>CM076584.1:1518448810-1518894008 GCA_034641835.2 Pinus albicaulis
TTGAGGTGATGCCCAACTAATATACTAGATTTAAGGTCTTTATAAACCTGAATTGATGATGAGATGTCCATTTTGTGAGGTGGCATCATGATGAGTTTTTAGCCATGTCAGCCATGTGGATTTGATTGTTAAGTTGCCCCCTTAAACAAGTGGCCTAATGATTTTCCTAATCTCATTTTATGACTCAGCCAACTCTTTACTGTGTTGACTGCCCAAAAAGATTTTTAAAAAAAATGCAATTGTGGACTTTCATAGAAAATCCTGATCTTTTTACACTGAATTTGTTGTGGAAGTTGGTAGAAGTGTCAAATTCACTCTAATGACAAGCTCAACTCATGCAGAAATATTTTATTTTTATTTTTCTTTGACAATGACACCTCTTACATTAATGCTGACCTTCAAGACCCCCCACATATATGCAATTTTTTAGAAAATTACAAATTTAAAAGATCTTATTCAACCCTAAATAACTTAACCTAATTGAATCATGACTATAAAAAAACCTAATGGTTATCTTCAATAACAATGGCTCCAATGGGGATGTTGCACCCATGTTGATCCATGAGGATCTTGATCAGTGCAAATCAATAGAGTTCCAAGTCAACTTTAGCAGTCGACGTCCAGTTCAGTGTTCAGAATCATCAATTCGCTAGTGAAAAGTATCATGGTTCAGTGTTAGGTTCATGGCATGGTCATCATATGTTTCAAATTTGGGTTAATAAAGGTCTAAAAAAGGTGTAATATCTTATCATGTACAAGGTCTAAGGTTAAAGCTAACCTAGATCTAAAAATTATAGACCTAAGGTGTCAAACCCTAAAACATAAGTCGAAGACTTTACCTAAAGGCTATGGTAAAATTTTCTTGTAAAAGACCTAATTCTAAAGTCCTAGACATTAAAACCTAGTCCTATACATATAAACCTAACTTAAAAAACCTACACCTAAAAATTATATGGTGTAACACATAAGTCCTATTCCTAAGCTTTATAAACCTAAGTCTAAAAATCCCTAACGCAAGTTCAAAACCATATTAAAAAAAACCTATAGCGCAAAACTTTATCATAAACGTTTTAACTAAGGTTCGGGTGATGTGGTTGTAAAACAATGATATAAAACCATATTATAAAAACATTATCAAAAACCTTTTAAAAAAGGTTCGAAAGATGGGTTAAAAACTATGGGTCGGATGATTAGAGCATATATAAGTTTTAAACCTTATTAAAAACCCACAGCGTTATGATAACCGTGTGAAAACATTTCGGAGGTTTGCAAACAACGTGTGATAGATTTGAAAACCACGGCAGAGTTGTGGTTGACAGTTGTTGTAATACCGCATGTTAAACCATGTGATCAAATGCGTCGAAACCGCAGCGGATAAGCCAAGTCCGTCAGGGGTTACATCGCGCCCGATCACATGCAACGGCTTATCATTTCCACTTGGTGAGGCTAAAATTCAAGGTTAAGGCCTATCCAAAGTTTAAAAGTGGGTTTTCAAATTTATTTATGCGCTAAGTTTTGGGGACTTAATCCCTAGGAATATGTAATTGATAGGGATTCAATACCCAATCACTTAAAATCTTCAACCAATTTCTAATTGAAGTAAACAGTGGTTCGATGCAAGCCTATTTAATCCATGGCATTTTCTCATGAAGGGCATATTTGGTTTTTGGGAAGACATTGTGCATTTGGAGTGCAATTTCAGAAGGGTAGAGGCGATTTTGTTTGTAGCATTGCTCAGCCGTCAGTGGTCGAAATTGAGCAAGGAGACAGGCGTCAAAAAGGCAAGGAAGAGTAATTTCTGTTTATAGGGTTCAGAAGTGCCTGTGAGAACATTCATCCTGTTCCATTTCAGTGTAAATATTCTTCAAGATCAATCCTAATAAAAACGGACACCCACTTAAAAGCGAACCCGGAGATGTAGTCCAGGAGGGACGAACTCCGTCATCAAATTGTTTGCCTCTTATTCTCTCTGATTATTGTTGTTATTTATTCATTTATGCTGCTGGTTTATGTCATTTTTCATTAAAGCATACTTCAGTTAACAGTCAATCTAAAGGAAAAACTAATCAAACTGCTTAAGCACTTTATTCGATCAGTTGTGGATCACCTATGGTGCATCAAAGAAGCAGCAAACCAGGTGCCTTATCCATTGGGCTGATCCCAACCTCTTGTCATTTTATTTAGCTTTCATTCGTCCCTTGACATGCTCTTGAAGCAAAACACTGTACAAACCAAAACTTACAACTACAATCTTCAAACCAAATTCTAAAAGAGATGCTTGCCCAGAAAGTTTATTTATGTACCAATAACCCTACTCTAACAGCTGAAAACCAAAATTTCAATTCAAGCAATATGAAATTTCCAATATAGTTAGTCAAAGAGCTGATCCAACACATGGGCTTCTTGATTGTGCTTGAAAAACATCAGAAGTGAATCATCTATTGGCAACTCGGAATGAAAATTGAATCCTTGCTCCATAAGAAACACAAAAATTGTCTTGACTAATAACTGCAATGGACTTACCATTCGATCTTGGAAACCATGAAAAATCACCTTTTCGCGATGAGTAAAACAATGAGATTTAAATTCATTCATAATTGATGGCTTCTTTTGTCATATGTCTTCAATTCCAAGAACATCATCAAATAAAAAGGAAACAATAGATTTTTCTTCCTCTTCGTGTAAATCAACAAAATCATCCATGCATCCTTGAACATCTTCAACCATGACATCCATATTGTGTGTATCAAAACTAATATTTTGAGGATTCTCATCTTGATTTTGAACATGAAAAACTCCTATACAAACAACTTTATGAATATCCTCCATGTCATTTTGATGATCTCCAAATATAATAGGTAAAACCTGTATATTCAGCTCTTCATGTACCTCTGGTTTACCTAAAAGTGAACTTTCATCGTATGTTACCTCACTGTTCATAATTTTCATGCATGTATTTTCAACAACTTGATCTTGAGGAGTTTCTTCTTGACATAAAATCTCAGAAAAGGAAGGGGCTGAAAAACAATTTGAATGATTTGGCTCGTACTTTTGACTGCATATAGATTGAAAAGGTTGAAAATACTCATGAATTTCATGTAATATAACTTGACTGTCAAATTTCTAATCCATTTCATCTTCAACTAAAGAAGGTACATCTGCTTGTTGGGAAATTTCTTGATCATCATGACAACTAGCTTGTGGAGAAAATTCATAAAGTGTCTCTAATATCTCCTCAACATCCATACATTCGACATCATCAAAAATACTTTTAATATATTGAATGAAACATTTCCAAAGATTACAATAGTATTGAAACAGTGGTGATGAATGATGAGACTTCCCATAATGTTCAAAAAATATTCTATGGAAATCTTTAAGAGAACACAATATTCATGATTTCAACCCTTCATACCATACTCTAGCTTTGTCTCCAAGGTATCCATAGACATATTCATGAGACAATCCTTGGGAAACTAAACCCTCAGTCTACCATGGAATTTAACCAAATGCAAACTAGCATCGTTTTATTTTCATATTTGAACATGGGAAGATGGGTTGACCAAACAACACAAGGCATAGGATTTGGAAAACCATAGATGTGATATTGATCCATAGTAGCATACCTGGGATTTATTCTTGTAGTAGAACGCATATTGGAATTTATTCAAGCTACTAATCTTCAAGCAGTGGAGTCACCATGAAGCTATGAATTTTTGAATTCTTCAAGAATGAAGTCACTAAGGTAGAAGTACAGCCTCGAATTGTCTGATCTCCTGCCACCTTCAAGAGATTAGTTCCTTTGACAAGAATCACCCAGGATGATATGAATTTCATACTCTCGGATGACGCACCAATATGTTATCACCAAGTTGGTACCAATTGGGTTGTTTAATGGTCAACCTAGTGTAACTATTTCAAATCACTTGGACTGGAAGTTAGCCCTTCCAATAAGAGAGGTCTCTCTCGGCCCCAAGGGATAGCTCAAATGGTCGAGTTCCCGTTGCTAAAGTACCTTGCCATATGGAAGGTCACGGGGTCAAATATCCTCGACGCCCTTATGGTTAGGCCCCGAAATTAAAGCCAACGGCTGATCCCTTCGGGTGGATCTACCGGATTATTACCCATGGATGTAGCGGCCACTCAGTGACCGTGAACCACAGCTAAAAAAAAAAAAAAAGGTCTCTCTCAAGGAAAATAATGAAATATTCACGATGAAATCAATTTGTAGATGGATAAATATGTACTATTTGTGTTTTAAGTGATTTTTCAGGTGAAAGAGTGTATGAAGGCTACCATTGGGCATGGAGTTAGCTATGGGACTTCAATCAAAAGCAAATGTAGTTCAAGGAAGCTGAGGCAATTAAGCTTAAAAAATAACTTTTTACAGCAAAAACATAATGCATGAAGGAAATTGGAGCATAATACTATGAATTACAAGTAATCATGATACTATGAATCTTATGATAATATGAGAAATGGAAAAACACAAACACATAAGGTCAAAACAAATATCAGGTCTGAAAGACAATTGTTGCAACTGTGTATTAGCTTGATAGAGAAAATTTACATAGTAGCTTCTTCATAACAATCATCAACCCTTTCAACCTCAAAAACTTCCTCATTTATAGAGTGTGGTCTAAAAAAATGGCTCGCCACCTAGGCCAGCCTTGAATTCCTACCTAAGAGACCTATCTCTAATTGAATTACATCACTTGGGGACTTTCTAGGGATATTTCTGTTTGGCAGAGTTTGAATACAAAAAGGACTCTTCTTTCATTAAATAGATCAAAAAATTATTTTAATAACCCTTATCAAATGAAACCAACTAATTTTTTGAGTGTACTAGACAGTTGATGTGTCATCATGCCACGTGGATGCTCAGTTGGACCTCCACCAAGTCGAATTTTAAATTTTTTACACAAATCTGGCGAGTAAAAATTCTGAAAATAGGCCTCAAATTCCAAACCATGATGGTTGTGCAAAAACTAAGAGATTTTTTTCTATATGGGCTCATGCTGAAGAAAAACCTCCTTCATATTTCCAAAAATCATTTCCAATTGGTCAGAAAGTGAGCTTGAAGTTGACTGCTAAAACAGTCATGTACAGGAACTTTCATAGCGCACTTTCGTAGCAAACTCCAAAATCCACCTTTTGCATAATATTTGACCTTTCTGACTGTTGGAGGGTCTTCCTTGATGCTAATGAGGTAAACACATGCTCTAATTCACCATTTTCCTAAGTTTTTTTCATAATTTTATCCTTAAAGAAACCTACAGTATTTTCATAGAAAAAACTCACCTTTAAGCTTGGAATGCGCTACGAAAGTACCTAGTTCACTGACAATTTTCTCCTCTTGTTTTTTAACTCAAAAATACTTCTAAAGCCTATATATGCCTAATTATAATAGCATAAGACAAAATGTGATAAAAAATTTGTTTCTGTTGGAACACCTAATCCTACATGGGTAGGTGTGGAATGCGAAAAGTCACAATGGAGTCCAAGTGACCTTGGAATATGAAACCAAGAGTCACACCATTGTACTATAAATGTACATCTTTGTATAATGGAAAATAAGAAAGCCTCACGCTTATCTTTCATTGTGTGTTGTTTCTCTTGTGTGTGCATTCTTCTTCCTCATACACCATGTGTGTGCTTCAACATGGTGTTTAACATGGTATCAGAGCGGGCGATTGCTGGCCCTGCTCCAAACTGAGTGAGCCATTTTGTGTTTATGGCCTGTGTATATCTGCAAAAATTGTTGGCATTTTTGCAGCATTTAGAGATTTTTTCCAGCAGTGATTTTGCAGACATTTTGCAGCATTCTGGCATTGGTTTTAAGAAAGAGCAGCATTCAAAATCCGTGGCAGCACTCAGACATTGACTTTGAAGAAGAGCAGCAGTGTTGTTGAAGAAGCACATCTGAAGGTTTTCATTCTAACTTTTCTCTGCAATTTCTGCCTTTAATTCTGCTTTTAAAGAGCTGTTGGAATAGTGTTTTAAACTGGGTTTCTGAAGAAGAAGTTTCTGGTTTTTAATGGAAAATAATTCTGAGTTTTGCTAAAGATTTCATCATCCTGCAATTTTCTGCTGCTATATGGCCCTCTGCAATTTCTTGAAGAAAAATTCTGGGTTTTTGAAGTAAAAATTTTCTGAGTTTACTGGCGAAATTTTCTCTACAATTTCTAAAATTTATTCTGCTGAAAAATTACAAACTGCTATACATTTGTAAAATTCCTGCAAGAAGAAAAAAAAAATTCCTGCTCTTTTACTCTACTCTGCTGTTATATAAAAATTAAAAAAAAAAAAAAATTTCGAACCCATATTTCCCTACAGCCTGCGCTCTCACCACAGCTACTACTCCACCGCTCCCATGCCCTTACTCCGCCATATCCCTTCCTCACACGGCCTGCCTATCTCACACTCGCCCTTATCAACCCTTATCACTCTGCTCCCCAACTTACAATCTGCGGCCTTATCTCACACCCACCCTTGCACAGCTCCTTATTTCTCCACGCGCTCAACACCCTCTCTTCCCAATCTACGGCTCCCCTACCCACGACTCACGGCAACTCCCATCTCAAATCACCCTTTCGCTCCCTTTGAAACCTGCGGCACTCCACTCAACGCCGGCACACACACTCCCCATCTCTCCTATCTGCTACCCCTCGGCCCTTTTAACAAACCCCTGCTCAACACATTTACGCCACTCATCTCCCTTCCCCACCTCTACGCTCAATCCACGGCCTTTGGCCGGCCCCCCTCCTCCCTTGCTTGGCCTTACGGCCCTTCCCTTACCCTTTTAATTAAAAAAAAAAAAATTATTTAACTAACCGCCCCTCCCATTTTAAAATTCGTTTTTATATATTTAAATTTCTTTTAATATACCCCCCTCCCTTCCTCGTATTAAATTTCCCCTACCCTCCATTTACAATACCGTCTCATTTTTTAATTCGACTTCTAAATTTTTTAAAACTCTCCCTTTTTAATAAACTCCCCCCCATTATTTTTTAATTTTTAAAAAATTCCCCTAGTTTTTAAACTTCTCTCTCCCACCCCTTTTAAATTCCCCTTCCCTTTTAATTCCCTTCCCCACACATTTTAATATTTCCCTCCCCTTCCATTTCAATAAATATCCCTCTTTTCATTATTTTAATTAATTCCCATTAATTCATTTTTTAATTAATTAAAAAAAAAAACAGCAGAGAGAGAGGAAAAAGAGCAAAGAGAGAAAATGAACAGCAGGAAATGAAGAGAAAATGGACTGAATACATAAAGAAAATTGCAGATTACATTTGTGGCATTAACATAAGAGTGATTTTTTTGAAGAAATTAACATTTGAAGACAAGTTTTCCATCATTGCAAAACAACTCTTTGAAGGAAAATTCAGCTGCCTTAAAGGCCTCTTGCATAGTGTTTTCAGCTGCACATATTTTGCAGAGATATTGACATTGTATTGATATTGCTTCTTCATTCATAATCAGTATTTGAGTTGTTGGATTGTTGATTGCCCTCCATCATTTGAGGAGCAGATTTTGTACTTGAGATTTCCATAGTTGGAAATTCTTTTGAGTCATTTGTATTTCTTGTTGCATCACATTGTAAACGGGTACATTTTCGGTTGAAGCCGACACCCTTTCATTTTTGAGCTTAAGTTGTTGAAAATGGCTAAAATCAATGAGGCATTAGTGTTGTTGAATAATCTCATTCATTCCAATGTTGATGATGTGATAAGAATGAGCAAGGATGCTCTTTGAAAAATTCACAATTGTTTGCAAGATGCACATGAAAAGATTGAGTTTTTGCAGTTGGAAACTCAGCTTCAGCAAGACGAACTTCAACAAAAGAGTCACCATTCTGAACCTATTTCTGTTCAGAAGATTGTGAAGGACTCTCATCAGAAGAAAGAAGATAAAGTTTCAGATGATTCCCATTCAGTTCCTTGTACTAGAGCAGATGTACATGCAGATGCAGCAGCTCAGCTTGCACTTCTCAAGCCCATCATCAGACCTTGGGAAGAGCTTGTCCACAACAAGCACCGAACTGGTCTTGGATATGACAAGGATGTGTCCTTTCATATTCCAGACTACACCAAGCCCATCATATTTCAGAGTGTCGGATTCTTGTATGACAGTTCACCTGCAGCTGTTCCAGATCTTGTTCCACAACAACAACAGATTGAGAAATGCCAACACTGTGATCGAGTTGGCCATATGAAAGATCACTGTTTTGATCTTCATCCATGCAAGCACTGTGGTCGGCACACTCATTCTTGAGACAGATGCTTCAGTCACAAGCCTCCTGCGAGAACCAAGATTCATCTTGGATGGATCGCTTCTTGGCAATGGGCATCAGCAGCCAAGAAGATGTTTATGACACATGTTAGAACTTGTTCATGGATATTGAGCAAACTTGCAGTTGAGTTTTCGCCATCATCTCACCTTGTCCCTGACAGGGGGGAAAATGGTGGTCATGTACAAGCTTCGACGACAGATCAAGCGAGCTTGAGCCACAATCTCTCATTCCATGTTCAGAGTTGTAGCCAGCAGTTCAAGCGAGCCTGAGCCATAATTCGTCATTCCGGATTCAGAGATGTAGCCAGAGATATGGATGCCCATGAGCATACCTTCGGTTGGTGGATAACCTAAAACCATCATTTTCGGTTGGTGGATAACCTAAAACCATCATCTTTGGTTGGTGGATAACCTAAAACCATCATTTTCGGTTGATGGATAACCTAAAACCATCATCTTTGGTTGGTGGACAATCTAAAACCAGCACAGGTCGTAGACCTCCCTTCTTTTAGGTCGAAGGTCTCCCTTTTTTATGAGGGACAATTCCTCTAGCAGAAGCTTTCAGCTTCTTGCCAGTTTTGGAAGAGTTCCGGGAACTGCAACAAGTTTTGCGTTCCAGTGTTTGTGGTCATCCTAAAACCACCTCTTTTTTCCAACATTTCAGAGAGTTGATTCAGCCCAAGTTTTGTCATGTATACTTTGCAGATTTGTATTACAACTCTTTTCTTGGACTCACACATACCCCTTCGAATTAAGGGGGGATGTTGGAACACCTAATCCTACATGGGTAGGTGTGGAATGCGAAAAGTCACAATGGAGTCCAAGTGACCTTGGAATATGAAACCAAGAGTCACACCATTGTACTATAAATGTACATCTTTGTATAATGGAAAATAAGAAAGCCTCACGCTTATCTTTCATTGTGTGTTGTTTCTCTTGTGTGTGCATTCTTCTTCCTTATACACCATGTGTGTGCTTCAACATGGTGTTTAACAGTTTCCTTACCATGTTTCATGGGGTAACATCATCATCTTGCACAATCATTTTAAGACCCTTTTGCTTCAATTAAAAGTGTACCATCTTTATTGAACTAAACTAACATGCTGAGGTGTTGGCCAACTGATACACTGGATTTAAGGTCTTTTTAAACCTGAATTGATGATGACTTGTCCATTTTGTGAGGTGGCATCATGATGAGTTGTTATCCATGTCAGCCATGTGGAGTTGATTGTTGAGTTGCCCCCTTAAACAAGTGGCCTAATGATTTTTTTGATCTCATTTGATGACTCAACCACCTCTTTGCTACGTTGACAGCCCAAAAAGAAAAAAAATGAATAACACTGGAAAAAAAAAGAGTATTAGGAACTTTCATAGCAAATCCTGATTTGTTTACACCGAATTTGTTGTGGAAGTTGGTAGAAGTGTCAAATTCACTCTAATGACCAGATTAACTCATGCACAAAAAAAATTTGGATTTTTCTTTGAAAATGAAACCTCTTACATTAATGATGACCTTCAAGACCCCCCCACATATATGAACTTTTTTTGACAATTTCAAATTTAAAAGATCTTATTCAACCCTGATTAATGGTTATCTTGGATAACAATTGTGATTCATTCTCGACAATGGGAGACAAAAGAGCCTCATTTCATCAGAGATTGTGAAGCGGTTAAGGCCTACTGACCACACCACACCTATATCTGTACACCATCGAGTGGCTTCACCAAGGATGAGATCTTCATGTTAGCTAGTAGTGTCGCCTTCCCTACAACATCAAGCCCTTCATGGATGAGGTATTGTGTGACATTTCTCCTCTTGAAGTTTGTGTTGTATTATTAGGCTAACCATACTTGTGGAAGCGTAATTCCATGTATGATTCGAGGCCTCACACTATTATTATTCATTTGGGTAATAAATTACGCATGATACCGGAGGTAGCCTCACCTACTTCCATCTCTTTGATCTCTGCTAAGAAATGCAGTAAGATCATCTCTTAGACTGGGAAATTTGTTTTGTCTATGATTCCTTCTAAGATTAGGTAGAATATTGTGCCCACATCCATGGCCCCCAGGAAGGGTTCCTCCACACAGCAAATGTAGGTGGATAACGTCATGGAAGAATACAAGGAAAAATTATCCTCACCCATAGGGGTACCCTTGCACTGTCAGGTTAAGCATTTGATTGATATGAATCCAGGAGCACCTCTACCCAATGGGCCAATATATCGTCACTACATTATGTAAAATGAATAAATCAAGCGACAAATCCAAGATTCGTTGCAAAAAGGGCACATCCGACCAATTTCCTCGCCTTGTGGGAGCCGGATTGTACTTGTACAGAAGAAGGTTGGGACCTGGAGGCTCTGCATTGATTATCAAGCACTAAAAAAAATCACTGTCAGGAACAAGTATCCAATCCCATGGATTGATGACTTTATGGACCAACTCAAGGGGGTCAAGTATTTCAGCAAGGTCAATCTAAATTTTGGCTATCATCGGGTTCCAATAGAGCCCAAAAATGTATGGAAAACCACCTTCAAATCCAAAGAATTATTTTTTGAATGGTTGGTTATTCCCTTCGAGTTTACCGATGGCCCTACTACTTTTATGAGGATAATGGATGACATCTTGCGGCCCTTAACTAACTCATTCATATTTTTTTATCTGAATGAAATCCCCATCTTCAGTAAGAGTTGTGAAGAACACTTTTAACACATTCAACAGGTTCTTCAAACCGTGCGGCAACAGAAAATGTGTGCCAACTTGGAGAAATGTGCCTTTGGCATGATCCAGGTCCAATATTTGGGTTACATTATAGATGAGCAAGGCGTGCATGTGGATCCGACTAATATCCAATTCATTCGGAATTGACCAACCCCGAACACTATAACAAAGCTTTGCAGGTTTTAGGGCCTTGCAAATTTTTATCAGAGGTTCGTATTGGGATTATCCCATATCACTTGCAGTTTGTGTCAAATTACCAAGGGTGGAACGAAAGAAAATTTTTCCTGGTCTGAATCCCAACAGAAGGTGTTCATTGAGTTGAAGCATTACCTCTACTCTGCACTGGTACTCATATTTCTAGACCTGCAGCATCCATTTGAAATTGAGACAGATGCCTCTGAATATGCTATTGGTGTAGTCCTCACCCATCACGGACATCCAATGGCCTATCATAGTGAGACACTTTCCAATACAATTCGAAAGTACACCACTTATGATAAATAGATTCATTCCATCATGTCGACTTGTCGTGAATGGAAGAAATAAATTTTTGGGGAAGGAGATGGTCATACACACCGATCACCAACCTCTCTAGTTTATATTGACAGAAGGGAAGTTGCAAAATGATCACCATCAGAAGTGGTCTACATATATGAAACAAATCCACTTGAACATTAAATATAAAAAGGGCAACACCAATCATGTTGTAGATTGCCTCAGCCAGCCCCCAATTGCAGCATTGACTACTGTTCTCCACTCTTGTGGGCACAAGACCTCTATATGGCTGCAACTATACAAAAATGATCCAGAGTTCACCTCCACGTATCAGATGCTAGTAGATGGCAAGGAATTTCCGGATTTCCACCTCCATGATGCATTATTATGCTACTTGGGCCACATTTTTGTTCCTTCAAGCGAGTGTTCCAAGATGATTTTGGAAAAGCACTATAGTGGGATCACAGGACATTTTAGTGTGGAGAAAATGGTGGTTTTACTACGAAAGTACTTTTATTCGCAAAAAAACCAACAAATTGTTGGGAAATATATCAGATCCTACATTGTCTGCGCCATCACCAAGCCAACCATCAAGAAGCAAGGCATGTACACTCCTCTGCCTACTCCTAGCTAGCCTTGGGAATCCATCTCCATGGACTACATGCCTAGCCTCCCTTCTACCAAGCATGGCAATGACTGTTTATTTTTGGTCATGGACAATTTTTCTAAGATGGCTATATTGGTGGTTTGTAGTAAGATTATCACAGCAGAGGACACTGCCAAACTCTTATTTGACCGAGTGTGGGTACATTTTGGGATCCCGCTAACCATTATATCATATTAGGATAGCAGGTTCCTGAGCAAATTTTGGTCAATCCTCTGGACACTATTGGACACCAAGCTCACAAAGTCGACTGCATTCCATCACTAGACTGATAGCCTGACAAAGGTCGTCAACAGGATGATAGTGCAGATACTCTGCATGTACAAATCCAAGCATCCACGAACCTGGGATGAGAGACTTCCCTATGTGCAACACAGCTATAACAAATATATCCATGGCTTGCCTAGTCACAGTCCCTTGTAAGGGGGTATAGGATTCCAACCATTGTGTCTGATTGATGTTGTCATATTGTATGCAACTACACAAACAAAATCCACACATGTACTATCTAAGGTTTATAAAGAAATCAGATTTATTGAACGCATCTAGCACGTTCACTAGCAGGTTCAAGACATCTTGAAGAAGTCCAATGCCAAGTAAATGCAGCGACATGATCAACACAGGTGCCACACAAGTTTCAGGTGGGCAACAAAGTTTGGTTTCATTTTTAGAAAGAACGCCTTACCTAGGCCCATTAAAATCTTAGACCACTCTGATATGGGTGTTAACACTGGAAAATCGTATAGGAAAAATACATTAAAATTCTCAAGCAAAAGGTACATATAATAATTTTCAAAGAAGGAATACATTAGGAAAAGCCAAAAATTTAATTCTTCCTAAGGTTAAGGCAGAAATTTATGGACAATGTGTCTATTCCTTCAAAAGGCATGTGCATTGTGGCTATTCTTTCGATAGTCGTGCAGCACATTGAGGCTATTCCTTCGATAGTCGCACAAACATTGTGGCTATTCCTACGATAGTCGCACGGTCCTATAGATAGTGAAATGTCACCATCTTAGACCACTTGGCACAGTTGAAGAAAAAGATTCTCACTTAAGCTAACCAAGTACAGACGCCTTTGAGCCACCTTGAGGCTTTAGTGCAGCACACAAAGGAATCATACCCCCACTCTTGCGTCAGCATCCATATTGTACCAAGAGAAGGATGGAAAATTTTAAATTTGTCTATAAAATCCAGCCATGGGAAGAGAAACATGAGAACACATTGTTATGTTGGCCAAATTTCTTAGACAAAAACCATCTTGTGTTGTCCAGTAGCAAGAGGATTGGAAGGATTCAGTTGTTGGCCATCCAACACCTCAATCCAAGAGAGAATATTTCACTACGTGTCAGTCAATCTACCATCCTTCGAGAGGAAAGAGAGGCTTGCTAACATATTGAGGGGAAGAGACCCCCTTGTCTTGGATATTATAGCTTCGTAGCTCTAAGGATCCACTAAAAGAGATTTAGCATTCTATCTTCTACTACTACTAGCACCTAATAAAGGGAGAGAGCTCTTCATTGTTTAATTATTAGTGTGTTTGCTCGATTGAGCATGTTCTTGTACATGTTATTTTTTTTTATTTCTTTGTTTATGTAGCATGCTATGTTTCCATTTAACTTGGCTTATTACATGGTGAAATTGTTCCACTAACATTTGATAGACCAATTGAACTATGACTTTCTTGTAGGAAAGCAGCCTCCCTATTAATCACAGTGTATTTTGTCCACCCATGCGTCAAATACACTACAATAGGAATGGTGACTCTACTAGATTATTTCTTTTGAGCTAATGGTTGTTGATGCAGGTCCACTCTCCTGCTCATAATTGCTACAAAACCAATATTACTTCCTCTCAACACTTTTCAGTCACCCTCAGTGATAAATTTGGCTCACAGATGGCGGAATTTTTTAGTCTCTGCATTCCGCCTGCATTCAGTCCAAACAAACGTGTGATCTTCGCGCTTGTGTGAATATAAGCTGCACGGTAGGCAGTGAGATCAATTTTATCTTGTTTTTCTCAATTTTTGCAATTGTAAGGTGTTGGAAACCCATAAGAAATTTTCCATCGCTATGCTTTGGTATTTCATGACTGGTTAGGACACTTTTTACTGGAGTTTAGCCTAGCAAAGAACTTGTTTTAATTTTATTTTTTTATCATTGCAAATCGCACATAGTTTAAGTAGGGGAAAGTAAGTGGCCTTCAATCCAAATATGCTATCTAAATAAATGATTTTCTGGTAAAAGATACGAAACACATAAAGTAAGTAGAAGAAAATTAAGTGGCCCATATATCCACACTTCTTTAGCTAAATTCTCATTTTTCAATTTTTTCATTAGATTAGTTCAATTTTTGCATTAGGAATCGGGACCAGGACCTAAATATCGAAAATAAATAAAGTAATATTTGAAACCCTTGCACCTCATGGTGAGCTTGGGTATGCATATGAATGCTTTCTTAAGATAATTTTCCATCTCCTTATAGTGAAAAACTTAGTCTAACTAGGAAAGGTGTAAGCGGCCCATAATCCACACATCGTTTAATTTTTAAGGGAACAAACACACATAGTGTAATTAGAGAAGGATTGTAAAGGATCATCGCATATCCACATCTCATAACACTTGTGATTGTACACTCCAAAGCACACACGAAGCATCGGTAAGCATTGGACCAAAAGTCACCCAGTGTGTTGGGACCTTTGTCCTCTTCTTACAATTACTTCAGCAAGGCACGCCCTAAGAAAATTAAGACTCTCTAAAAATAACCACTAATTGAACTCACTAAATTCTCCCCACAGGGGCCACATAGGAAATTATAGTTCAGGTTAAGATCATCGGGGGTAGGCATCCAATAAGCCACCATGATCATTCTATATTTTGAAACATAAATGTTGAATTTTTAGGGAGCTTAAAATCCGTCTATTCGCCCACAGAAAAAATAATAGAGTGTTACCAGAGACCCATTTCAGAGGAAGTTAAGCTTAGGCCAGTGCGTGCGGTACTTTTTGGGGCTACCTGACCCATCTAGTGCTTAGAACTGGTAGCTGAATACTAATAATCTCAAGACTCGAACGTTCATGTGGGACGACAGTACTTTAGTGACCAAATATAGGGCATCCTTCCCTATAGGTGACAGTGCAGGAATCACTAGATCCTCTTACCATTACCTTGGTTGATTCTTCATCTACTGGAAGGCATCGCTAGTTCTTTCATGACATTAGCCCTAATACCCATCAGAAGACATCTTCGCAGGGCCCAGTTATCTTTGAGAGTGTAAGGACGATTAGGTCTATTTAGGCTTTTGAGTATCATACACAAAACAACCAAACCATATTGTTTTCTTTCTTGATCACATAGCATTAATCTAAAGGAAAACTTGCCTCTTAATTTTTTTCTTTTTTTATCTATGTGATCATATTTTCTTTGATAATATTCCTTCTCTCAGTAAACCAAAAATATTTCCAAATATTAAGTTATTCAACACCATAATGGACCCAATGGGACCTCGTCAATCTAGGAATTTTTTGGACCTCCCCCCATTAGAGGGAGGAGTGCCAGGTATTTTTCCATTTAGGCGTCAAATATGACACACCACCACCATTATCGATTCATCCTTTATCGGGGCATATTTGGTTGGAAACCCACAAGGTTCACCCAACACCACACCAGTGGAAACCCCAGTATGGTCACCACACTAAACTCCTCCCACAACCCCCAGAGGGCAGAGTGCTACCACTTCGGGGAGTCATCAGAACACACAACAGGGTACGTCACAGGCTAATATTCCCCAGGCACCCCCCATAAACTATTACACTGAGATACATGTGTTTCCACATTACATAATGGCAGTCAATACTCAGTTACCCTTTTTAGCATCATTAAACCTTCCATATATATCAAAGCTAAATAATGACCCCATTTCACATAGCCCGAATTGGCCCCCCATGGCCATGAAGCTCCCCTCAAACATACTAAAATTCGAAGGGAAGCAAGCGGAATACCCTGGAAATCATATTACGACTTTCCACCTATAGTGTTCGTCCAATAGTATTATTGATGAATCGATTCAACTAAGACTGTTTCAACACACCTTAATAGAGCCTGCTGCGAAATGGTATGTTGAGCAGCCTTCTGCTTCGCATGGAACCTTTAGTGCCCTCGCTACTATATTCCTCACTTATTTTAAGTTACCCATCCACCATGATTCGGGGATGGAATTTTTTACTCATTTTAGGCAAACGCCAGTTTTCCATATCTCGGACCATCTCCACGAATGGCGGCAACGTCGTAGTTTGTACAAATCTAAACTCGACAGTAGAGTTTTACTAGACTTGTTTTTTAAAACTCTCACAGAAGATATCTCAAAATATATGGCAACACAAGGACCTACCTCTAAGGAGGACGCCATTTGCAAAGCCCAACAGCTCAAACTCATCTATACCCAGTCAGGATATATCTACAATGTCCTACCAAACGCCCCCCGCCTACAAACTTGCAGATAAATTCCAGGCCCGTCGAATAACGCAGATGGCTTGATCAGGTCATTAACCCAATTTCACCTAGGCAACATTATCCAGTACCCAAGTTATTCATATGATTCTACCCAAAACATGACGCAACCTAGATACCACCAAAGTCAATTTGCACCTTTGCAGAATATCATGAATAGGGTGTCATAATACCACCAACAGTAGGAAGCCTCGTACCCTCCCTCACAGGGGACCTAGTACTCAGCTAGGAATACTAACGGAAGAGAGCCCCTTAGCAATCTTACACCAATCAGGGATAGGGTAACATGTTTTCCTCATTCTCTTGAGTTGTCGAACTTTCCACTCAGGGAGTTACCAGGTACGTCGAATACTAGAGACGGTTTTATCCAGTCTTTGGCCCAAGGTCACCTAGGCAATAGTAATCAGTACCCAAGATGCTCAAGGAGTTAATAGGTGCATTGAATACTATAGACGGTTTGATCCAGTCTTTAGCCCAAGGTCACCTAGGCAACATTAATCAGTACCCAGGATACTCATACAATTCTACTCAGAATGTATCACAACCTGGCTATCGTGAAAATCACTCCAACACTCATATACCAACCAAGGACAAGGGAACCAGTATCCCCAATTTCCCACACATAATGGACCACCGCCACAACATAATGCGTCAATCAATCTAGTGCAACCTTCCCAGGCTCATTAGCAACCATAGAACCAGGAGAATTATGACAATCCTCCAAATGATGCAAAGAAGAAGTTGAGGAAAAAACAAAAGGGAGATCCTAGACAAGAGGCAATAATCAGGAATGCCCCCCGAGGTCTCGAGCTGGGGGCAACCCCAACCAGAATCAAAACCAGGATCCAAGTAACAACTCCCAAGGAAAACCTGGAGCTCAGAGTATTCAATCACAGAACCGCAAGAATCACAGTGATCAGCACTTCATCATGGTTGATCTAGACCTCATAAATCCATATTTTAGACAAAATCATTTTCGAGCCCCATGCCCACCCCCTCCACAGCATAGTTCAGGTATGCCCTCTCTTTTTTCTTTTAATTCAATTTATTTCAAATATATTTGTATGAAAATGGTGCTTTTACTTGGGGTATTGGCTATAGGTATTGTAGGCATGAAAAATCACTATATGCCCCACACAATAAAGGTACAAGAGCATGTATCATTATATCCCTAGCATGATAGGCTCCACAAAGAATATTTGCATATCCTAACATCATTTCTCCACAGAAATCAACCACAGGTTTCATTCACCCAACCATGTTTATCATCAAACCACCTTTCACATTATAATCATTATCGTAGGTCGATAGAGCCTTACCCTCCATGACATCCATCACTCATGTAGACCATACACCAGAGGTCTAGAGCCATGGCCATAAAATCAAAGTCTAGGAAGTACTTCATGTTTGTTCATCTGTCATACATCAAGTCAATTTTTACCCATATCATGTCATACCTTTTTCTCGGGCTACCATTCTCATAAGCAGATCAAAAATATGACATCGCGTCTCGCGCTTGGCCTATCACACCCCCATGAGCATAGCCCATCTGCGACATTTTTCATCTGCTTCATCAACCCTGCACCGAGACCAACCAATGCGGCCCCCACCCTCAGCAAAACACATTCCTCACACCATAGTGACAGATTATTTTCACTTTTATAGGGTCACACGTCTCCATTCTTGTACATCTAAACCCATTCTATATTACTTTTGAAAGCGTACAAAGATTTTTTAGGAGGGCAATCCCACCCATCCATTCACATTTCTCACCTGGAAGTAGTCCCTAATCACCCTTGGTCAGAGCTATGCATTATTTACCACACCCCACCATGACACTCATAATAACCATACACCCACCCTGGATTTCCTTTCAACTCCAAGGATTTCCTCACCAGAAATTGTTATGACTGTTGCCACTCGCATTTACAGCTCCGACCTTGGGCCACTTAACTACCAACATCAGTTATATTCATTTATCGTAATCATGCCTAAGTTAACCTATCACACCATGCCCTGCTACATCAGAAACACTAATCCCTTGCATCAGTACTCATCTTGGTCGGTTGGTGCTTCATTCTTGTTGACTTTAAAAACCATCTTCCAAGAAGGAGGCAGTACCTTGTATGGCTCCTCACCTCAATAAGGGCATCCTCAGATGGCACTATGGGAGTCATAATTTCCCATTGATGTCATCGATCCTCCTGACATTCGACTTCAACATAAGCTTTCATGTCAAGATGTTATCGTACTTCACAACCGTTGCACTTTGTCAAAATTTGTCGAAGACCAGTGCTATATTAAGCATCTCTTTCAACAATGCTTACATGGGAAGGTCTGTGATCGGTACATGCATACAATGAGAATTTGTTCTCAACAAATGTTCCATACCAATATTATTCATGGGGGCACCACATTTAACCTTCTTATAAAGAAAAATGCTCGTGAGGGCGTTAACAACCATCGTCATCAACTAGAAGCAGTCACCAAAAACATTGTAGAACCTCAGCCATTACACAGTGCAACTGTCTGTCTCTGTGGGACATGTCCTCTCATAGAAATCAATTATTCATTCTCTTTTAAGGATAACGAATAAATTTCTTTTAACTCACGACAAGGGGTGTCAACCTTGGACACTAAGCAAGTTACTCTCTCTCTCTCTCTCAAAAGGATCACACAGAAAAGAAATCATAATGTATTTTGGCTATATAGCTCTTCCTAGACCTCATACATTAAGGAAACTTCATACTTGCGGAAAATCCCCATACGGACAAAATACATTAAAATGTCAAGCATAAGGTATATTTAATGATTTTCGGAAGGAAGAATACAATAGGAAAAGCCAAAAATTTAATTCTTCACAAGGTTCGGAGTGAAAGTTGTGTACGATCTTTTGCCGGACAATCCTTCAAAATCCGCACCACAGCTGCACAACTCTATTCTTTCGATAGTCGCATAGCACATTGCAGCTATTCCTTCGATAGCCACACAAACATCGAGGTTATTCCTACGATAGCCGCGTGATCCTGTAGATGGAAAAATATGTGGGCCCGGACCACTTGGCCGAAGGAAAAAAATGTCTATCAAGCTAGACCTAGTATGGTCTCTGCCATTACACAAAAACATTCACTTCCCGGAATCATACCCCCACTCTTGTGTCAACATCCATCTTGTACCAAGAGAAGGGGGGGAATTTGAAATTTGTCTATAAAATCTAGCCATGGGAAGAGAAACATGAGAATACATTGTTATGCTAGCCAAACTTATTAGAAGCAAACCAGCTTGTGTTGTCCAACAGCAAGAGGATTGGAAGGATTCATTTTTTGGCCATCCAACACCTCAATCCAAGAGAGAAGTTTTCACTACATGTTTGTCGATCTACCATCCTTAGAGAGGGAAGAGAGGCTTGATGAAAGCTTGAGGGGAAGAGACCCCCTTGTCTTGGATATTGGAGCTTCATAGCTCTAAGGATCCACTAAAAGAGATTTAACATTCTATCTTCTACTACTACTGTCACCTAATAAAGGGAGAGACCTATCCATTGTTGAGTTATTAGTGTGTTTGTTCGATTGAGCATGTTCTTGTACATGTTATTTTATTTTTATTTGTTTTTTTATGTAGCATGAAATGTTTCCATTTAACTTAGCTTATTACATATTTAACTTGTTCCACTAACGTTTTACAAACCAATTGACCTGTGACTTGCTTGTAGGAAAGCAGCCTCCCTATTAAGCACAGATTTTGTCCGCCCATGCATCAAATACACTGCAAAAATGGGTCTTACACCATCACCAAGGTTGTGGGAGGAAATGATTTTAAGCTCATAATTTCCCCATTCCTTGGCCTGCACCTAGTGTTCAATGTGGATGGCCTTCAGCCATACTTTCCACCATTATTGGACACATCACACATTGCAAAACAAATCACACCAACAAAGTTAAACCCAAAATGCATGGAACAGACCACAACTGATCAGATCATGGAAACACATATCAAGAACACTCGCTAGTAGAAGATCCAACTGTATCAGGTTGTCAAAGCTGGCCAACTCTTGCACCAAGGTAAGTGGCTCACCAGGGACCAAGTTCAACAGAAGTATCCCCATCTCATGGAGGAAATTAACGCAATGGGGACCATTGCTTCTTGAGGGTGGAGGACTAATCCAAGTGGATATTGGTGGCCACCCACCTATTCCACTTGGACCCCCACCATTTTTTCTTTGATTTTTTCAATTTTCTTAATTGTAGCACAATTTACTATTTTTGGCAGTTTTTCGGGTCTTGAACTTTCGGAGCCGTTTTGAGGCCCTAAATGACGCTTTTTTGTAAAATATGGAAACATGAGTGTGTGACGCACGTTTTCAATTGAAATTTTTAGTCCTCAAATATATATTTCTAATGAGGTATCGTGCACGTCAAACTGAGATCGTATGCCAAAGTTACAATCCCAAGAATTTCATGTACCAATTAAGTACCCCAATAGGGCTCGCAGTTTTTGCGATTCATCTCCTAGGGTAAGGTTTTTGGAAGTTTAGGGTTTTCCATTTTTTCTTAATCATAAATAGGCCTTTGAGCCTCATTGTAATGGAGTTCATAGGCATATAGTCAGCACATCTCTTCTCAGAGATAAGCTACTATTGCCCGAGCTAGTTTATTTCCATTATGTATTTAAGCATATTTCAGTTCTTTGATATTAATAAAATGAAGTTTTATTTCTATTGCATCTATGTTTTTATTTTTATATATGCATTCTATTGTGTCCCTATATAATTCTGGATCAGCTTCTCCGTAGCATAGAGGGAGTATCTTTCTTTGGAGGAGCAGGTGTAGACATAATGTTCCACTATTGGGGCTAGTGGTTCATCAATGGTATATGTATGATTGAAACTTTCACTTTAATAAAAGCTCAGAGCCGACACATTTTCATGCATATGTTGTGAATATAGTAGGACTATTATTGTTGTATTTGAAATGTATGTTGTTTAACTTACGCTAACATTTGTGAACTATTTCATATGCATTAGTATGAATCTTGTTGAATGCATGCTGTTGTATATTTCCATCACGATTAACTTGTGAACTATTTTTCGAGCTATCTTGTGATGTCCTCATGGTTGTGCGTTCCTTTAAATATGCATACTATTATAGAATTATAAGGGCCTCACTCACTTTATCCTCGTGTGTCAAAACCTTCATGCATCACACTTGACCCTTTGCAGAGTCACACACTTGTTCACCAAAGTCATGAATACACCACTTTATGTGTTATTGCAACCAAGGCACATCATTAAAACCCACCACTTTGGCAACCAGGTCATATTCCAGATGGGACTCCTACACCCAACGATGTGAGGTCTAATTGGGACTTCATATCTTGGATATCCCCTAAATGTTGGCAGGTCGAACACCCTCAACTTTTCTAGCGCTGGTAGGGATAGATGACAAGTTGAGCCCATGAAATATATTTTAACTTTCTGTAACATTTAATGGCTTCTTCCCACATCTTAACCCCAACATGTTTTTCCAAAACCTCAATTCTAAAATTTCCCATGGGAAAAATTAATGACTTGTCACATATGAAGCTTGATGGCGAGGATGGAACAATCATTATCAAGAACACCACTCACTTTCTTAAATTTTTCACTAAACACAATATTCAATGTGAGGATACTGTTTGCAAGTTGTTTGTCCTCACGTTAAAATCACGCGTAAAGGAATGGTGTTACACATTTCCAACCGCTTCTATAAACTCTTTCGAACATCTTGTCAAGGAGATTTACCATGCCTTTGAAAGTTATGATTATAAATTTGTTTTCAATAAAATCATGTGTTTGGGAAAAGCACGTCATGAATCTCTTAACTATTTTCACGATTGTTTCATTCATTTTTGTTATGAATTTTTTGAAGATGATATCGATTGGAATTTAATGAAAAAAGAAGTTTCAATATATTTCTATGAATCTGAATGAATATGAATCTTTTGAAATTCTCCCAATGTAGATTGTTTATGGAGATCCTAAATCTATGACAAGGGAAGCTGTCGTTTTAAGTGACTCTTCATATTCCCCTCATCAAACAACTCTATTTACGCAGGTTGACATTGGATAACTTGAGATTCCTTCCATTGATCTCCCACCATCTTCTCCAACTCCACATATTCAGAATTTAAATGCAAGTTTGGACTCTGACTCTGATTTTTTTGGTGATGATCTTCCCCTCTTCCTCCATCTGTTGGTTCTTTTGTTCCTCCTGATTGTGAGTTGTTGTGTCCTCCGATTTCAATCGTTTCTTCTAATGTTCTTGAGGATCAAATTCAGGATGGAGATAGTTTTGATTATGAAACTTGCAATATCATTTACAATGATTATCTGTTGGATGATTTTTTCTAAAGTGTTGGGAATCATGATTTTCATTAGACCAAAACCCACAGGTGTTAGTCAACAATCGCATTGCTAGAGATAAGGATCCACGAGAGGTAGTTATTCCATGTCGCGAAACACACGGGGAGCATTGGTTTATCCAATATCCAACAATATCCCCCCAACGTGAGTCGGGTGTGTATCGAACTCATGACCTATGCTTAGATATAAACATATATTTTTCCCCTGGATCCCATATCGGAACTACCAGCTTGATTTTTCATTATATTCCTATTAGTGTTACAACACATATATATACATAAAGAAGCATCCATAAACCCCAATCCATTAACCATAGATTATAACATAACCATAGTTCCCTTGACCGGATCTACAAAATATCAGGCGTTGAAAACCATCATGCCCTAAAATCATGTGCAAACCCATGCACAAAACCATAGGAGGGTCCACCCACATAAAATAGGGTCCAAAAAAAAAATCTCGAGGCATTTCCCCGAACCCCATGCAAGGGGCTACCCATCCCCTACAAACCCATAGACACAGGGGGCTTCCCCTCCCCCCCCTCAGCTGCGCCTGGTGCAACGAACAGGGGGGGCTATCACCCCCTTGTGACCCCCCTGCACGTGCGACTATTCGTGGAAATAATATAACACATACCCAACATTCTCCCACTTGTTGTTTTCTTTCTGCAAGGGGCCACATGAGAGCTTAGTCATTATTCCTGCCCTGGAACACCCATTGTTTCTCTACACCAATAGAACTTCTGAGTGCTCACAGACTTCGTCAATGCATTTGCAACATTCTTCAAAGTGTCCACCTTTACCAGCAACACCTTTTTATCCTCAACCATATCTCTCACAAATTGATATTGAACATCAATGTGCTTTGTCTTTGAACGATAAGCAAGGTTCTTAGCCAAGAAAATTGCACTTTGGCTATCATAGTCTATCCTTATAGCTCGTTGCACCAACCCCATACTTGAACACAATCTCTGCAAACCAAACTGCTTCCTTGCTTGCATGAGTGGCTACCATGTATTCTGCCTCTGTAGTTGAAAGAGCCACTATAGGTTGAATTTTACTCATCCAAATGAATACACCTCCAAATATACTAAACACATACCCACTTGCATATATTATTTGGTCCAAATCTCCAACCCAATCTACATCAAAAAAACCATGGATGTCCAAAACTCTGTCCAATCCCGGTCTTCGCTGGTAGCACAAACCATAATCACTAGTGCCACGCAAATATCTGAAAACTCGCTTCACTATTGTCCAATGCTCCTTCCCTGGTTTTGACATAAACCTGCTCAATACTCCACTACATGTGCAATTTCTAGCCTAGTACAGACCATTGCATACATCAGGTTACCCATTGCACTTGCATATGGAACACAGGATATATCCTCCTCTTCTTCTTGTGTCTTGGGACATTGTTCAGCAGATATCTTTACACCTACAGGAATAGGAAACTTCGCTGATTTAATATCATGCATATTGAACCTCTGCAATATTGTCTTGACATAATTCCTCTAGTTTAACCAGAGCCTCTTCTTTGCCCGATCTCTCTTAATTTCCATGCATAAAATTTAGTTTGTAGCACCAATATCATTCATGTCGAATTTGGAGAACAATTGGGTCTTCAAATCCTAGATAATTTCTTTGTCATTTCCAACCAGCAACATATCATCCACATACAAGACCAAATAAATAACATAGTTACCAATTAATTTAAAATACACAAAGTGATCCTCTTTTCTTCTGGTGAAGCCAATTCCTCGTATATAGGTATCAAATTTTTGATACCACATCCTTGGTGACTGTTTTAACCCATACAGATACTTTTTTAACCTGCATACTAGTTATTTCTTACCCTTCACCGCAAAGCCTTCATGTTGCTTCATGTAGATCTCCTCTTACAGATCCCCGTGAAGAAATTTTTTCTTCACATCCATCTATTCTACCTCAAAATAAAATGCAGCAACAACAAATAAAAGTAATCTAATAGAAGTAACCTTGGAAAAAGGAGAAAAAATATCACCAAAATCAATTCCAAACACCTGGGAATAACCTTTTGCTACCAACCAAGCTTTGTATTTCTCCACATTTCCTTCTACATTCATCTTCTTCTTAAACACCCATTTTCTCCCGATGGGATTCCTTCTAGCCGGCAACTCCACCAAATCCCATGCCTCATTTTTGTGCAAGGATTCCATTTCATCAACCATGGCCTCCTTCCATAGTTCTCCATCCTCTGAATCTATTGCCTCCCCGATAGTTCTAGGATCATCATTAGCGATAGTTAAAGAAAAATTTGAACAAAAAGTAGATGGAATATACCTTTTTGGTTGTCTTCTTTCTCGAATTGATCTTCTCACAGCTGGAGTTTGTGGCTCTTCATCTTTTGAATATTGTTATGTTGTAGAGTCTGATTCATCCTCATTTAGCTCAAACTCTAGCTTCTCAGGTTCCTTTGGTAGGACTTCATTGTTTAAAAACATCTTTCACCTCTCTAAACACCACATATCGGTTGTACACAACCTTCCTTGTTTATGGGTTCCAAATCTTGCAACCTTTTAAACCATCCTTATACCCAATAAAGATGCACCTTTCATATTTATCATCCAACTTCATCCTTTTCTCCTTTGGAACATGTACATGTGCATCACATCCAAATACCCTCAAATGTGAAAGAGAGGGTTTCTTACCAGTTCATACCTCATGTGGAGTCTTATCCTCCAACGTTGATGAAGGTTATCTGTTAACCAAGTAACATGCAGTCTCCACTGGCTCTGCCCAGAATTCTTGTCCTAATATGTTACCACTGAGCATGCTTATTTCCTTTTCCATCAATGTTCTATCCATTCTTTCTATAACTCCATTTTATTGAGGTGTGTATGTAGTCTTCTATCATGCTATACCACAATTCTTATAGAACTCTTCAAATTCCTTCTTGCAGAACTCTCCACCATTATCTGTCCTCAACACCTTTATCTTCTTCTCTGTCTGGTATTCCACCAGAGCCTTAGATTCTTTAAATCTGTCAAAGACTTCATATTTATTCCTCAAGAAATAAATCCATGTATTCCTTGAGAAGTCATCTATGAATGAAACATAGTACACAGACTTTCCTAGTGATGAAACCGACACAATTCCAAACACATCACTCTGCACAAACTCTAATATCTCGTTCGCCCTCTTAGCACCAGAAGGAAAAATCAATTAATTATGCTTTCCATATACACAATGTTCACAGAAATTGAAATCCAAGGAGAAATTAGACATACATTCTACCATATCATTACCATGTAGTATTTTAAGGCCCTTATCTCCAATATGTCCAAGCCTTTGATGCCACAGCATGGTATTTTCTCCAGAGACCACTAGGCTTTATGCTCCACTTTCAAGAACCACAAAAATGTTGCACCCATCAATAAAAGTTCTACCTTGAAGCTTTTACAGAGTTCCAATCTGAACTCCCTGCATTAATTCTTGTGCTCCCTAAACCATCTTGTAGGTTTCTTTCTCAAACATTGTTTTTGCACCTGCATCATCCATCTTGCTTACAGAAATCATATTTTTGGCCAATGTCGGAATATGCAGAACACCAAGAAGCGTTCTAACCCTTCCACCTTACAACTTCAGCTTGACTTTTCCACGTTCGACGATTCTGGCCTTATTATCATCGCCTAATAAGACATCGCCACAATCATACTTCTCATACTCGTAGAACCACTCCTATGGGGAGTGAAGTGAAGGGATGCACCTGATTCAGTCATCCGTGCCTCATGATCTACATGTGTATTTGAGGAAGAATCCAAATAAACATCCCCACCTTCATCTAAGGTGGTTTCTGGCTCTACAAAATGAGCATCATCAGATACCTTTCCTTTCTTAGGAGCTTTAGATCTACATTCCATTTTGAAGTGTCGTTCCTTTCCGCATTTCCAGCACATCTTTACAGGATTTCCAAGAGATTTAGATCCCCCTCTAGATTTAGATATCCCACTCAAAAACTCTCTTTTTTTTCTGTTCTAGGACCTTCCTCATATAGATAAGGCATATCCATTCTGGCCCTCCATATTTCTCCGTCTCATTTCCTTCGACAACAAGGCTGAGACAATTTTATCAAAATTCAAGATAGGTGTATTGCTACCTATTGAAATAACCAGACTGTCCCACGAATTTGGTAGAGAACACAAAAAACTGGTGCACTTAACTTCATCTGAGATTTTAATATCAACAGATGACAACTGACTTCTACCGTATTGAAGGCATTCAGATGCTCTGTCACCAAATCTCCATCCTTCATCCTCGAGTTATACATTTTTTTTCCACGAGAACAATTTATTCACCAAAGACTTAGATTGGTACAAAGTCCCTAACTTGACCCAAAAATTATTCACCGTAGCTTCCCCAGATACATTCAACAATACTTAATCTAAGATACACAAGTTTATTGTGCTCGTTCCTTCCGATACAACTTCGTCTAGTCTTCATTTGATATTTTTGTCTATTTAGTACCCAGATATACCGCGATCCATTGATCTTTATCCACTAGCAGATCCTCTATATTGGGCTTCCGCAAATCAAAAATTCGACCATTAAATTTCTCTATCTCTATCTTTCCATTGCTCTCCATCTTATTTCACCACAAGGATCGATCCCACAGATCTCCCACTAAATAGGTTCTACCATAGGCCCAAGAAAAAAACCCCTCAGTAGCAAAGGTATCCCCTTGAAGCCAAAACAACTCTGATACCAAATGTTTGGAATCATGATTTTCATTAGACCAAATCCCATAGGTGTTATTCAACAATTGCATTTCCAAAGATAAGGATCCATGAGAGGCGGTTAGTCCATGTCGTGAAACACACGGGGAGCGTTGGTTTATCCAATGTCCAAGATGAAGAATAATTTGCAATGAAATATTATCTTTATCATTCTTCACCTATCCCTCATTATCTTGAAATTTTCCATGATTTTGTCATTTCTATTGAATCTTTCGAAGAATCAATTTCTGATGATGTTAATTTTGATCACACTCAGGACTCGTGGAATGTCAGCTTTACATCTGAATGTGTAGAGGAAAATATTATTTTCCAGATATTTCCAATTCGTCATGTGATCATTCTCAAGAAACATAGGGTGAAATTTCTTGTTTTCAATCTTCCCCTCTTTACAATTCATCAGATCATGAGGATGCCCCTGTTTTCGATCGTAAAATTTATGATCATGTATATCGTGATATATTCATTGATTCATTTGGTCATGATTCTAGTTTTTCTATTGTTGATATTTCTAAGCCATCATTTTTCGATGATCTATCATCTGATGTCTTGGAATTTCCGCAAGTTATCGAGGCACTTCAGCCCATGCCGATGGTTATGTCAGGTTCTCGCAATCTTGAGGCTAGCCCCAATCCTAATAAAGAAATTTCCTTATCTTTCAATTATCCTCATCATTTGATCACGCATGTTGAAAACCAATCTATCTCACAATTTTTGCATCCTCCATCGGTTTTTCATGATCCTATCGCAAAATATTTGGAGGATTCAAAAGGAATTTTTCTTTTTTCTTTATGTTCGCCCAGTTTTAAATTTCGAAAGAAATTTTGTGCATGATATCTAGTCGTGATGTCTAAAAACACCATTATGCATACCTAGAGTGTCTTACATGTTGTTTTGGTTCTATTTTTCTGTGTTCCCTCTTCAAATGTTGCAGTGTGTATTTGCTTATCCTTTTTGTCATCAATTACACTTGAATATATTTATTAATGTGGATTCCCTTGCCTATATAGGTCATCCAATGCGTCGGTGGTTGCACTGGAAGTTTCATTTTACGTAAGCCTGGCCTATTCTCAATTAGATTAGGAGTAGGAGTAGTTTTTTTATTTTCTTTGTTTTGTTTTGATTTACTTTTTTTCGTGCTCTTTTCTTTCCTTAGAATTGTAGAATATTTTCTGCGTGAGACATGGTTTTGTTTTTGAAGCAATTATGGTGAAGTTCAAGAGAAATTTTTTCCAAAGTCAATACTTGGTTCTCTTTATTCCCTCTCTTTGCGTGGATCTTTTATTTTTTATTCAATGATGCCCTGGTGGAAAATATGCTTTTTTTTTATAAAACCATGGTGGAATTGCGATGCTTAATCTATCACTAGTAGCACCCACTCTAATCGATGTTATAATTGTTCGGTTTCTTCTTGTCAAAGGTGTATAAACATCCTTATCTGAAGGGACAACCTCTACTAATCTCAATAAGTCGATATCCCTCTTCCGCCTCATTAAATCAATAAGTGCCTATGCACATTTCTTTGAACAAAAAAGTAAAATGCAAAAATAATAAAAGGAGAAAGAAGAGAAAGGCTTCATGCACAGGGAGGTGAAGCAAAAAAATTTGTCGGGTTACTTTCAAGGATAGCTAGCAGCAAAGAAATGTTTGTGTCCCTGAAGTGAATCAGTCGAGGTATTTTCCAAACCTATTGGCAACGAAGCAACACCAGAGATGAAAACCAAGACTCTGACAATCGAGCTTCACTTGTGAATCTGCATACTCCCCATCTCGAATCGAAAAAACTAAGTGTGACTTTTCTTTGTTAGTGTTTCACCGATGAAGAGAGTGGTTGGGGCTATATGTTCAACTTAATATAAGTAAATAAGCGATGGTGATCAATGAATTGAAAAATAATTCCTAAATAATTAGACCTAGTTTACATGACTCAAGACCCATACAAAGAGTTGGAGTTCTACCATTGTGTCACCAAGTGTTGTAGCTGCTACAACCACCCTCCAAAATTTTTCCCATGCTTTGATTTTAGAGCCTTCCCTTCTGTCCATAGGAGCTAATATTTTACCGTCATCAGGTATTCATGCTATAATCAAGACTTATCTTTTCATGGTACACTTGTGATGAGTTAATCATGGCATGATATCTTTCATACACGAGTTAACCCTTGACTTGACTTTGCAGCAGTTCTGGTCTTCCCTTCATAAACTATGCAATCTTGGAAGGCATGTCAAACTTAAGGATCTTAATTTCACAATCCAAAAAGGTAGTCCATCCTTGAGCTCAGAAACTCCACAATTATAGGAGATAGCCCAACCTTAAGCTCAGAAATTGCGCAAAGCTTCCCTTGAGTTTATAAACTGTTTGGAATCATGATTTTCGTTAGACCAAAACCCACATGTGTTATTCAAAGATTTCATCGCCAAATATAAGGATCCACGAGAGGCAGTTATTCCATGTCACAAAACACACAGGTTTATTTATCCATTGTCCAACAATCTCCCCCCCAACGCGATTTGGGTGTGTATCGAACTCGTGACCTACGATATGATACCAAATGTTGGGAATCATGATTTTAGTTAGACCAAAACCCGCAGGTGTTAGTCAACTATCACGTTTCCAGAGATAAGGATCCATGATAGGCAGTTTTTCCATGTCACGAAACACATGTGGAACCTTGGTTTATCCAATGTCCAACGTAAACTGTGAAATTCACTGAGTTAAGAAGTTGTTGACTGGTTGGCAACTATGCAATACTTCTTGGCAAGGTGAATGGTCAGTTTCCTGAAAAGAAAAAGAAAAAGGAATCCCTAGAAAATAGGAAGTGGATAATTAGTTTCCTTAAGGATGATATAAGTTGTTATTTTTGAACTTTCGCCAAAGCATCACATTTTCCTTGATTTTAGGCATGTGTGTCAACCCTAATCAGCCTAGATATATATAATGGATGCCCCTATAGATCATTTTTACAATCGACCATGGAGCTCTATCCATCCCAAGAAGATCAAGGAGCCTTCAGTGGAGTTTTCATCATTTTTTTGGGTGAGTTTTGCTTTTGTTGTCTTTTGTCACTTTTTGTGTTTCTTTGTGTTGTTTCACTTATGTGAGTCTCATTTCACTTGTTTCTTTTCATGGTTTCTGGATTTTTAACTTATATTAACTTGTAAAAGTGTTAGTTCAGTCCGTCGTTTTCCTTTTACAAGTGTCGCATCAGTTTTCTTGTTTTTTCCCATTAGTGGTCGTCGTTTCGGTGACTCTCCATGCATGTTTGTTTTTCATTTTGCATGTTTATATTTAGCACTTAGTCTACATTGATATATCCATCCTTAGTAAGATCTACATTGTAACCTACACCATCACCCAGATCTTCCATTTTCCCATACTCTTTTTGGGCAGATCCTCCCTTCCCTTGTCCAGCAATTGCCTTGTCTAGTTGGGCATTGTGAAAATCCAAGGCTCAATATGCCTGCTTGGCCTCTGAAAATGCACAATGTGTAGTACTAGGCTGACCCAACTATGCATTGCGCGGTTCTAGGGCTCAAGCCTCACCCTTGGACATTGAGACTATGTAATGTGTAGTCTCTCCCTCAATCTGCCAAGGCTAATACTGCGCACTGCGTGGTCTCAAGCCTCAAGTTGCTCCCCTATATTCTAATGCTGTGCAATTTTCATTTCATCCAACCAGTCCCCCTCCCTTCACCTCAATAATTGCATAATATTTCCCTTCAACCATGTGGTTGTTGTTGTGATCTTGCTTTGTGAGTCATTTTTTTGAAGCTAATTCATCTTTGCCATGAGTGAATTTTCCTCCTACAAGTATTGCAGTTGTTGAGCACTTCTCTTCATCATTCACTATCATCATGGCACGAAATAGATCTACTTCAAAGGATACCACTAAAATCAGCACCGGGGAGGAAGTTGAGAGTACTCCAATGAACCTACCAGTTTTTGCAAATACTCAACCGTTCATAGAAAAGGAGTCAGATATCACATGGAACAAATTAAGTGAAATTTTCTCAGCAAGAAGCTTCAAAGAAAAAATTTAGGACTAGCAGGTGTATATCAATGTTTAAAACAAGTAAGGGTAACGTAAGGTTACATGCACATATATGGCTTTCCCATGTGTAGACATTATTAGCTAGATAATTTCACATATAGTTTCCAATACTAGGACTCTGAACAATGCTAGTGGACAAAGGCTTGCGTCTTTTCAAGCACCAGATTACTGTCTCATGTACCATTTACCGGAGTCGGAATTGCTCATGGATTCTTATTTATATGACACCACCAGCTACTTGAGCATAAAGGACATTGTCAAAAGCTGGGTGAAAGAGCCAGAAAAGTTCCACCAAACATCCACCAACACCTACAAGAAAAAATCTCTCAAGAGGGCCTATCGTCTCTTGATAATTCTATGTTGTAGAATCTATGGTTAGTAGAGTATCGAGACCTTCCTTGAAGGGTGGGCATTTTCACTAAACCGGGATGTGAACGACGAAAAACCATTCAACTGGTCAAACATTTTGGCTCAACAACCGAAGATCCATGTGTCTAAGGCCCTCAACACTCCCAAGGGTAATCAAGTTATATTTTACATGTATTCCTATCTATTTGATGCAATTTTCCCTCACAATTTATTCCTTGCCATGAATTTGACTTGGACACCATGAGAGCATGTCGTGCACATCTACTGCAAGCTTCTTTCATAGTGAAACCACAAAGGAGTAATGGAAATTCTTAATTACCACTTTCTCATTTAGTTGTACATGCTAATATTTGGGGATGAGCCACCTTGCATGTCACATGGGGCAATGGAAGTAGTGTCGAAGATAGCGGATTGGTTTCCCTCACCAGATGGCAGTTTCCTCGGAGTGTTCGGCATATAAAAGTCTCTGCATTTACTGCCGAGTTATGCCACCGTGATCTGAAAATGGAAGGTACTTGAAAAGGGTGCAAGGTATCCATTTTCAATAATGTAAATGAGTGCAAAAATACTCTAAGTTTAAATCTGAAAATGTGAGAACTTCATATTTCTAATACAGAGATAGACTGTAGGGGCATTTAACGGATATTTCACCTTTCAAAGAAAGTATGAATCCAGAGGCTACCTGGCCCTCTTACAGACTCTGCCTAAAGAAATAATAGAAGTAAACACTCAGATTTAATTAAAATGATCTTGCTTTAAACTTGACATTATGCAGAAATTTAGCTTGCAAATGGTGTATGTCTTTTCACTGTTTATGTATCTTAAGTGTAATTGTTTTTGCTGAAACTTAACATGGGTATCAGAAAAAATATTCATCAATATAATATCAAAACAACAGCAATATAATATAGGAGTTCACCCCAACTCTTGGGCTACATCTCCTGGATCAAGCCTCCCAAAATGGGCTTGTCCTCTTGTATTAAAAGATCTCAAATGCAATACAAGATTATAAGTGTCTCAATAGACAAATATGAATATATAAACTGATTCAGAAGGCAGGAAAAAGCTAATAATGCCTTTTCAAATTCACTAAACAGTGAAAGATTACCATAAACAGTGATTTCTTCATCAATGTCCTGCTGGTGCTTTGAACTTCTCTGCAACTTTTTGGGCTGTATAATTCCTCAAATTCCTTTGAAACCTCCTCCAATGGCTTCAAAATGTCGAAATTATTTGAAATAGAGCTTTGGTTCACCTCAAACTGATAACCACAACTCCAAACAACTCAAAACCCAAAATGGCCCTAGTGGCTCAAAAAGCTTCTCCGAAGCTACACAGGCTGAAAATGAGCTCCAATGGCTCTGAAACCTATGCCATTGAGTCCAAAATGCTGAGAACATATGAAATCAAAAAAAAATTCGTTCAAAAAGGTTGAGTAATGAGAAATTTATGACCAAAACAACTTTGCCCCAATTTCCTCCACTAAATGTGGGGCAACTACGAGTTAACTCCACTAAAAGTGGAAGTCCGCCTAAATTTGGGAGCGCCTCCAGAATCTCCGCCATATTAAACTCCACTTAACTGAATTTTAATTAAATATTAAACTTGAGATTAGGCTCCTTAAGCGCTCTTAACATTAAGCTCCCACACTGGTCATATGATGAGGTTCCATGGGAGGAGGGTTGGCCCCTCCGTGCTCCGCCGGACCCACTCCACTAAAAGTGAAATAACTTCTTCATACGGTAACGGATTTGAGTGTCGTTCACGGCACCGGGATCGTATCTCCGAGGCCTATCCCATCGCTTAGGTTCCAAATCAATTTGAGCACTTTCATTTTTGAGCTTTTCCCCAAGCTCAGATTTGAGCTCCTGATCACACCTCCCAAATGAGAGGCTTTTGGTCCCCAAAAGCTTACTAAAATGAAGAACTGAACTGTAGTACAACAAATGAGAGAATAAAAATCCTCTTCTCTTCATCCCTTCAAAAAAAATTTCCTTGAAAAGCAAATGAAATTGAACCACAAATGGAAAGAATTTGACATTTCCCTTCCTGAATGCGCTTGTCCACAACTGTCTTTCTTGAACTCCCACAAAAATTTCTAGCGAGAAATTTACAGAATGAAACTATACAATTCTACCTTGATCAATGATCTAAGTTTTCTCAAAACAAACAAGATATTACAGCATAAAATACATGCATACATCCGAAATTTGCATATGTACAAAAGGAGTACGTCTTACTGTGTCAAGAAGTCCATCCACTTCTCACCAAGCCACTTCCATGGCGAATTTTGCTGCTACAACTTTTCCTCATGTGAAACTTCCCTTTCCACATCAATAATGGAATCCATGATTCCACCTTCGTCAATATTTTTGTCCTCTTGCTGCATGTGCATGGGACGACGAGTTGGATGCAAAGTCCAACAATGAGAGACAACATGTCCCTTCTTTTGGCAAAAAGTGCAAATCATATGCACCTTCTTTAAAGGTATTCTTTTCTTCATCTGCTTCTTATGTGCCTTATTTTTCATCCAGCATCTCAAAACATGATGGTTAAATCGACCACAATATGTACAAGAAATCCTCTTATGTTGCTTTGCATGCTTGCCATAAGCTGCATGTCTACCATCTTCTTGCTGCAAAGATGGCTTAAAACAATGGTAAGGAAGATTGCCATCATGACATTGATGTAATTGAGAACTTGGGAGAAATGTTCTCTTCAAATTTGCATCACATTCTTGAATACATGTGCTCAAAGCTTCGCCATTAAGCTGCTCATAGCCAAGACCAATATTCTTGGGACGCTCCACAACACAAATAGGCTCAACAATGCCTTGTGCATGCTTGCCCAAACCTTTGCCTTCTTGATAGCCCATTTCCAACATCAATTTGGACCCAATACCTCCTGTATGCCTTTCAAAAGAACCAAAACACTTGTCAATAGAGGAAACTAAAGACAAATCAGAATGATTTACCTCATGATTTACATCTTGAAGATGAGGTATTTTCTTGGAAAAAGCTTCTTGAGCTTGAAGAAGCTGCAACTCCATATCATGCAATCTTTGAAGAATGGCTTCTTTCTCTTCCTGCATAGCTAGAAATTGTGCACGAAGTTGAACACTTTCCCTTTGATCCTCAAGGAGAATCTGCAACATATCCTTCACCTTAAAGAAGTCATTCTTCATGTCATCATTGAAGAATATCGTGAAGGAGGAAACTTCACTTGTAGAAGAAGTTGACATTATGTAAATGGTCAAAACAACCAAAAGGAACTTCCAAAGAAAAGTCCTCAAAGCTTTCAATCAAACGACAAGCTTTTAGCCAAATGTCAGTAAAGACCCCTTCTCATTCAAGCAGCCATAAAACACAAACTATTGGAGTTTGTTTTCCAAATATAATCTTGAGGTAAATTGGGTAAGGAAAATAGTCTTCAATCCTTTCCAAGACTCAGCTAACAATAGCTATCCTTCCAACTTAAGAAAACTCATACATGCAACCATTTTGCAACCAATAAAACAATAAATCTCTTACACTGTTTTAAAACCTTTTGCACAATAACAAATGCTCAACCCGAGCTCTGATACCATCTGATCTGAAAATGGAAGGTACTTGAAAAGGGTGCAAGGTATCCGTTTTCAATTATGTAAATGAGTGCAAAAATACTCTAAGTTTAAATCTGAAAATGTGAGGACTTCATATTTCTAATACAAAGATAGACTATAGGGGCATTTACCGGATATTTCACATTTCAAAGAAAGGATGAATCTAGAGGCTACCTGGCCCTCTTACAGACTCTGCCTAAAGAAATAATAGAAGTAAACACTCAGATTTAATTAAAATGATCTTGCTTTAAACTTGACGTTATGCGGAAATTTAGCTTGCAAATGGTGTATGTATTTTCACTGTTTATGTATCTTAAGTGTAATTGTTTTTGCTGAAACTTAACATGGGTATCAGCAACAATATTCAGCAATATAATATCAAAACACAACAACAATATAATATAGGAGTTCACCCCAACTCTTGGGCTACATCTCCTAGATCAAGCCTCCCAAAATGGGCTTGTCCTCTTGTATTAAAAGCTCTCAAATGCAATACAAGATTATAAGTGTCTCAATAGACAAATCTGAATATATAACTGATTCAAAAGGCAAGAAAAAGCTAATAATTCCTTTTCAAATTCACTAAAAAGTGAAATATTACCATAAACAATTATTTCTTCATCAATGTCCTGCTGGTGCTTTGAACTTCTCTGCAAATTTTCAGGCTGTATAAGTCCTCAAATTCCTTTGAAACCACTTCCAATGGCTTCATAAGGTCGAAATTATCTAAAATAGAGCTTTGTTTCACCTCAAATTGATAACCACAACTCAACCAAACTCAAAACCCAAAATGGCCCTAGTGGCTCAAAAAGCTTCTCCGAAGCTAAACAGGCTGAAAATGAGCTCCCATGGCTCTGAAACCTATGCCATTCAGTCCAAAATTATAATAAAATATGAAATCAAAAAAAAAATTCGTTTCAAAAGGTTGAGTAATGAGAAAGTTATGACCAAAACAACTTTGCCCCAATTTCCTCCACTAAATGTGGGGCAACTGCCAGTTAACTCCACTAAAAGTGGAAGTCCGCCTAAATTTGGGAGTGCCTCCAGAATCTCCGCCATATTAAACTCCACTTAACTGAAGCTTAATTAAATATTAAACTTGATATTAGGCTCCTTAATCACTCTTAACATTAAGCTCCCACACTGGTCATATGATGAGGTTCCATGGGAGGAGGGCTGGCCCCTCCGTGCTCCGCCAGACCCACTCCACTAAAAGTGATATAACTTCTTCATACGGTAACGGATTTGACTACTGTTCATGGCACCGGGATCATATCGCCGAGGCCTATCCCGTCGCTTAGGTTCAAAATCAATTTGAGCACTTTCATTTTTGAGATTTTTCCCAAGCTCAGATTTGAGCTCCTGATCACACCGATAAGTTAGTCATGCAAGGATTTGCGTACCATATTTCCACTGGGTTATCAGAAATATTGCACAAGAAGAAGAAGTCATAATGACCCACTCTTCCTATGCAAATCGAATTGTAGGAAATTCTTTCGAAGGCAAGGAGATAAATAATTTCGCATTTGTTTGTCTAGACTTCAATCTGTACGATCCTAGGAATTTTTGTAGAGACAACTATTTGAGGATTCATTTTCAGTGGCCAAGAGAGAAATTTGACAGAACCGAGCAGGAAGCATGGAAAAATTGTTATAATGCCTCCAAGACCCGCGAACCAGACAGCTTCGTTGGAACATCACAACTTACTCCGCAAAAGAAATTTATTCCAGAGGTAGAACCGACAGAAAAGTGAAACCCGGTGCACGAAAAGGGTAAGGGGGAAGGTTGCATATAGCCCAGGGGGAGAGCAAATTAGTAAGATAAAATTGGATCTAATCATTCTAAAATCAGCCATAACATTAGAGAATAAGAGGAAATAGAGGATGTGGGAAGCAGAACAGAAGCATAGGGAAGAATAAGAGTAGAGGAGATTGGAAGAAGAAAGGAATAATTAGGAAGAAGAAGAAAGGAGAATAGTATAAGAAGAATAAGCCACACGGAAACAAGCGAAGGAACAAAAGAAGAACTGGCTACTAGAAGAGGAGAGTGAATAGTTGCAGTACAAGGAGCTCGCTCAAGAAATGGAAGAGTTATTCAAGACATGGAGGTGGAACTGGAGCTGTTGAATCAAGATGCGACTTGATGTCAAGCACTCAGCAGGTCACCATTCAACCCCTCCTTCAGGAGCAGAGTAAGCTCAAAGCGAGGAAGAAGAAATTGTGCCTCTTGATGAGTGTCCTATTATGGACACATACAATATGACTTATGACGAGCTTCACAAGAATATTGTACAAGCAAGGAAGAAACATTTTCTGGATGATCTCACGTATCCTGCATTCATAAGAGAAAAATTGATAGTGAAAAACACTAGAAGGAATCTGAATGCCATTTTCGTAGTCAAATTGGCCTTCGCAGTGGCATAAAAGTCAAATACGGAGTACTTGATGGCTGAGAAAAATAGTTGGAAAATAACTTGCAAGTGTTACATAGAATTTTGTCACTGTCCCCGCAATCCCCATATCGCCCATTGGAGGGTCATTTCCGTGATCAATAAGCATTTTCATGCCTTACAAATACCATCATTGTATCCCTTTACATGAGAGTAATATTCCTTCTGTTGACAATTCCATGAGCAGAGACTAAAAAACCCTTGTTTTTGCCTTGGCGCGGGTAGTCAGTTATGCCCTCACGCCGAAGGGGAAGATTAACACTGGGCCCCGCGCCAGCAGGCGCTCTGTCCCAGTTTGCCACCCGCGCCCAGCTATTTATGGAATGTTTTTTAAAAATAGAAGCGAAGATTCCACTCCAACCACCTTGAGGATGAGTCACTGGGAGTGGTTGAATTGATAAACCACGGACTCTCTCCTTTAATTTATGGTTTCCACCTCTTATGGGAACTCCCTAAAGGATAGGCCTCCCTCCCACCTTTGTAGGGATCCTAACCTTCTACTTTTCCTCTATAAAAGGAAGCTATCTCTCTTTGCACAAACTAGTTGAACAGCTAAAGAACTGAACTTGGAGTATTAAACATACTGGAGAGATAGAATAATAAGGAATTAAGTTGAGAGAGCTTTAATCCATGTCTTTTCAGAGAGCTTGAGTCCATTCCTTTATCTCGTCCAAATTCCCTGACGAGCATCTGAGATGTGCTCCGACTGAACCTCGATAGAGGAGACTGCGATGTCAAAGCATTGGTTTTAATTCTTCCTTCTATCAATACATACACGTGACTATTGTTTGGTTCCCATTTTGTATTATGTTAGATGTTTAATGCAATATGCTTAGCCCTCTTTGACTAGCTAAGTATTTATGAGTGAAATTATTACGTTGTATGATGTTCTTGTTTTTTTCTATGTGCAGGTATCCGAGTATGACTGCAAAAGGATTGTGACTTGCTGAGACAGGAGCGAGAGACCACCACCACTACAGTAATGACGACAGCGTTGGACTCCAGGTAGATCGATCTACTGTGTCTTTTTTTTATTCAATAATTAGGAATCAACACTCTATCATGTCTCTTTGTTTCTAGACCCACTCTAGGGCTAGAGGGATCATCTATGTCCGCAGAGAGGATTTACCTGTATAAAAAATTAGCGAATCCACTGGGGAGTAGTGTGAGTTTGTTGTTTCATCTTGTTGGGTCAGTTTCAATCATTGATTTGTTTATCTACCTTTCCTGGTTTGCTTTCTTAGTATACATCTTCTGTTCAGCTCCAAAGTGTCAAGATTGACCTCTACTCATTAGGCTTTGGTTTTTCCTCTTTTTCCCATATTTATATGGCTTGGCGTGTTTTTCCTCTGAACAGTTTCACCAATTGGCGCAGGTTGCTCTTTTTGCAGTCGCGCCAACCCCTGTATGGCACGGATTACAGCCTTACAATCATGCCGACTCCTGTAGGGTTTGGTTTGGCCTACTTAATGAGTATTTTGTTCAATTTTGCTTGCATCTAGGTTATTTTTTATGTGTAATTATGACTTTGGGACTGTTTTGACTATTGTCAGCTTGCTTTTCTCAGTTGTTTGTCCATTTTCTTATCAGTGTGAATTTAGGCCTTAGGGTTTCTAAGGGTTTGGTACATTGAGCCTTATGTTCGGAAACCAAGTCATTTTGATTGTTGTCAGTCTCATTCTTGGGTTGATTTCACTAATTTTTCTTGATTCCTTTGAGTGATTTCTTTGGTTGAATGATCATTTCGTTTTTTGATTGATTCTTCTCCTTATTGCTCCAAGCATCGATTACATTTCTTTTTTTGGATCGTTTTGAAAACTCTCTTAGTTTGGAAGATTGCGACATTAGTTTGAGTGCTTTCTTGTGTTTGTTTTTCATTTTATTGAGTTATCCAATTTCGATTCCTACACAACACTTAAGCTAGTGTTTGTTTTTCATGTTTCATGTAGTTAGTGCATCATGTACTTCTTTCATAAAAAATAAAGAAAACATATTTTTCATTTTTTCTTTGCACCAAAAGTGAAATTTTATTTTTCATAACTAGCGACTAATTGTCTAGGAAAGAGTTTCATTTTCATTTGATTGTGTTAGATGCATTAGTGGATTTCTTTGCATACTTTCATTGTTTGCTTTTGTTTGAAATATTTCTATCCTTCTCGTAACTAGCATTCATTGAATCGGAAAGGATGTTCATTTGCATATAGCTTGCATTTAGGAATTTTGAGATCCAAATTCGATAGGGCCTTAAAACTGAAACATAATCCAAGATCAACTTTAAAGGAAGCATTGAAACCTAACGAAATATTTTTAGTGGTCTAGGCTAGAGACGTGTTCCAGCGTCTTAAAACCTAGTAGCTATCGTTCGCCATCTGGCTTTAGATAGCGCTAGCACGGACTTGTGCTCCCTGTACCGTTGAGTATATAAAGGGAGACCCCTCTAGGTTGCAATCCTTTTATCCATAGGACGCTGAGTCTGCCTCCTTGTAACCGTGATACACCGAACACAGCATTCGAGGAGATTACCTGCACATATGTTAATTCCTTGGTCATTTCTCTTTAATTTGATCACCAAGGTGTATTTTCCAGTTCATGGAAACCTGGTATACCCTCTTGCTTAACATTCCAGAGAAGTCATTTTGGTCTTTTCATTTCTCTTTATAAAGAGAAGAGATAGTCGAGCACTTTTCCTTTCAAGCTTGTTTTAAATTGAAAGTGACTAGAGTCATCTTTTCCCTATTTCTTGACTCTTAAAATATGAAACAATGAAATCTGATTTCAGTGTCATAAAATTAATTACCTATGATCACACGCCCGTTAAAGTTTTATTACTTGGCATGTTTTTGTTTTCCTTAGTTTTGATCTTGGAGCCCTCAATTGGTTATCTTTTTCTTACCTATTTTTGAAATACAGTCATAAAGGCGAAACTACCAGTTTCGTCGTCCTCACTACCTCCTAGTGGTAGTTCTGTCCCAGATGTTTCTTTTGAAACACCTCAGTCCACTAGGTCTTCCGAGTTTGCACAGCCTATTTTACTGTCTAGTGCTTGTTCTGGTTTTTGGGAAGAAGGAGATTTTCCTCCTCTTACATTGGGTTCACCATTTTTTGTTGTTGCCGTGCCTCCTAGTCCTCATAGTATTTTCGAAGATCTTACGGCAGAGTCAGATATGGATTCATCCAATCCTGTTGGTAGTTAAGGAATGCCTGTTTCTACAGGAGAATATCAGCTTTTTCTGGAAGATGTCCCTCATGTTTCTACTCAGTATTCTCCACCATCGGTGTCACTTCCACCTGGATATAGGTCATTGCGTCAGATTATGTATGGTGTTGTTGTCATCGCACAATCCAGTACATTAACTCCTCCTAAAATTTCAGTCCTCCCTTCATTAGGACTGTCACCTTTGACACATGGATCGTCGGTTACTGTTACATCTGTTCCAGTCCAACCGACTGTCTGTGTGGCTTCTTCTGCACCAATTCTTACCACTCAGTCGTCGGGATCTTTTCACACTCGCAAGTCTATTTTTCTCAATCCAACATGGTCTGTTAATCTCGGTCCTAGTAGAACACAATCTAGTGTCGTGGAGGCCCCACCTGCTTCTAGTGTTGTTTCCAATACTCTTTTGATTCCTGGTGGCCTTACTTTTGAATAGTATTTTTTTGTTGTTCAGCAGCAGAGCTCTCAGGGTTCTCAACCCCTCCAATCTCTTGGTAATCCTCGATTCCATCACTATGATGTTGTTGGTAATCTTGTATATATATATATATATTTGCACCATTATGATGTGTATGGTAATCTAGTCTATTTGCATCCTATTGATCTTCATCATAATTTTTATGATCCTTATCAGATTGTTACTCATTTGGGACCTACCCTGCCTGCGCAACCCTCTGGCTTGCAAGGACAACCCTCATCGAGACAACCTTTAGCTCAGCAGGGCCCTGCCTCTGGTCCACAAGGACAACCCTACAGTCCACAAGGTCAACCTTTGGTCCAACATGGACAACCCTTCGGTCTGTTTGGTCAACCTCAGAATCAACCAGGACTATCTCAAGCTCCTGGGGGGGGAATCTACCCACCACGGGCACAACCTATTGCACCACAACACAGTCACATGCTCAGTATGGCCAAAATGTTGTGCAACCAGGACAACCCTACGGTCCTCCTTCAGTTCAACCTGGTTATCAAGGACAACCTGGTCCATCGCAACCATCGGGCCAACCTTTCCCACAAGGCCAACCCGGTGGCCCTCAATACTTGGTTCAACCAGCTCAGCAACCGATTCAACCTAATCCTCAGTCTGTTCCATCGTTTCCGCAGCCAGTTCTACCCCTTTATAGTCAGCCAGGTTTACCTACTCAGTTGGGTCCCCCTGCTCAACCGCAAGATGCTTATTATCCTCAAGGTTCATATCCACTGATGTATATTGTGCCTCAAGTTTCTTACCCTCAAAATCAGCCTGTATATCATCAACCTCAAATCCATGCTTAAATTCCACAGCAGACTTCATACACTGCTTAGTAGGGACCTCAATGGTCTGATCCGACTCAATATCCTAGTCCTCAACCCCAGTATCAGCTGAATTATCCTGCTTCCAACCCCTATGGTCAGAATCCTTTGGGACAGAATGCATGGGGACAAAATCCTCCTCAGAATTGGTGGAATGTAAACATGGGTCCTTATCAAGACCTCCGATGACTTTTAACACCCAATCACCATTTCTTGCTACGTTAGAATTACCTTATGTGTCAAAGTCAAAGTTAATGAATGATCCCATTCTTCATAACCCATATTGGCCTCCTGTTCCAACCAAGATTCCTGGTGATTGTCCCAAATTTGAGGGAAAATCTGGTGAAGACCCCCAAGCGCATGTTATGACTTACCACTTGTGGTTCTCCTCTAACTCTTAGGTTGACAATTCTATTCAACTTCGTCTTTTCCATCGAAATTTTACTGGTGCCACTGCAAAGTGGTACATTGAGCTATCTTGCGGCATCTTCCAACACTTCAATTCTTTAGCCATGGAATTCCTTACGCATTTTCAGTTACCAGTCCGCTATGAGACCGAGACACACCTTCTCACTTCATTAAAACAGGACCGAGCTACTCATATCTCGGATCATATTCATGAGTGGAGGTGTCATTGTCACATGATCAAATTTGAAATTCCTGATCAGCTTCTGACTCATTGGCTCACCGCCTCCTTCATCAATTAGATTTCCAAAGACATAGCTATGGGGGCAAGTGTAACTGAGGAACAAGCCATTTCTTATGCCCAGTACCTTGATCTTGTTTACTCTCAGTCTGGTGCATTTTATGATATCTTTCCCAATGCTCCCCGATTTGTAAATTCTAAACCACCACCAACTCCATCCGTCGATGGTATTATTGGTTCTGTGTCTCAAAATTCTCAAAATTATTCTTCATCAAACTCTAGGAAGCCGAAGTTCGCTTCTTCCAATAATGTTTCTTCTTAGTCCACTTCAAATTCTGGTAAACCCACAAAAGTTAATGCCATTCAATCCAATCCTACGGATAATACTTCTAAATGTAAAAAGAAGGGTAAAGGTAAGGCCAAAGCCGATACCCCGAAACAGGATTCTCAGAAACCTCGTACTAGCGATGGTTCTCAACGCAAACCAAAGTACCCTTGTTTAATTTTTGATGATGAGCACTTCACCAAGGACTATCCTCGACGATCCGAAGTGAGTTGCATGCTCAAAGGCACCTAGGGAACTCTGGCCATTCTTAAATAACCCTTCCCATCGTAGTAGACTCAGATGGTAGAGCAACCTTAGTCCTTTGCCCCATTTGGCTCTCAAGTGTTCATGATGAACAGTTCTGCCACCATTTCTATTGCTACTCGATCGAAAGATTATATTGGATCCCGTCAGGCTACGGGGAAGGAGATCGTTGATGGTCCTTGTCTTCCGCCTATTACTGTCCCTCTTTAAATTGAAAGGCCCAATGTTGAATCCGTTGTGCGACCACCTTCCAAAGGTTTACTCCACAAGTCTTCTTATAATCCCAACGCCCATGCCGCTCACCATTACAATATTGTTGAGGATTTGGCTTAGGTGCCGTCTACGATGTCCGCGTTAGAAGTACTTCAGATTTTCCCGTCTCAACGGAGATATTTTTTATCTATGATCAGCGGGATTGATCCTGCTGATACTAGCCTTCTTGCTTTCGATTTAGAGAATTTCGTTCCATGACTTCCACATCAAATTTCACTCATTATTCAAGTTGTTATTAATGGTCTCGATATCCATCGAGCAGTTGTGGACGAAGGTGCATCAACCTATGTCATGTCATCTTCGTGTTGGAAAGCTATTGGTTCTCTAGCCTTGAATTCATCACCAAATTCCCTTGAAGCATTTGATGGAAGAGAATCAAAACCTTTAGGTGTTCTCGCTAGTTTACCAATTACTTTGAAAGGGAAGACATCCAATGTCAAGGTAAAAGTCGTTGATGCTAAACTCAATTATAATCTTTTCCTCGGTCACAGTTGGACTCATGCCATGTTATGTGTTTCGTCCACTCTCTTTCGTGTTCTGAAATTTCCACACGAAGGAAAGATTGTTACTGTTGATCAATTGTCATTCTTCACCTCTTCTTCCGAGAACAATGTTCCATATGTGGATAAGGTTCCTACTCCTTATGAGAGCATAGGGCCAGGTCTTTTGAAAGATCCTGCACTCATGGGTATTTTTTCTCTTCCTCCACCAAATACTGTTCAGATCCATATGATCTCTCGATCTGATGACCCATGGATTATTCCTTCACCTGAATAGATCAATTCATTCGGAGATTCAATGCCTTTGATTCTGATTGAGATTGATTATTTTGAACTCATCGCGGCTTCGAAAGCTCCATCCTCTGACCATGCTCCTTCGAGCATGTCTCTTGACATTTATTCTCAATCCCCCTGGCTTGGCTATTCTGATTCGCCTGATCTTTTAAAAGAAGTGTTTCCCTCCAACGAAGCCATCGTGGAAACCATGTCTCTTGAGGATCTGCCGTGGGAAAATGGTCATCATCGCTCCTCGTTCATGCCTGGACTCGGGGCTATGTCTACTTGTCTCGAGCATTTTTCATCTCAGGTTCCTTCTCCTCCGCTTCAATTTCCTGTTCTAATGCATGATTTTTTTACAAAAGGTAACCTGAGCAATATTACACAAACGATGCCTATTGACATTTCCATTAAACCGGGAATTTTTTAGAACATCCATATCGGGGTCACTTGTTCTTCCGATGAAGTACAAGTTTATACTAGAATTTTTCGCGAGTTCCTTGATGTCTTTGCATGGTCCTACAAAGAAATTCCTGGCATCAATCCTAGTATCATGGTCCATGAAATACCTACTTACCCTGGTTCAAATCCTGTTCGCCAGTGTCTTCGTCTAGTGCATCCTCGAAAATCCGTTGCCATTAAAGGTGAAGTTGAAAAACTTCTCAGAGCTGGTTTTATTTATCTGATTCCTTTGATAGAATGGGTCTCTAATATTGTTCCTGTAAATAAGAAGCAGGGAACTATTCATGTATGCATTGATTATCATGAAATTAATCGAGCTTGTCCCAAGGATAATTATCCTACTCCCTTTATCGATCAAATCATTGATGACTGTATCGGGAGTGAGATTTTTTCCCTCGTGGATGGTTTTTCTGGTTATAATCAGATTAAAATTCTCCCAACTAATCAACATAAGACTGCCTTTATCTGTCCTTGGGGTACTTTCGCCTATAAGAAGCTCCCTTTTGGTTTAAATAATGTTGGGGCTACGTTTCAGCGAGAAATGTCATATGCTTTTCACAAAATTTGTCACATCATTCAACCTTATCTGGATGATCTTTTCGCTCATTCAGCTAAGCGTATGGACCATCCTAACCATCTTCAACATATTTTTCTTCGTCATGCTACAACATTCGGTTTAATCCTCAAGACAAGTGCATCTTCTCGCTGATTTCGGTAGATTTTTAGAATTTATCGTATAAAGATGGAATTCATTGATGACCCACTCAAGGTTGAGGCTATTATCAATCTCCCCTCTCCCTTCTCATTACATCAGTTGCAGAGTTTGCAAGGTAAGGCTAATTTTCGATGTCGTTTTATACCTAACTATGCAGAAGTGGCTAGAGGATACACACAATTATTAAAGCAGGGCATCCCATTCTATTGGGATGAGGTTGCTCAAAAGTCTTTTGAGGCCCTGAAGATGTTGCTTGTCAACACTCCTCTGTTGCGTCCTCCTAACTATCATCGTGATTTTTCCCGTTATTTAGCCGCCACTTTTAGTAAGATTGTCATGGTTCTAGTACAAGACAACGATGACGGTAACACGCATGTTATTTATTACTTGTCTTGTAACCTTCTCGACCCTGAGACACGTTATGCACACGTCGAGAAGTTAGCATTAGTTGTGGTTCAAGCCGTTCAGCGTTTTCGTCATTATATTCTTTTGTGTACAGTGACTGTGATTTCCGATTGCAACCCCATGACCTATATATTGTCTCGACAATTGCTGGGGGGAAAATAATCAAAGTGGATTGTCATCCTCCAAAAGTTCGATTTAGAATTTACGGCTGCCAAGTCGAAGAAGTCACTAGTATTTGCTGATTTGACTTGTTCCCTCCCTTCAGACTCTCCTCCCTCTCGTTCTGAGGAATACATTCCAGACGATACACTATTCTTGATTAGCACCCTCAATCCGTGGTACGGTGATATCATCATTTATCTCCAGACTTCTACTTTCAGATCTGAGTTGACGAAGGATGCCCGTCGATGCATCCGTCATCAGTCTCAAACTTATCGTATAGTCGGGGATACCCTCTATTGTGTCGGAGTGGATTCCATTCTCCGTCGATGTTTGACCCTCGAGGAAGTTGAGAAAGTTCTCAATGATTACTCACAAAGTGGCACCCGTGGTTTTATGTTGGTTATGAGCATGTTTATATTCCTGGTTCAAGTCACAGTTATTTCATGTATTTACTTGTAATTGTAAAGATAATGGATGCAATACCTGATTGATGTCATAACAGTTCAAGGAATATGGTAGTGATCCTTCTTGTCATGTCTCATAAGATTTTTCAATCATTCATGCTCTCTCTTGTATCCTAGACCTGTAGATTGCATCGATGCTAAGTGTTTGACATAATGTTAGTCCTTGTTGGGGATGGTAAGGCCTATTCTTGTAGCTAGATTTTGGTTCATTAGCCTTTTCATCATGTGTTTGATGGATTATTGAAGCTACAATAATTTTTGGGTAGTGACTAGGATTATGGGCTTAAAAAGTTCCATAATTCCCATGGATTTTGGCACACGTTTGAGGGAAAAAGTCCCTGGACGCACACATGCCCATGTTGTGGGAATGTTCAGAGCCTCCCAGATGCACCCTTTCCCATATCAAGGGAGTGTCCATGGAATTTATTCACTAAAATTCAGTGGGACCCAGGGACATGTCAGGTGGATGATTAGGATAGCCTTTGGGAGTCTTGTAGTAGGTACAAGGGGTCTGTGTTATGGTTTTTCCACATCGATTCCACTTCCTTAAAGTCACTAAGGAGGTTGAGTTTTCTCTTAAATAGCCTCATCTCATGTTTACCCCGGTTGGCTAGTTACATGGGTAGATGTGAGGGGAGCAATGAAGGTGCCATATCTTATATGACCCGTTGGGTACCAATAACTCTCCCCTGAGCTCCACTAAATTTTCTTCAAACTAATTCCAAAGACTCTGATACATAAAAAGGAAAGCACAAGAAACACAAGAAGAAAACAATGAAAAACCAATAGCAATATGACACCACAAAAAAAATGGCATGATCATTCACTAAACACAATCGAGACTGAAAATCAAGCACAAAAAAATAAAAAAGACCGAAAACACAAGACTATCAACAAATACCATGACTCAATCCCCATGGTTCCCAGTGCTTCCACAGGAAATCTCACCCGAATCTACCAGACTATTTCATGGAAGTCTCTTTTCCCATGCAATCCCCTACATCATACTGCCATAAACACATAATTGTTACTGTGTAATATAAACATACAATACACTGGTTATCTTACCTTGTTATGTGAGGCACACTGCCTTGTATTTGAACACATGCATTCATCTCTCAAGGAAATCCAATCCCTTGACGAATCCAACCATAACTAGAAACCAATTGTTATACCTGTCAAATACATGTTCATAAATATAGCACATGTCCACATAATTTAAGGCAAGATTAGGATTAAGAAGACTTCATGTCTACATGCAAAGCGCTCATTGCCAAAGGAATTCTTACCCTATCCCTTTATTTTGCCTTGTTGCAATTGAGTCCTACTATGTACTATCACATCACCCATATGTTAGTTATATAAGCACATAAACTATTACCTTGTCATGTTAATACCAAGCATGTTGCCCTGCTACTATTCACACATGTCAATCACATGTTCCAAATATCAAGACATCATATCTATTAACTAAAATAAACCTCTACCAAGACTAACAACCATGTCATAATCAACTAATAGTCAAAATCATAATACTACGACTATCACCTACTTATACTCAAGTACACATAAGCTATCTCAACACATAGTGTGTTAGTACAACCATCTTAATACAAGATCATTACTTCATGCGATCTTATAGGCACATGCTCATATCAAGAAATTAATCAAACATTCAAACACCAAGTAGATGATATAAACAAACTCATACCTCATTGTATTTCGCAGGAGGCTATCTTGTCCGAGACAATCAATCTAGATTAACATGATATAACTTCACAACACATAAACTCAAACATAAATAAGGTCATGATCTCCATAAATAACTAGCTAACATGCTCACATCATAAACTCGTAAACAATTGTCATTCGTGCATAACAATCATGCACATGTAATAACCGGGCCTAAATTAGTATGACATAATATCACAATAGGTAGACTCATACCTGAATAATGCACCATAACCATTTGCAAGATCAACCAAGTTAGCACGATACATATAACATCAAGGTCTTAATGAAATAACCCTAATCATCAAGTTAACTAACATATAACAACAACAAGTTAACATATAACATACTTATCAACAACATATAACATAGTTAACTAACGTAAAACAACAACAACAATGCATATAACAATACATTAATATTATTCATGACTATTAGACACACGTGCATATGACCACACTGATTCACTATCATCTACCATGCATGTAACCACAACAACAATAAAATGACAAACATGTATATAACCCTAATGAATATAACAATCCATTAACTAGCATACCTGCATGCCAATCATACAATACCTGTATGGCGATCCACTCTTACCCAAATTCTGGTGATGCAATCTCGCTGTGGTTATCTACATCTCCTGCTCTTTCTCAACCAACACATCAACATCATGATGACCTAAAATTTCTTCAATGACCTCGTGCAAAATAACTATAACCATGAAATTGCATGCATAACAACATATATACATTGAAATGAAAAACAAATGCATATACAATTGACATGCATTTATGACAAACACATCCCAACAACAACATCATAAACTTCAACACTTGGTCCTGATGATGATCCCTGTTGGGATTCGAAACGTCGACACTCGTCTTCTAGCAATGTGGATAATCCGGGAAGTTTTTTAAAAAACATCATCAACTTCCCCATGGAGACACAACTTCAACAATGACCACCACCATGCAGACACAACAAGCACATATTTCACAAAGATACAAAACACATATTCAACTGACATGTATGCATGACAAACACATTTCGCCCATCCAGTCCAAGTGTTGAACCATGCTCTAATACTACTTTGTGGTATCAAATATGACCCAAAGAGAGCGCAACCTGCTCTGATACCACTCTCTGGTATCCTATATGACACAAAGAAACCAAAAACCAAACATCACCCAAGGAGAGTCCAACCATGCTCCAATACCACTTTGTAACACCCTCATCCCACATATACCCAAGTAACAGACCAAGCAGGGTAAATATGCGACGAGGGGCCACTATAATGGGTTTCAACCTCATGGGAGACCTTAAGGAAGTGGAATCGACGAAAAAACATTAACATAATTTCCACATCAGCAATAAAACTCTCAGGATCCATCCCAATCACTCATTTAACCAACCCATGGATTCCATTGAATTTTTAGACCATTAAACCCCTAGATGCTCCCTTGATATGGACAAGGGTGCATCGAGAGGCTCCAAATTCTCCCACAACATGGACATGCATGTGTTCAAGGAATTTTTTCCTCAAACCTATGCCAGCGTCCCCGGGATTTGAGCCACTTTTTCAGGCCCAGAGCCCAATTCAATACCCAGAACACCATGACACTTTCAAAAATGAAATATAACAACAGAAGAATGGTACGTTGGCAAAAACATTGATAAGTTCTATACTGGACCCCTACTAGCCATGACAGGCATTTTGTTAAATGTGTCATAAATATGTAAACTACATGTTTAAATAACATATATGAGCATATGGGTCTCATAATTATCTGAGAATTTCTAAGAAGCCTTATTCCCTTACATCGTTAGCTGCATTATCATCTATTAGGTCACAGATACATTGTTCATTCATTTAAAAAATCAAAACATGATGAGATCCATACACCATGACCATCATAAAACACATTCATAACCAACATATATCAACATAAATGACAAGCACATAACAACCATATAAGCCACATAATAAAAAGCATATTTGCCCATTAATACAAGAGGAAAATAGCTCTTATTTCCATAAGCAAAATGCAACCAAGTCTATGACTTCCACGTTCCACAAAACCATAGACATGACTGAACCAAATCTCTCTTCATCCAGTCACCCCCATGCCATATTCCAAGCATGAATGTGGGATCTCATAAAACTCATAAATAAAATCCAAACCAAGGCTTCCAGAGGCCAAACCACCTCAACCGTCAACTAGTGATTCCACCTCACTTTTGGACATCACAACCATCACCATATTGGTCTCCACCCAGGTTGTCTAAGGCTCCAGAGTGTTTGTTCTAACTAGAGCTTCCAGGACTAGTAACTCAACCCACAACTATCTTCAGGCTTCCAGAGCATTTGTCCAACCAAGGCTTCAAGGACTAGTAACTCAATCCACCAAGGGCTTCCAGAGCATTTTTCCAACCAGGGCTTCCAAGACTAGTAACTCAATTCGAGTTGTTACAGGGCTTCCAAAACATTTGTCTGACCAAGGCTTCCAGGATTTAATAACTCAATCCACAACCAAAAGCACATGAAAACCAACCAGAAAAACAAGCAATGAAATGAACCCACAACACCATGGTTATCCAGGATATGGAAAGGCTAGGAAAATCCACTTTCAATCAAGGTAATCCTCCATGCCACTGAAAAATCATGACCAATAAACCATATGCATATGCCATGCATGCCAAAACTAGTGAGAAAAGCATACATGCAACTCATACCTACAAACATAAACCGTTGTAGTTGTTGATCCCGATGTCCTCTTGCGCTTTCATGTCCTTCCTTTGCCTTCTTGCTCCAAATTTCCAAGTATGCCACACTCTCCAAAAGTGCTCCAAGAAAACTCTAAGTATCCAAGAGTATGAGAGAGAGAGAGAGAATAATGAGAGCTCCAAAACTGCAGTCACAAAAGCCATGAATTGATCCTCAAAAGTCTTTTGATTAATGAGGCCTATATTTTCTTCATTTTCCTTCATTTTCCTCCTCACGTGAAACTTGTGACCTTTCACCTCTATTTTCTTCTATTTTCCATTATTTTCATAAATAATTGCCAATAAATGCCACTTTATCTTTTCAAATCTTTAGCCACTGCCTTTGCAAATTTCCATAGTCACAATAAACCATATGAACACTCACACTTGGATGTTTTGCCCAATATTCAACTTGGAATACGTGTCCCATGACCTTGGTCATATATATATTTTTTTTACTTGAATTTTTAACGAGGGTTGTTACAATTATCCTTATTTTCCATTTTGTGAGTTGATTAACCTCAAATTTTATCTCTTCTAAATAAAACACTTCAAAAAGGATTTAAATGTTGTCCATGACATAAAAAGATTCATAAAACAATTTAAGATAGGAACTTCAATCCCTCAAGGAAATCATAGAGGTGCTCTCTAGCCCATTATGGAAGAGATGTTGTAATGTCTTGTTATGTTATGTTTTCTAAACATTTTGACTCAGTCAAATTAAAATAAAAATAATAATTATAATTATTAATTAAAACATTTTGATAGGATCAATTTACATAAAAATAAAATGAAATTTAAAAAATGAAATAAAATAATAAAATTAATAATCATAATTAATAATTATTATTAATTAAACCAACCAGGATCCATCTTAACTCCAGACCTATCAAGCACCAAGAGGGATTAAATCTTTCGAGGTTTAAATCTTTCTATTAAGCGCCAAGAGAGATAAAATCTCTCAAGGTTCAAATCTCTATATTAAGCACCAAGAGGGATAAAATCTCTCAAGGTGCAAAACTTTCCTCGCATTGTGCATTCAACAAAGAGGTTCACACCTTGAGAGATTTCATCCCTCTCGACACTTCATAGATCTGATCCCTCTCGACACTTCATAGATCCAGAGTTAAAATGGATCTAGGGTGATTTAATAAAAAAGAAAAAGAAAAACTTCTAATTTTATTATTGAATATTATATTAAAATCAAACACAAACATTAAGTAATAATATTTTTTGAAATATAATAATAGTATTTTAATTTTCTTTTTCTTTTTTTGTTTGCTAGGTTATGTGAGTCTTGAGATTATTGACACACCTAACTTGCTGCTTGAGTAGTCACGACCCAGGGGAATTTAAGTTGTCAAAATCACTTGGAGATTGCACGCAACCTGGGCTACACCAACCCTTAGCACAGCTAGATTTTTTCCCACAAAGTTTATAATATCCCTATTTTTACTGCTTTTATTAGACAGTTGAACAATCCTAAAAGTTGAGTGGACCTAAAGGAAAACAATTATTGTGGACATATTTTATTTTTTTAATATTATAAATGTGGAAATTTAATTATTGTGCAAAGACTAGAGTAAATGGAGACCAAGGTTCCTTATCCATGAGGATGGATAACAATCCAAATACTTTCCCAAATTCTCCAAAAATCCTTGGAGAAAATAAAATAAATTAAAAATATTAGATTGGAGATTAAAATCTAAAAGATACCTCAGTAAAGTGGAAAGTTACTGAGAAGAGGTGAAATAAAACTAGAAAGAGGAAAAAGCTAGTTTTAAAGTACTTTTGTGGAAAAAACAAAAGGAAATCCTAGGAAAAAAGGAAAACAACATCCTGATTTAACTGGATGCAGTTATGGAAACGTGCTGAGGGAAAGCAAGCTTAAATAAGTTGTTCCTGGGGATACAAGAGGTTGTCTATGCTATGGAAGATAATTCCTGGGTAGATAAGATATTGTCTACACTTTGGAGGAATTGGTCTCTGCTCGGGGGGGGCTGTGGAGAGAAAGCTCAAGGTTGGGTGGAAAATAGTCTTACCAAAATTGGTATGCACAAGTAAATTCAATTATGTGTTATGAATTGTAGTATTACAGAAAGTTTGAATGTATCTATTTGTATTGAATTATGATTTAATTAGAATAGATGAAATTGTGTAAGAAAGTTATTTTTATGCATGATTAAATTTTGTATAAAATTTATTTAGACAGTCTGATATATTTAACAGGAAACAACTATAGTAAATATAGTTGATATGTATGGTTACATAGACAATTATAAGTTAATAAACCAACACTCAAAATGTCTAAACCCAAGTATCAGGTTTAAATCTGAGGTTAGGTTGTAAACCTTAACACTGTATACACGGAAAATATAGATAAATACACGAGAAAAGGAGTTAAATTAGTTTATTTTATCTGTTGTGAAACAACAACATTAAATAGGAAATTATATACATAAAGAGAAAAATTCCTTTCTCTTAGTAAACATGATTTTGTAAATTCCAAGTAGATCTGCTACTGTACCATAATTAGAAGATTACGGATATACATAAATTATTGCATTAAATAAGTGTAACAAAATTCAGACAACATAAAGTACATGCAGTAAAGAAATATAACTCAAAGTTATGAGGATGACTATATTGTATCATAATGCAATAATTTAAACCATGATATCACTCTGTATATAATTTACAATTTAATTCTGTCATAAATTTTAGATAGAGTCCATGGTCCTTGTTATCACCCAAAAAAATGAAGCATCTTTTGACAAGGTCAAATAGGTTCATGTGTCAAAAATTAGGTTGTAGGATTAATTTTTTATGCTTGGTCAAGGGAAATATTAAATTTTTCTTATTTAAGTTTACCCTAAGGTCTAAACCCACTCATTTTCAAACTCCCTCATGTCACATCACTCATCATTTTCTGACTAATTTCAATTTCCAAGGTTTTTGTACCGAAAATGCCATTTTAGCCAAGAAACCATAGTTTCATAGCGAAATACATTATGAAAAGTCACTTTTCTCTACGAAACTGCTGATAGTTTCGTAGCGAAAACAGCCACGAAACTGTTGATAGTTTCGTAGCGAAAACAACCAAATTTAGACTAGATATGCTACGAAAGCATGGTTTCTTGATTGTCTTGTCATATTAGCTGTTAGGTGTCATAAAATCATTGGGAAAGGGTAAGTTAGATGCCATTCGAGTCATGGAGGGATAAAACCAAGGTACATGGTAAGGTCTGAAGTCATCATGATCAGTTTAGGTATGTATGAGTCATCATTGAGTCATGAGAGGACATCAAAACTTCAAAAACCTTTCATAATTCAGTCATTTCTCATTTCTCATACCTTCTTGCATAATATTGAGCTCTGGAGAGATATTTCACTAAGCCAAAGTCGTGGTTAGTGTTTTCAAAGGTTTACATTGAGCATCATCAAGCGAGGTTGCAATTCATCAAGTGAGGCTCTAAAGACATTAAAGAAACCATGACAGAAAAAATAAGAACAAACAAGGGTGGTAAATGCTTGAGATATGAACCACTAGACATGAATTTGATTAATGAAGACCCAACAGCAGTGGAAGTCTTCAGAAGGACAGGTTGCCTGCAATTTTGTGAGAAATTACAAGGCTGTCACACACAAGTTTCCAAAATTTTTGCTTTGAATTTCAATGGAACAACCACCAAAGTGGGAATGCTCGATATGTCCATGACACCAAAGGTTATTGCAGCTGCTACAGGGATCCCAAGAGGACATGAGAAGTGGTTCAAAGGTTTCAAGTTTAATATGGAGTAGTGCAAAGAATTCATGAATCCTGAAAATAGTGAAATGGATCTCACCAATGTTGTTCCAAGGAGCTGCATAAAAGACAACTATTCAAAATTGTTGCTCATCATCCAAAATTACTTTACTTGTGAAGGGAAATACCACAAAGTATACTCATATCATTTCAAATTACTTATGCACTTTACTGGTAAGATTTCCCTTGGTTTGCCTTTCTATTTGCATAGAAGTTTGTCAAAAATGGCAGATAAGGTCCAAGCAAAGTCTGAAAGGAGTGAGACTTCTTTGTTTCGTCGTGGTTTAATGAAGCTTTTGGTTTTAGATGAACTCCAAAGGTTAGGCAGAGATTGGTCATCATTTTTTTTTATTAGTGGTTTTGAGTTGGATGCTCTTACTCCTTCAAGAACTCCTAAACCTAGGAAAATTCCATCACCATTAGCAGAAGAGCAAAGTGAACCATTGATAGCAGAACCAAGTGAACCTGCAAGAGTAGAACCAAGTGAGCCAATTATTATGGAGACAGAGAAATTGCAAAGTTTTGACACACCAAATATCCCACCTGCAAAATAGAAGTCAAAAGTGGTCAAACCTGCAAAACAAAAACAAGATGTGAGTAAACAAGAAACAAAAAGGAGGACAAGGAGAAAAACAGTGGCCTTAGAAGAGAAAACAGTGGTTGTAGAAGACAGAGAAATAGCTAAAGGAAATCTTGAATATATCTTACATGCCATTTACATAGAAGAAACTCCTATAGTCCAGGCTAAGGACATAGAGGAAGGTGGACAGAAGTTAAAAAAGGCTAAATCTGCAAAGAAATTAGAATTTCAGGGAGAGGATGCAGGTTTCATGTTCCAAGCAAGAAAGCCTATGAAAAGGCATGCTAGGAAGCTTTTAGAGAGTAGTAAAGAGCTTCCACCACCTACTGTCACAGTCCAACCACCACAGGAGGTCATTGAACTTTCATTACCTGCAGAGAAAGATAAAATTAGAAAATCAAAGAAAGGAAAAGAGAAGGTGATAGAAAAAATAGAGTTGCAACTCCTTGAAGAACAATTGAAATTGGCCAATCATGAAATTTCTGTTATAGAAAGAGAACCAAGGAAACACAGTGTAGAGAAGATTCAATTTGAAAAGGTGAAGGCAATTTGGGAAGAACATGTTAACACTGTTTCCATGACTTTGGATAACACACAACAGCTTATCAAATCTACCATTCCAGCAAGGAAAGAGAACAAACATGTCAGGAGGATGAACACACATATGAAAGCCACCAATAGAATATTGAAAGATCAGGTTAAGGACCTCCAGGAGCATCTTGAACTAATTCATGAAGAGTTAGAGAAAAAAGGCATTAAAATGACAGTGCTTGAAGAGCCAATAGCTCACCCAATTATAAATGAGGAAGAAATTCCTCGAGGATCATAAGGTGAGTTGGTTTATGGTTTTTAAGGCTAATGGCATGTTAGTAACAAGGTTTTGGCACTTATGAGGTTCATTTTCCAAGTTATACAAAACTCTAGAATTTCACCACTTTTTAGCAATTTCGTAGCGTGCTTGGGCTTGAAGGACAGCAAAACGCTACGAAACTACTCTAGTTGTTATTTTTCCTTTTTGAACCAGTTTTGGAAGCTATCAAGAGGTGAAATTGATGTGGGAGATGTGTCTAAGGATGATGAATACCATGCCAAAGGAAATAATAATAAAATTTGAGGGTAAATGGCATTTTTTGAGCGCTCATGACGCCTTACTTTAAGTAGCCAATTTAAGTAGCAGGAGCCTTTTAAGAATATTTTTGGGCATTTATGGACAAATGGGTATTAATTATCAAGTATTAGAGGAGCATGACAACGATCATTCATCGAGTTAAATATCACGAAATGAAGATAAATTAGCAGCCAAAGCATTTGTGGAAGAAGAAGATCAATTTGCCTAAAAAACAGGATTTTGTTTCCAGTTTTATAGGAGGTTAAATTAAGTGGTCATGTAATGATGAGCCCCATCAACTCAATACAAACATGTGAAAGCATACTTGTCAAAAATGTAATTGCTTTAGAGGATAAGGTTTTTAAATGTAATAATGAGCAGTTTGAGTCCTAGTAGGAATAGGACTGTCAAGTAGGATAGCTGTCATTCTGTAATTAGGTAGATGTTTTATGGTTATGCAAGGTGTCATTAGGCAAAAATTCGATGAATCTAGCCAGGAGGCAGATCATCTCATGATGTAACAAAACTATTAAAGTCCATTGAGTCGAATTTTTCAAGGGTGGGAGATTTTTTTTGACAAAGATAGCTTTATGTAATTTGACTGTTTCAACAATACAAATATTTGTTACTTGACCAACCTGAGATTCTGATTGAGTTTTTAGTGCCTACCTATCTTATCTATATCTTTTATGTATCCTATTTGCAGTGGTTTTCATTTATAATACTTAGAATTCATTCTTGTAATGCTCTAACTTCCTTTATAGATGAACTGACTGTGTATTTTCCTATTTCATGTGTGTGTGTACTACTACTAAAAACTCTTACTTGCCTCAGCTTCCATGTCAAGTAAGCTCACTACTGAAACACTGAAAGAGTTGACTCCATAAGCCCAATGTTTTCATACTGATACTATTTTCAACCTACACTCATCATAATAAATTTGTTTCCCAAATAGAGTTAGCAATCTAAACACATCTTTATTCAATATCATTAACCCTTTGAGAGAGCCCTCTCAAACTGAAGAGGCTAAGCTTCAGTCAAAAGATTTGTTTGAAACAGTTACATGAGATTGTTTAAGTAGCCTATCAGGTGCAATTTTGTGATAACGTTCCTAACTAAATAGTTACAACATAATTATCAATTTGAATATAGTTGATAATTCAAGAGGATGAATTATTCAAAGAAATATGGATCAACCTTTATAGAAGGAACCAAATTCTACTATGAATGAATGGCAAAATGATTTGCCCAAAATTTACAGAATTATAAATTAAAACAGTAAAAGTGTGCATTGAAGGAAGTGCAGTACCCGCACATACAATTATATACATGAATTAGTATGTGTACAAATTTCTTTAAATTTAAGTAAAGAAAATAATATACAAATAAGTGACATGAGTAATTAAATATGGAAAAATTTACCTTACTGTGCTATATTAGACAGTGATAGTAAACATGCATATACATATGAGAAAAATACTTAAATGAAAGAATTAGAATTTAATATAAGAGAAAGAGAAAATTAATCTAATGAGAGGGAAAGTGATTACCTTTAGTCTCGTCGACAGCATGCATATCAAAATTCCGAGGAACTGTGTGTAATTGATTAATTATTTCTATACAATTCATGATTTTATTAATTTGAGGAAATTAATAAAATCATAAATTTATTCATGTTATTCTCAATAAACATATAAGTGTAAAGTTGAAAATTTCATACAGAATATAAATATGTAACACTATAGTGTTAATTCCATATAAAATTTACTAAGTCAATAGAAAGGTCAGCTTCATGAACAGGAGAATGTTATGAAGAATATTAAAGAGACAATGAAACTCGAAATTCCTCATGAGGGAATGAGGGTTTCTGAGTTACCTCAAAAATAAAATCTACTTCAGATGAATCGATCATTTTAGAGATATAAGAATTTGATGAGAATTGGTTACGTCAGAACTAAAGAAATATATCAAATTTCTATAGAGATTTGAATTGGAAGATATGGATATAGTGATAGAGAAGACCGAAATAGAAATTCTCTAATTCTATTATGAAATATGTAACATATGAATTCATAATAATAATGATACTTTGCAGAGAAAATTTAACATTCAATTTGAAACACAACGATGGCAATCTCTTTAAAGATAAAAAAACCGAATAATAATAAATAGAGATTGGCATAAAATCGAAACCAAACCTAATATTTTCTACTGAATGGTAAGAGCAGGAAGCAAAGTTTGAGTACTAGTTTCTCGGATTTAAATTGGGAAAAATAGAAGTTCTGTAATGACGTTTTCAGCCTCAACGAAAAAATAAATAAATAAATAAATAAAAATAAAAATTTGTAGATTCAACAGTATGGAAAAATTCATAATAAGTTACAAATTTGTTGAGTTAATCGTAAATGGAAATGGTTACATTTAATGAGGAAACTATAGAGAAAAACCATGAGTCTGTAGTTAACTACAGAGACTTCTATTCCGGAGCAAAATCTCGGCTATGCTAACGCATTAACGCAGAAATAGTGTAGTGGTAATAATACACAAAAGTATAGAGATAAATAAATTAAAACGAGGATTAAATCCATCGTAAACTTGTAAGTAGAAAAACTAAACACTGCAACCAAATGGAGTAGGTTAGTTGCAGAAACTGAATAATAAAAATGCAGGAAACCAAAAGAAATGTGATCGAGGCAGCATTTCAATAATGATGAAAATAAAATCGTAAAACCGATTCGAACTTACCTGAAGAAAACCAGAACCAGTTCGATAATGAATCATTTCGGTCGTCCAAGAGACCAGTTGCGTGGTAAGGCCAGTGAATTGGATGGAAGACATGGGTAACCCGGAAACGAGGGTTTGATGGAAAAACCCAAAGCCAAAGAGTCGAAAATGCTAAAACAAAAATGAGAATGCGGAATAGGGTTTCATCTTTGAAAATTACCATAGCAGAGATACGAAACGATCGTGACCGTAAACATGTCAAGATCTAAACCATGAGTGGATAGAAAAATCTCCAGAGCCATGTGATTGCGTTAATGACAGGAGTACAGTCATAAGTATTGAGATCTCGAAGGGATAAATTATTAATTCATTTGTCCTAGAGATATACGAACCATAACTCATATCCCAAAACTTATAAATGTGTATCTCCGTAATGAATGAAGATTGATGTGTTAATGAGTTACATATTGATTATGTAATATATGTTATAAAATCAATAAAATCCCACGACTATATAATTAAAATGATAAACATATAAAGCGTTCTTTATTATATAATCATCACAAAAAGGTATGAAGGGGAATTACCAAAGTATGTATATAATATTAAATTCCTTCCTATGTTACCTTCGTTAAGCTTAGTGGATAAGCTTATATACCATAATCAATTGAGGGGAATATATATAGGATAGTTATATGATTTATCTAAGTTATAAGGGGAAGTGAATTTTAATAATCACATGGGTATATAGTTTACCTAAACAAAAAGAAGGTCATTAAAATGGTTAAGAGGTTTAGATATTTACCTTTAATTAAATAAAAAGTATATGCCTCAATAATGTAAATTATGTAAATTGACATGATACATAAAGTTAACCCTTGAGGATGATAAGGGTGACATATAATGTGGAAGTAAATTAAATGATGGAAGTGGACAAGAATACTATAAAATATTTGAAGATATAATATAAATTGTGATGTTACTATATTATGCTAGAGTTAATATCAATTTTGTATAGACAAAAATAAGTTGAAATTATAATTGTTGTTATACTAGCATAAGGTGGTGAAGAACTGTCTTCAAGTACAGTCGCTACTAGAACTGAGTTATTAATTCGTTAAGAAGTTCAAGGATCATAAATTTGCAACAGATTTTTATACATGAAATCATAAGTTGTGAAAGGAATTTTAATAACAGAAAAACACAATGAAAGAGTTATGTCGAATGGTGACGAAATCTGTTAATGTCCTTGACGACAGATTGGTAATTATGTTATAATTAGAAAAAAAAAAAATATATATATATATATATATATATATATATGTGTGTGTGTGTGTGTGTGTGTGTGTGGTCATATGATTTGTTACATATGGTATCAAAGCCCATGTTGAAACACTAGGCATATATGTTTCCTCACACAGAAAAATCCAAAAAAAAATTGTTGTTGTAAATTAATTTAAATTGAATTTTTTTTGCACTAATTGATTTTCTGTGTACATTGATTTAGTACAGAAAAGTACAGTTGTCATTATGAGCGATGGAGGAGGGGTGTACGTAGATATGGGTGGTGAGGTAAATCCACCAAATCAAAATTCTCGGTTGTTGGATATGTTCAGGGCGATGCAACAAGAATTGATTCTTCTGAGAACCAGCAATGAACGATTGTTGCAAGCTAGCGAAGAGCAAGAAAGGAATTAACCTCAAGGTCTAGTCATGAAAGTAGACCTTGGAAGAAACAGAAAAGAAGTTGAAACCAACTTAGAAGGATCTGAGGATGGTGAAGCAATTGGACAACAATCTAGAAAGTAAAAGGAATTGCAAGGAGAATTCCGAAAAATTAAACCTCCCACTTATTATGGTGAAAAGGAGGAAGATGCAGAAGCTTGGATTATAAATATGGTAAAATAATTTCAAGTCTATGAATATGGAAGTAACCTTAAAGTCAAATTGGTTATTTACTAACTACAGGGTAAAGCTACCATGTGGTGGGAAGAAACCAAAATGGTACATGTATTAGATGAGAAAATTGTTACTTGGGAAGACTTTCAAACTAAATTCAAGTCTAGATATCTGAATGAGAGATTTTATGATGAAAAATCCAAAGATTTTCATGAGATGAGATTGGGACAACTTACTATCTATGAGTTGTTACCAAATTCACTAACATGTTTCGCTATGTGCCTTATATGAGAGAAGAAAAAGGCCAAGGTACAACGATTTTTAAACTACCTACCTACTATCTATAAGGAGATAATAGAAATTGATAATCCCAAGACAATGGATCTAAACAACAAGAAATAAGGGACTGTAAAAATGAAGAAACCATTAAAGTGTTGGGGTTGTGGATAACATCACCTATTAATGACTGTCCTCATCGAACAATTCAAAATATGCAAGTGTTAAGAGAGGCGACTACTGTAAATGATGTCGCTAGAAAAATTCCAAGAATCAACCCTACACTAGAGGATCGCCAAGTTGAACACCAATCAACCATGATAGAAATAAAAGGTATGATTTATGAACAACCTGTTTCTATTTTGATAGATCCAAGAGGAAATTTAAGCTATATAAGTCCTCATATGGTGGAAAATTTCAAATTAAAATCAGAAAAATTTCAGCAAGCATGGTTAGTTCAGTTAGCTACTAGAATAAAAATAAAAGTGACCCATAAACTACCAAAGATTGATGTAAATTTAAATGGGTATGAAATTGAACTGAATTTAAATATTTTTCCCTTATGCTCCTATGAAGTGTTAGTGGGAATGGACTAGTTAGAAAAACAGAAAGCAATAGTTAAATGCTTAGATAAAATAGTTCACTGTATAGATAGTGAGGGAAACTAGTGATAGTAAAAGGAAAACCACGACCCATATCAACAAGACAAATTTTAACACTACAGTTAAAAAGGACAGCAAGGAAAGGTTGTCAAGTGTATTTTGTACAAGTGGAAGAATTGGGACAAAAAACTGAGAAAAAAAAAGAAGAAGGAAAAAGTTGTACAAAATTTGCTTGTAATTAGAGAGTTCAAGGATGTGTTTCCAAATGAAATCCCCCAATTTCCCCCTAAAGGAGAAATTTACTTCTCAATTGAATTGGTACCCAAAGCTACACCTATCTCTAGAGCACCCTACCGAATGAGTACTCCTGAGTTGTTAGATTTAAAACTGCAAATACAAGAGTTGTTAGACATAGTTTACATCAGAACAAGTGTGTCTCCTTGGGGATAACTTGTACTCTTTGTTAAAAAGAAAGATGGCACATTCAAAATGTATATAGACTACTAACAACTGAATAAATTAACTATAAAGAACATATATCCTCTACCCAGAATAGATGACTTATTTGATCAAGTGAGAGGAGCTATTATATTTTCAAAGGTTGATTTAAGAATGGGCTATCATCAACTAAGGATTAAATATGAAGACATCAACAAGACAACATTCAGGACTAGATATGGGCACTATGAATTTGTAGTTCTACCTTTTGATTTGACTAATGCACTTGCTACGTTCATGTGTTTAATGAATAGTGTGTTACATAACTATCTAGACAAATTTGTTTTGGTGTTCATTGATGACATTCTGGTATATTCTAAAAATGAAGCAGAACATAAATAAAATTTCTGAATTGTCTTACAAACCCTTAGAGAACATAATTTATATGCCAAACTTAAAAAATGTGAATTTTACAAAAACAAATTTCAGTATTTGGGTCATGTAATTTCAGAGGATGGATTGGCAGTAGACCTTGAGAAGATACAAGCTATCATGGATTGGCTTGTACCTACTGATGTTCCAGCCATAAGATCATTCATGGGTATCACTGGATACTACATGATATTTGTAGAATTATTTTCAGCCTTAGCATTGTTAAGATTTTATGGCAGAAATAATAAAGAATTTACTGAGAGAGAAATAAACATTTACTAAGAGAAATAAATACAAAGAGACCAGCAACAAATCATGAACATAAACACAAATGTTTATCCGAGAAAACCCCAAATTCGGGGAAAAACCCAAACAATGAAATTTCATTAACCATTGGCCAAAACCCTGGCCAATCCGACCAAGTGAGCCTTCACCGCTCACCTCCAGGCCTACATTACAATGAAGTATTCCCAGCCTTTTATAGGCTCCATTACATGCAATACCATGGGTCGAAAACCATGGGTGCACAATACCATGTGCCCCAAAACCGCTACTATTTACCCTAGTCAACATTGACTCTATCCCGAGTCAAGTTTACCTAACAATTCCTCCCTTAAACTTGACTTGGGGATTATTGACTAAATCTAGCCAAACCTGCTAAATGAGACAACCTCGCTCACTCTAGCTCTTCCTTCCTCAAGGTAATTGTTAACTTGGCATCCCCCCTATCACCTAGGTCTAACCCAGACTTTACCAGTGATTACCCAGGGGTACGCATGCCATACTAGGTCTTACAGCAGTATGCCCATTTACATGTAATAAATTAACTTCATTACAATAATATTTTTTTTTGTTTCATTGTTACTATCTTTTTACATATGAATTCAATGTCCATATAAAAAGAACCCATCTACCGGATTACATGGGTCACCAACCTCTGTAACCGCTAGTCCTCTAGGAGTTTTCTTCAGATACATGGTTCATCAATTAATTAATCCACATTCACATATCCTCTCTCGCTTTAACAAGCTCTCTTTGATCTACATTTCTTCCGTGCTATGATAAATACTAAATGTCAACCAACAAAAAAGCCTTGCAATTCGTTGCTCTTAAGAGAAAAATTATACTAGCTTGAAGCAACGAACCCTTAGCATTAGAAAGGACAAACAGAATACTTGTAACATTTAATCCTACTAATAATCCAATCAGCGAGTAGTTTTCAGTGAAAAGCTATAAAAGCCATTTCTCTATTATGTAGGGGCCATTCAAACTAGTTTCCTGCGACAAAACCTACAAATTCATCTCTCAATTTCTCAAGGTGCAGCAACTGCAATACGACCAGTAATCTGATCAGGATCTCTCTGACCACTAGATGTGATACGTCATCCACCATTCGTATCCATCTCAACGATATTCATCTTCTCTAATTGTTGTAGTACATGTCGAGCTATAGATCCACTGCTTTTACAGAAATGAGGAGGACGTGAACCATTCCTTTTACGACCACCATAAATTTACAAAAAGCTCCAACTCCAATTCCCTTTCTCAAATATATTTTCCTTGCCATCGAAGCTGCTCTAACATAGTACCAATCAAGATTATATGGAGCGAGTTCCTTGAAAGTGGTTGTCTTTACAAGGTCCATCCAGTGTGGAAGCTCAATCTTGCCGGATCGTTTAAGATGTGCAGCATAAGTTGTCACGAACTCATGCGGTGAGACATCTTTGACTGTACACGTCGTTGCCATGGCTCGAACCTGCATAGTCCTAACACGAAGCCGCGACCACTGAACATTGATTGTCCTAATTGCTTAGCTCAAATATCACGCAGATTCATCCTATTCAATGTCGCTTGAGACATTACCATGCCCCGTATGGATTTATGCCCACTAATGCATAAGTCATGGGCTAAAAAAAAATATCCCTGAACACGCTTTCCTCCGTCACCCCAGCAAGTCGCTGCCCGACCAAGCTAGGAAATTGTTCCTTGAATTATAACGTGTGTTCACCACTGGAACGCACTCCTGTGGCGTAACCCTTGGATACCTCACCATTACCTTCAAATTGTGCTTATATTTCCTCACTGAACCGTTATCACCACGATCTGCAAAATTTTCTTGTCTTTCCATGTTTGAATGCTCTCACCACAGACTCCGCAATTTGATGTATTCATTCGAGGGAATCCGCATACATCCCTTGTGGTTTCCTTTTAATAGTCTTGCTCTTGCTATTGAAGACATCGAATATTCATGTTCTAGTTGCCTGATCCACTCACATGGATCTCGATGAACCCTCACAAGAATCTCAATTAAGGGCTAAAGTAATTGCCCTATCCACAGTGACCATCCATATGTCGTACCTGCGGTCATCACCACTGATAATTGGATCACCTAAGTTTCTCCTCTTCACGCCCAGTCATTGCTCTCCAGTAGGTCGTCTACTCCATTGCACAAGGCTTCTTCTCGGCCACAAAGGCGTCCCTCTGAAGCCAACCTGGCTCTGATACCAATTGTTAATATTTTACAGTAGAAATAATAAAGAATTTACTGAGAGAGAAATAAACATTTACTGAGAGAAATAAATACAAAGAGACCAGCAACAAATCATGAACATAAACACAAATTTTTATCCGGGAAAACCCCAAATCCGAGGAAAAACCCAAACAATGAAATTTCATTAACCATTGGCCAAAACCCTGGCCAATCCGGCCAAGTGAGCCTTCAACGCTCACCTCCAGGCCTACATTACAATGAAGTATTCCCAGCCTTTTATAGGCTCCATTACATGTAATACCATGGGTCGAAAACCATGGGTGCACAATACCATGTGACCCAAAACCACTACTATTTACCCTAGTCAACATTGACTCTATCCCGAGTCAAGTTTACCTAACAAGCATATCCTATTACATCTCTACAGAAAAAGGGAGTGAAGTTTGACTGGATAGAAAAATGTCAACATAGTTTTGAACAGTTAAAACTTAAACTAACAAATGCTCCTATTTTGAAGATTGATGATCCAAAAAAAGAGTTTCTAGTATCTACAGATGCATGTGCAGAAGGATTAGGAGGGGTATTATTACAAGAAAACTCAGTCATAGCCTATGAATCAAGAAAATTAAAGAAACATGAACATAATTACACTATATGGGACTTAGAGTTAGCTGTTGTAATACATGTTTTGAAGATGTGGAGACATTTTCTGTTATGAAAGAAGTTTGTACTGATGACAGATCACATAAGCTTGAAATACTTTTTCACACAACTTGATTTAAATGCTAGACAAGCTATATGGTTGTCTTTCAAGTTTCCTTAGTGAGTTTGACGTGGAAATCAAACATATTAAAGGAAGGGAAAATATATTGCAGATGCTTGGAGTAGGAATGCTCATCAGAATTTGAATAGTGTTGGAAGTAGTGTGAAATTTGAAATAGAAGGATTGATACAAGAAGTGGTGAGTCAAGATCCAAACTATGAAAAACTACAAGAAAAATTGCAGAATAATGAAATATTGGGATATACTCAAAATCAGAAAGGGTTGATTTATTATAAAAACAGATTGCATATTCTAAATGTGAGCTCATTGAAACAGGAAATTTTAGATGAGTATCATAAACGACCCTATGCAGGGCATCCTGCTTATCAAAAATTGATTTCAGCATTGAGAAAGAATATGTTTTGGCCTAGCATGAAGAAATATAAGGTTGATTACCTAGCTAGATGTTTAGAATGTCAATAGGTAAAAGTAGAGCATCATCATCCAGCAGGATTGTTGAATCCTTTACCTATTCCAGAATGGAAATGGGAAGTAGTTTTCATAGGTTTTATTACTGGATTGCCTAAAACTAATATCAACATGATTCTATAATGGTGGTTGTAGACACATTGACTAAAGTTGCACACTTTTTACCAATACAATCTACTTTTGGTACATCTCAAGTAGCTAATGTATTCATGAAAGAGATTGTAAAGTTACATGGCATTTCTAAAATGATTATATTAGACAGATATGCAAAGTTTACTTCAGCTTTTTGGAAGACTCTATTTGGAGGAATGGGTACCAAATTGAACTTTAGTACTACATATCATCCCCAAACAGATGGACAAACTGAAAGGACAACCCAAATTCTAGAAGACATGTTATGCATGTATGTTATGGAAAGACCTGCAAGATGGAAAGATTTTCTACATTTAGCCAAATTTTCATATAATAATAGTTATCAAGCCTCAATAAAGATGAGTCATTTTGAAGCATTGTATGGAAGAAAGTGCCAAACACCACTTAGTTGGAGTCAACCAGAGGATAAGTTAATTCTTGGACCGGATGCATTGCAAGAGATGGAAATAATTGTGAAGAGAATTCAGCAAAATATTAAAACAGCTCAAGGTAGACAAACGATCTATGCAAACAAAAATAGAATTCATAGAGAATTCAAAGGGGGAGACCATGTTTGCCTAAGGATTTAGCCTCGCAAAAGTACATTATATGTTGGTAATTGTGTTAAGTTAGCATTATACAACTATGGACCATTAGAAGTCTTGCTACAGATTGGCTCTACCGAGGCATATGAAGGTTCACAATATCATCATAATTCCTTATTGTAAAAGTATATATGTGACCCTACTCATGTAAATTGATTTTATTTGTGAACAGGAATTGAATTTCTTCCAAAGCCACTTCATATACTAGCATGGGAAGAAATTGAGCTCTGGAATAAGATGGTAGCTAGGGTGAAAGTGCAGTGGAGGCACTTTTCACCTGAAGAAGCTACTTGGGAGCGAGAAGAATAAATGAAGGAAAGATATCCATCACTATTTGCAAAGTGAATTGATATTTTTCAACACCGAGAACAATGTTTTGTTTTAAAGGGGGAATATGTAATATCCCTATTTTAACTGCTTTTATTAGACAGTTGAACAATCCTAAAGGTTGAGTGGACCTAAAGGAAAACAATTATTGTGGACATATTTTATTTTTTAAATTTACTAAACGTGGAAATTTAATTATTATGTAAAGACTAGAGTAGGGTTCCTTATCCATGAAGATGGATAAGAAACCAAAGACTTTCCCAAATTCTCCAAAAATACTTGGATAAAATAAAATAAATTAAAACTATTATATTGGAGATAAAAATCTAAAAGATACCTCAATAAAGTGGAAAGTTACTTAGAAGAGGTGAAATAAAACTAGAAAGAGGAAAAAATTAGTTTTAAAGTACTTTTGTGTAAAAAAACAAAAGGAAAGCCTAGGAAAAAAGGAAAACAACATCTTGATTTAACTGAACACAGTTATGGACACATGTTGAGAGAAAGCAAGCTTAAATAAATTGTTCCCGGGATACAAGAGGTTGTCTATGCTATGGAAGATAATTCCTAGGTAGACAAGAGGTTGTTTACACTTTGGAAGAATTGGTCTCTGCTCGGGGGAACTGTGGAGAGAAAGCTCAAGATTGGGTGGAAAATAGTCTTACCAAAATTTGTATGCACAAGTAAATTCAATTCTGTGTTATGAATTGTAGTGTTACAGAAATTTTGAATGTATCTATTTGTATTGAATTATGATTTAATTAGAATAGATGAAATTGTGTAAGCAAGTTATTTTTAAGCATGATTAAATTTTGTATAAAATTTATTTAGAGAGTCTAATGTATTTAACAGACAACAACTATAGTAAATACAGTTTATCTGTATGGTTACATAGACAAATATAAGTTAATAAACCAACACTCAGAATGCCTAAACCCTAGTATTAGGTTTAAATATGAGGTTAGGTTGTAAACCTTGACACTGTATACACAGAAAACATAGATAAATATATGGGAAAAGGAGTTAAATTAGTTTATTTATCTGTTGTGAAATAATAACATTAAATAGGAAATTATATACATAAAAAGAAAAATTCCCTTCTCTTAGTAAACATGATTTTGTAAATTCCAAGTAAATCTACTATTGTACCAATTAGAAGATTATGGATATACATAAATTATCGCATTAACTCAAAAGTGTAACAAAAGTCAGACAACATACAGTACATGTAGTAAAGAAATATAACTCAAAGTTATGAGGATGACTATATTGTATCATAATGCAATAATTTAAAACATGATATCATTCTTTATATAATTTACAATTTAATTCTGTCATAAATTTTACACAAAGTCCATGGTCTTAACTAAACAGTTACAACAGAATCATCAATTTGAATATAGTTCAGAATTCAAGAGGATGAATTCTTCAAAGCGATATGGACCAACATCTATAGAAGAAACCAAATTCTATTGTCAATGAACCGCAGAATGATTTGCCCAAAATTTACAGAATTATAAATTAAACTGTAAAATTGTACATTGAAATAAGTGGAGTACTTACACATACAATTATACACATGAATTAGTATGTGTACAATTGTCTTTAAATTTAAGTAAAGCAGATAATATATAAATAAGTGACAAGAGTAATGAAATATGAAAAAGTTTACCTTACTATGCTGTATTAGACAGTGACAGTAAACCTGCATATACATAGGAGAAAAATGCTCAAATGCAAGAATTAAAAATTAAGAGAAGAGAAAGAGGAAATTATCTCACGAGAGGGAAGGTGATTACCTTTAGTCTCGTTGATAGAGTGCATATCAAAACTTTGAGGAACTGTGTAATTGATTAATTTTCCCTATACAATTCATGATTTTATTAATTTGAGGAAATTAATTAAATCCTAAAATTATTTCATATTATTCTCAACAGACATAGTGTAAAGTTGATGATTTCATACATAATATAAATTTGTCACACTGTAGTGTTAATTCCGTATAAAAATTACTAAGTCAACAGAAAGGTCAACTTCATGAATAGGAGAATGTTATGAAGAATATTAAAGAGACAAAGAAATTCGAAATTCCTCATGAGGGAATGGGGGTTTCTAAGTTAAATTGAAAAATCTATTTTAATCCAGATAAATCGATCATTACATTTATATAAGAATTCGATGGGAATTGGTTGCGTCACTACTAAAGAATTGTATCAATTTTATACAGAGATTTCTATTGGAAATTTCGAATATAGTGACAGAGAAGATAGACATAAAAACTCTCTAATTCTATTATTAAAATTGTAATATATGAATTCACGATAATATTCACTTTGGAGAAAAATTAACATCGATTTGAAACACAACAGTGCAATCTCTTTAAAGATAAAATCGAATAATAATAAATAGAGATTGGCATGAAAATCGAAGGCAAACCCAATACATCTATTGTGGAATGGTAAGATGGAAAAGCTGAGTACTATTTTCTCGGATTTAAATTGGGAAAAATAAAATTTGTGTAATGACGTTTCAGCCTCAATGAAAAGAAAAAAAAATTGCACATTCAACAGTATGGAAAAACTCAGAATAAATTACAAATTCATTGAGTTAATCATAAATGGAAACATTTACATTTAATGAGGAAACTATGGAGAAAAACCAGGAGTCTATAATTAACTATAGAGACTTCTATTCTGTAGTAAAATCACGACTATGCTAATGCATTAACGCAGAAATAGTGTAGTGGTAATAATACACAAAAGTACAGAGATAAATCAATTAAAACAAGGATTAAATCTGTTGGACATTGGATAAACCAACACTCCTCGTGTGTTTCGTGACATGGACTAATCACCTCTCGTGGATCCTTATCTCTGGCGATGCGATCGTTGACTAACACCTGTGGGTTTTGGTCTAACAACAATTTTGATTCCCAACAAGTGGTATCAAAGCGTAGGTCACGAGTTCGATACACACCCGGCTCGCGTTGGGGGGGGAGATTGTTGGACATTGGATAAACCAACACTCCCCGTGTGTTTCGTGACATGGACTAATCGCCTCTCGTGGATCCTTATCTCAGGTGATGCGATCGTTAACTAACACTTGCGGGTTTTGGTCTAACAGCAATCGCAATTCCCAACAAAATCCATCATAAACCTATAAGTAGAAAAACGAAACACTGTAACCAAATGGAGTAGGTTAGTTGCAAAAACCGAATAATAAAAACGCAGGAAACCAAAAGAAATGTGATCGAGGCAGCATTTCGATAATTATGAAAATAAAATCGTAAAATCGATCATAACTTACTTGAAGAAAACCAGAACTAGTTTGATAATGAAGCATTTCGATCGTCCAAGATACTGGTTGCATGGTAAGGCCAGCGAATTGGATGGACAACATGGGTAACCCAAAAACAAGGGTTTGAGGGAAAAACCCAAAGCCAAAGAGCCGAAAATGCTAAAACAAAAATGAGATTATGGAATAGGTTTCCATCTTTGAAAATTACCATAGTAGAGATACGAAACGATCATGACCGTAAATGTGTCAATATCTAAACCGTGAGTGGATAGAAAAATATCTGGAGCCATGTGATTGCGTTAATGACAAGAATACAGTCATAAGTATTGAAATCTCGAAGGGATAAATGATTAATTCATCTGTCCTGGAGATATAAGAACCATAACTCATATCCCAAAACTTATAAATGTGTATCTCCATTATGAATGAAGACTGGTGTGTTAACGAGTTACATATTGACTATGTAATATACGCTATAAAATCAATAAAAAACCACGACTATATAATTAAAATGATAAACATACAAAGGGTCATTTATTATATAATCATCAGAAAAAAGTATGAAGGAAAATTACCAAAGTATGTATAGAATATTAAATTCCTTCATATGTTACCTTCGTTAAGCTTAGTGGATAAGCTTATATACCATAATTAATTAAGGGTAATATATATGGGACAATTATATGATTGATCTAAGGTATAAGGGGAAGTGAATTATTAAATCCTTTAAAGAGATTTAATAATCACATGGGTATATAGTTTACCTAAACAAAAAGAATGTCATTAAAATGGTTAAGAGGTTTAGATATTTACCTTTAATTAAATAAAAATTATATGCCTCAATAATGTAAATTAACATAATACATAAAGTTAACAATTGAGGATGATAAGGGTGACATATAATGTGGAAGTAAATTAAATGATGGAAGTGGATAAGAATACTATAAAATCTTTGAAGGTATAATATAAATTGTGATGTTACTATATTATGCTAGAGTTAATATCAACTTTGTATAGACATAAATAAGTAGAAATTATAATTGTTGTTATAATAGAACAAGCTGGTGAAGAATTGTCTTCAAGGAGAGTCACTACTGGAACTAAGTTATTAATTCGTTAATAAGGTCAAGGATCATAAATCTGTAACAGTATTGTATACATGAAATCATAAGTTGTGAAAGAAATTTTAATAACAGAAAAACACAACGAAAGAGTTACATCGAATGGTGATGAAATCTGTTAATGTCCTTAACAAGGGATTGGTAATTATGTTATAATTATAAAAATAATAATAATAATAATAATAATATAAAAATAAAAATAAAAAATGTGGTAAGTGGAGTTGTTACAAAGTTTCAAACCGATGACCTTTGCACTACATAGTGCCTTAATAGAACATCCTGTTGTTAGGATATTCCGACACAGGAAATAGTTAAGTATTACTTGGTCTATCATAGAGTTAGGTAAAGTGTGTTTCTTTAGTATGTACTTTTGTAACTTATAATCTAACGGTCGCGATATGTAGTGATCTGACGGTTCATTCTGTCCTCGGTATTACCGACACTTGATCCATGGTTTCACACCCGATTGGTCCACAATCTCTATTTAAATATCATGGAGGGTCATTTGTCCGGTGACGTTTATGAGAGAAGGTTATGTAAATTTTCTTTCTTTATATTAATAAATTTCCTGAAGTGGTCGTGTTGGCTCAGGCTGTGGACTGTTTCCCTCTTCGAGGGTTTTAACCATGTCAAATATTGTTGTATTCATCTCTGATCTATTTTTGAGCAGTGACCTTTGATGTTTTATCTAACTAACTTGCCCTGTAAATTCCTACATGGTATCAGAGTTGTTTTGAGGGCTGCATATGTTGTTGATTCAAATTCGAAGCCGGTTTGACTGCATACGACTGTCGTTTTCTAGATATGTTTTTTCTGACCACTTTCGAGCTCGGAGAGCTACTGTGTTATGTCTAGAGCCTTTGTTCCACTGAGGAACCCCTTTCGTTTCATGCGAAAAGGTTTATGGTTTCCCAAGCTATGTAATTTTAGATTTGGAGGTATAATTTTTTTTTTTTTGCAGTTATATTTATTTATTTCTCTATTTTATTTTGGTTTATAGTCATTTTTTTCTATTACTGGATCTATACCCTCTTCTCTACGTATGCTCTTTGCTCTGCGCTATGTGCGATCTAGAAAACAAGAAACAGGAAGATGAGATGTTTCTCCTATGTATGCTCTTTCCCTGCGACTTTGTGCAATCTCGGGAAATAAAAAATAGCGAGAAAAATATTTAGTTTTTGGACAGACTAACCGGAAATCTAACATTGTGTCGTATGAGCTATATATATATATATATATATATATATATATATATGGATGGTTGTTTTTTGCAAAAATAAATAAATAAATTCTCCTTTCCAATAATTACCAAATGTTTTTACTACCTCAGCTGGTCTAAGGTTACTTTATGAAAATAAAGGTCTTCGGTTCAAGTTTTCTTGTCAAATTGTTTTTTTCTAAAAAACATTTTGTCAAATTATTTTTTTTTCTAAAAAGTTTTTTGTCAAGTTATTTTTTTTGGAAAAATGTTTTTTATCAAGATATTAAAAAAAAACGCATGTAACTTATGTTTTAAAGTTACTTTATATAATAGTGTTTCTCACCCATTATAAAAAGTGAGTCACTTATAGTCTAAAGTCATTTTAACTTTTATTTAAGTTACAGTCTACTTAGTCATTGGTTCATAAAGTAACATTGTATAAGTGACTCTCATTTATTTATAAAAGTGTATTACATAAAGTAGTTTTTTTTTAAGTGAGCTTATTATATTAAATTTGGAAAGGGGGGATTAAAAAAAAATATAACTTCATCATCAAACTTCAACATATCACGTGACTACTCAGCAACTATTACAACTTTTCTTCAAAAATACATAACTTCTTCATCTGGAAGCCATTTTCAGAGCCACTTACTTTTAACTGGCCTAATTTTTCGAAATCTTTCCATTGGAGAAGTTAGTTTCAACCTTTACAGCTTCAGTTTTTAAAAATGGAAAATACATGCACGGTTATTCTTAATAACACCAATTATTCTCAATGGTTATCCTACATGATAGACTTACATAAAAGTAAAGGGCTTTATAGAATAGCCTCATGACTAGAATCTAAACCTGTCGATGAAGATAAACATGCTAAATGGGAAATAAACAAGATCAAACACGAGGGTTGATATGAATGTCCATTGCTCAAGATATTACATTTCATATCCAAAAAATTGACTCCCCTGGTGAATTTATGAAAAAACTAAATATTATTTTTGGCATTCAAAATGAAATCAGAGCCCACCAGCTTGAAAATGAGTTGCTTACTTTGGACCCCAATAATTTCTCCTCGATTGAAGATTTTTTGTCCAAATTCAAGACCCTTAGACTTCTCTTAGAAGGTTTTAAGGTCAAAAAGGAAGATGGTAGTCATATCTATTCCATTCTTTCTAAGTTATGCCCTGCATACTCTGTATTTGTTTCCACCTTTCATTCCACTAGAGAAGGCCTCATTTATCAAGGAACACCCTACAAGTCGCCCTCTTTTGATGCCTTTTGCGATTCTTTGATAAGAGAACAAGAAAAACTCTTACACCTTGGTCTTATTAATATTAGAAACTCTTCTAAGAAAGCCTTAGCAACCCAACAACAACCAAATCCAAAGAATCCTAAGAAGAATAATCCTAAAAAGAGTGGTCCTAAACCAAATAAGGGTCTGAAGCAATCTCAGTCGCAAACTAAAAAACAACTCAACAAACTAATAAGGAAAATAAAAACAAAGGGAAGAAGACAGATAGACATTGCAACTTTTGTAATCTTGATGGCCACGTAGAGTCAAAATGTTTTAAGAAGATGGAAGTCTTGAAAGCAGCAATGAAGAATCACAACATCCATTTGGAGAACTCTTCAACTTCATATTCGAGAATGGAACTTTATGCATGTAGTTTTCAAGCATCAAGATTTGGTTATGCATTGAATGTATCTTCTTCTTTTCATTCTCATGAGTGACTCATTGATTTCTGGAGCCTCTTACCACATTGCCAAAAATAAAGCCATCTTTTCTTCTTTAAATGGTTGTAACACCACAAAATTTTATATTGGTGATGATAGATCTCTTAGTATTGTAGGGTATAGAACCATTCATCTAGATAATGGTCAGTTTAATGATGTATTATGTGTTCCTACCTTGTCCTATAACCTTCTATCTGTTTATCAGATATCTCATTCAGGTGAAGGGAAAACGATATAATTCTTACCTCATGACGTTTTAATTAAGGACCTAAGAGATCCTAGACATATTTTAGCTACTAGCATTGTTGATGATTCAACAAGGTTGCATAATTTTGACAACTTTGTGTCATCATGTCTTCTCTCCATTTTTGTTGCTCATAATGATGAAGTGAGCAAGCTTTGGCATGAGCGATTTGGTAACTTAAACTATCGCTCTCTTCAAACTCTATGTAAAGAAAATATGGTGGAAAATCTTCCTATGGTATCTTGCCGAGATGGTGTTTGTTTCGGTTGTGTACTCGGAAAACATCATCGTGATATTTTTGACAAATGTCCCTCTTGGCACGCTTCAACCCCTTTGCAGCTTGTGCACAGTGATTTATGCGGTCCACTTCTAGTTGTTTCTTTCTCTGGCTACAAGTACTTCTTAACTTTCATTGATGATTTTTCCATATGCACTTGAGTATACTTCTTAAAACTCAAGAGTGAAGTTTTTAACATGTTCTTGGCCTTTAAGGCCTTTGTTGAGAAACAATATGGACATGAAATTCTCTTAAGTTAAGATCTAACAGTGGAGGAGAGTATGTTAACAAAAAATTTATCAAATTTTTCACTAAGCATGGCATCCAATTGCAACATATTGTTCCCTATACTCCACGAAAAAATGGTGTAGATGAAAGGAAGAATCACACTCTAAAAGAAATGGCTAATTGAATGCTTCAATCTAAAGGACTTAGTCTTAATTTTTGGACAAAAGCAATTAAATGTGAAAATTACATAGTAAATCTTACTCCTACTAAGGTTTTAAGGAATATCACCCCAGAAGAAGCATGGAGCTCAATCAAACCAGATGTAAGTCACTTTCGTTTTTTTGGAAGTGAAGCTTGGGCTCATATTCCAGATGAGAAACATAAAGCCTTAGAACCTAAGAGTGAAAAATGCATTTTTATTGGATATTCTGAAGATGTCAAACGATATAGAATTCTTCAACCCAAATCCAAAAATGTAATCATTTGAATATATTTAAAATTTGATGAAAATATATCGGCATGCGAGCCTAGTTCGACAGGTGTGCCACCTTTGGCCTGCGAGCTTGATTCGGCATATGTGCCACCTCTCCCTATCTCTTGTACTTCTGACAGCATTCCTTCTACTTCAGATGATGACAGTGAGGATGACAATCCTCCTCCACCTCCTCGGGATCTTCCTAAAGCTCCACAACTTCCAAAATGGGTCTGCTCTACTTGGGATGCAGCAGGTTCTCTTGCAGGTGACCCTGCATATCAACGTCGTACACTTTCACAGTTCAACAAAGCCTCTTCCTTATTCGTTGTTCCAGAAAATCATGATATAGATACCTTTGAAGAAGCTTCAAGTCATGTTATAGCATCATTTACACCATTATATACTTGATGACTTATGCATTGGCCTTGGGCAACCCTTCCATTCAGACTTGGTCATATTTCTCAAAAAATAGTATTTCAAAACCCATATGCAACTCTGCCCAGACTTTTCTGCGTATACACGCGAGGTGATACATAGAGAAACTGTGTATACCATTTAAAATATTGAAAATATATATATTTTCCCTACTTTTGAGGCAGGATTTACAGTTATTCCTATAACTTAACTACCCCATCCTGTGGCCTAACTGTTCCCCAACTGAAAAACTACTTTGAGGGAGTATAAAAACCCCTCAAGGGAATGGCCTAAGGGAGGAAGAGAGAGAATTATAGATATTATACCCTGTTATAGTGCTATCCAAGTCTGATATTCCCCCTGTGCCTCTTGCACTTCCCATATTTTCAGGAAACCCTTGTCTCCTTGAGATGTTCACTCACCCTATGTGACATCCATTGTGCACTATCCTTGGAAGAAGTTTTGTGAGGCTAGGGTTGGACGGATCCATAGGACAGTATGCTCGAGGCCATGGTAGATTTCAGGTGATCTCTCCTCATTTGTTTATTGTACATGTTATCAATAAAAGAAGTGCCATCTTGTTCCTGATGTTCACGTGTCATTTATCTCTTGTACATGCTTAATGATCTTAAATAGTTCATTTATTATTGTTTTTATGAGATTATGCATGCTTTTTTCTAACTTATATAACATATATATGTTGTACAACTAGGTTTTTGTGCTTGTTCTGGAGCACAAGGAGTTGCAGGGGTTTGAACCTCGCGATATCTACTACATCGAAGGATAAACGGGTAAGATCTTTAATCCTTATTCCCTATTTTAAAGTATAGAAGTTAGTTAATTAAGTCCTTCTTGTGATGACATTCCCCTGATCTGTGAAGGTTTATTAACCCAAGACCTTAGGGTAACGTTGCCCATAACAGAACTAGTGACTCCATTAGGGATTACATCCATGTAATTCCTATTTTGGGTTGTTTTATCTGTCTTGTAGGTTCCCTGACAGGTTTATCACCTTTTACAGTCTAGTATGTCTTTTTTCAATCACACAGAAGACCTGGTCCCTTTATCAGGCTTGAATTTTTCTTTTTTCCTTATTTTTGTTTACATACGCTACATAGTATTTGCAAAGTCACGTATACCTCCTTTATCCTCCAAAAGAACCCGCGTATACGCGAGTTTCTTTGGTTACAGTTGCGTATACACGTTTGTTGCACACTGCAAAACCGTGTATGCCTGGGAAAATTTGAAAATTTGAGTTTTAAACCTCTGTTGTCTTTTCTATCTGTGGTGGACCATTCTTGTGGTGTATTTAAGGTGTCTATACTATGTTTATTGTGGTTGCATATCCATTTCTCTTTTTTCCTTATGAAATCCTATCCAGTTGGTAAAATTGCCTATTTTTTGTGATTGCAATTGTGGCTGATCTCTCCTAGAGTTCTTGGTTGTTCTGGATATTCAGAACAGTGAGCCTCTGCTTGTTTGCTCTTCTTGGCCATATGCATTGCTTCGCTTTCGGTTTTTTCCTTTTTTGACTACCTTGGTTTTCTTGATTTCTTGGACTAGCCTCGTAACGAATCTTGAAGAAACATTTCTTGGTTTTTTGAGTTTTTGTTCCCTGAAATATTGTACTACTGTATTGAATCAGTTGTTTGAGTTTTTTCTTCCTCTCGCTCATTTGGGTCTCGCTACGAAAGTAGCATAATTGGCTTGAGCACTTTGAAGCCTTGTTGAGACTCATTTTTTCTTGATTCTGGTTCTTGGGTAGTTTTATGCTTGTCTTCTTGAAATATTTTTTCTTCCATTATAAGTGAAAAGCCCAAAGAACATTTATTTTTTTCCATTGCTTTTGCTTTGAGTTCATTTTTACAGTTTCTTTATATCTTTTGAAGCTTTTTGTTGGTTTCTAGTCTTTGGTTCTTGGTTTGGTCTTGAAGGAATTATTTTCTTGATTTATTTCTTTTACATCAAGTACATTTTGGCATTTTTATGCATAGGAGTTATGTTTCGAACTAGCCTTGTTTTTCTATCAAAAGTGATTGAACCATTTTCTTTCTAGAGACTTTTTTTTGCTTCTTCAAATTTAGCAATCTTAGAATTTTCATGTCATTGGTAGTTTTGCATTAAGTGCATTGAAGCATTTTAATCTTTTTTATAGTTTTCTTGATTGTGTGAAGAGTGAGTAACTGAAAAGAAAAACAAATTTTTTGCTTACTTAGTTTCGTAGAACCCATATAGAGATCTCTTTTCATCGAAAGGAAATTATTGCATTTGCATGTAGTAGGTTTTCATTGATTTCTTTTGCATCGACAAACATCATCAGTTTCACTTTTGTATACCTTTGACTTAAGTAAAAGCATATTTAAAATCAAGCGCTATAATTAAAAACAACTATAATATTTTGTATCACTATCATTAATCATACACCAACTAGCTAGGTTGTAGGGCCTCTGAATAGGTGAGTGGAGAGTTAACTCTCCAAGGCCGCTCAAACTGTTAAACATAGAAATTTTATTAAAGAGAGAAATCCAACTCCGTTAAGTGGACCGGAAAGCTCTCCTTCAGAGATTCAAGCGCGAGGGATACTGCAGGCAAAGAAGAGAGATACCCCCTCTCCTATTTGTTGAATATAGACCTAAGATCGTTCCATCATGCTACCGATACAGATTGGTGCCCTTAGTTGCCTCTCCTAGTGACTACGGGGGGGAATACCCGTGGTACCTGAGACAGACGTTGCATCACTTTCATCAGTACTTCTGGAGGGTTCCCTTGCGAAGCTTGGGGACTTGCACCAGCAAAGGCTGTTGTCAGGAGGTCAGCGTAATTGTTTCTGTTACCTTCGTTAGTAGGCCTAGGGCGTAATTACCCCAGACTATTTTCAGAAGGTTCTCTTATTTCACTTTCTTGTATTTTGGTGTCCGATCCTCATCACCCGAAGCGGAAATACCTGAGAGTTGCTTGTTTGGTTGTATCTTAGGAACTTTTTAGAGTGTGCTTTTTTCTCCTAGATTGCTTAGCTTCTTATATTTTTTTAGTCTAAAAATAGTCTCTTAAAGTGGCTCACTGATCGCCTCATCGATCGAGGAGGCTTCGCAGGCTCTCTTCTGCGAGTGTCGAGCCCTCTTCAAGAAGGCATAGGAGTAATTCAGTGGGTGATTTTCACCCGGTGGTTTCGAACGCAGCGGAGAGTGATCCTCCATCTGGGCTTGTCTTTTTTGTGGGTGGTCCTCGTGTTAGTGTCAGTTTAGAGAGGAGTGCTCCACTCATCTCTAGAGTTTTGTTTCCAGCAGAAGAAGTCGAAGTAGAGGAAGTTCCTTAGTTTATTAAGTCTCTTCCATCTCCTCTTCCTGATAGCTTTCCTGACGTCCTTTTATATATCGGCCCTGAGTCTCAAAGACTGAATATTCCTTTTCTGTCATATCCCTTTATTTCAATGGCCAAGACTGGCTGTTGAATCGATTACTGCGAAGAAAACTAAGATGCCATGTCCTAGGATTCCAAACTACGCTCTTTATTAATTCTTCATCCATATTTATGAACACAGTTTCGGCTATGAGCACTGCAAGTGTTCATAATCCTCTTTCAGTTGAAGGAGGAGGAACTATTGCCATATCAACAATAACTTCTAGTGTTGTTGTGATTGGCTTTGCTTCTATTCCATCTTTGAGTGGAAAAACCCAGGCATATGCTTCTCAATCTGGTGCCTTTTCTTATGAAATGCCCTCTAGTGGAATTCCTTTTTTCTCTTTTTTTGTTGTTTCAGATGTCTCCGCACCCATACCTTCTATGGCTAGTGGATCAGCTTCATTTCAAGGGTTCCCCTTTGGAAGTGGGCATATCCCTCATTCAAACCCTTCGTTAGGATCCATGTGCTTCACCTCCCAGAATCAAGGTTTCAATCCTTTTTCTAGAGGTCAAGGCTCTAATGTCTTTTCGGGATGGAACCCTGCTTTCAAAACATTGGGAGAAAGGAGTCATTTTTTCGCTGGTTAGCAAGGGAATGTTCATTTCCCTTCATGGTGTGCTTCTCGGGATTTTTCTTCATTTGAAAATGCTTGGAACCCTTACGAAGGGGTTTCTTCTTCATTCAATACCACAGTTGGAGGGAATGTTCCTGTGTATAGTAACCCTATGTTGGGAGGGGATCCTTCTCCAAATGCTGGATCGCAAGGTTTTTCCTATAGTTTAGCATTTTCTACGAACAACATCTGGCAAACTGGTGCCTCAAAAAATCCAGGTTATTCTTTTCAAAGTGTGGGGAATCCTTCCTATGAGGTATGGAATTCCCAGGCTCCTCCACGCTTACCATTTCTAGAAAAGTTAAACTTGCCATATCTATCGAAATTGACTAACGATCCTATTCGATATAGTCTGGGTTGGCCTTCGGTCCCCACCAAAATCCCCTCAAACATTCCAAATTTTGAAGGGAAGACCGGTGAGGATCTAGCAGATCATGTCACCACTTTACATTTATGGTGTTCGTCAAACTCCCTTATCGATGATTCGATTAGGTTGAGATTATTTCAATGAACCTTAACTAGAAATGCGGCCAAATGGTACATCGAGCTGACTGGGGGCATTTTTTCTACTTTTGGAGAGTTTCCCACCATGTTCTTAAACCATTTTCAGTTACCTGTCTGTTATGACATTGGGACTGACCTCCTAGCCAATTTTCAGCAAGACAAGGAAACTCACATTTTTTATCATATTCAGGAATGGCGAAGAAGGAAGAGGCTCATCAAAGCCCAAATCCCAAATTAATTCCTTCTTGAATGGTTTTTGAAATATTTACAACCATAAATTTCAAAGGATGTATCCCTTTCACATGTATTTTCTGAAGAGCAGGCTATTTTTAGGGCTCAACAGCTAGAACTGATTTATTCTCAGTCTGGAGTCCTTAACAAAAAATTTCCTGATGCTCCTCACTCCAAGTTATATTTATCCAAAACTAAACCTGGTCCTCATGGTGACGGGATTATCGGTTTGATTGATAGCATTACGACCAACCTGCTAAATCAATTGCAACAGTTGTTTATACAATCTGCTCCTTCTCATCAGGTTGTGCCTTCAACGTCAACTCCTTCTCAACCCTTGGAAATTAATGTTGTTCAAACTTCTAGCCCCAAAGTAAATAAAAAATACGATGGGAAGAAGAAGGGAAAAAACAACAAGAAAAAGGACCAAGATGGGAAGGCGAATGCGAACAAATCCAACGATCATGTTGGAGAGGGTAAGAAGGATAATAAAAATAAAGTTAAGTTTCCATGCAAGTTGTGCACTGGAGACCATCTTACGCACCTCTGCCCTAAAATTCAAGATGTACAGCGCTTTTTAGCTCAACAAGGTTCTTCTAGTTCCCAGGCTATGCTGACAAACCCTTTTCCCCAAGGGCAGCAATTACTTGCTGGCGCGAATGCAAATACTAGGGCTCCCTCTAGGGGCAGCCAAGAAGGGGAAAATACATCAAACATATACATGATGAGTGCTCACACAGATATCGCTATGAGATCTCGTGATTATGGCGAAGCTAAGTCTTCAAAAGCTAAGGATACTCCTAATAGTGCTGAGCCGCTCCATATAGAGAGGCCTGCAGTTGATTCTATACCTCGGATGTCGAAAGGGTCTACAAAGCATATGAAAATCAATCCTAATGCCAAGGCTGCCCAGAACTACTCGATTGTAGAAGATCTAGCTCAAAGTCCTTGAGCCATGTTTGCGTTGGCGGTACTCCAGTCGTATCCTGCACAAAGGAGTGCATTACTCACTAACATTGGGGTTGTTGATCCGAATAATTCTCTTATTATCACATTTGACATGTCAACTTTTAAAAAGAGACTTCCTCGTCATATGGCTTTCCATATTAGGTCAACATATCAGAAATTTAATATTTTTCGAACTGTTGTTGACGAGGGCGCTTCCACGTGTGTAATGTCCCTTGCATGCTGGAAGGCTATTGGATTGTAATATCCCAAAAGGGAAAATGCAGTAATACTTAAATGCAATATAAGAACAAAAACTAAGTAAACAATAGATCTAAAGAAAACATTAGAATTTACAGAGAAGCTGAGCCTTTTTATTATATGGAGATGTATCATTTACACAATGTACAAAATATGAGTAGATCTAGCCCAAGAGATGGCCTAGAATCACCCTACAATGGTGATGCAACTAGCACTGTGTAACTGGAGAGCTTACAGAAGCAATATTGCGTTGTCCCTTCTGCTGAAGATATACCTGAACTGCTACAAAATGAAATGCATATCTAGGGAGCTCAAGAGCTCAGATGATGCCAAGATTCAAGATCTGGCCAATGTGATGGAAACCCAAGATAACCCAGAAAGGATTTTCCATATCTACAACTCTGGAAAATCACCCTCCCAGGGTTTGATCCTTTGACTACTAGGTTATACATATCTGAAGCTAGATCTGATCCAAAAATGGCTGCAATATGTTCTACAAACAAATCTGATCTTTGAGGCTTGATCCCTCCTTCAGATCTACAAGCTAGGAGCTTGATATCTTGTCTCCTCTTCTTCCTCCTTCAAGTTGCAGCAACTGAATATGCAGCTGCTACAGAAAATTCTCTGTACAAGAGGGAGAGGCTCTATGCCTGTTTAAAAATGCTGCAATAGACTCCAGGCTGATAGAAATAGGGATGGCAAGGTGAGGTGATGATCCCTCACAGGATTACTAGCTGAAATACTAGTAACTTCCTTCCTCCTTTGGATCTGCAATGATGGACTCCGTAATCCTTGATGGGACTACTGCTGATAGGAGGTCAATAATGTTTGGCCTGATTCCATATCTGAAATGAAGCCCTAGGAATGTTGATCTTCAAGCCCAATGTGATAGGAATAAACCTAAAACGGTTCTCCAGCTGAAATACTGAAGACAACCTCCACCTTCCAAACTCATCTTCATAAATTGTGTAATTCTTGAAGGTAGATGTTCTGTAGATGATGGAAATGATAAATGGCACCAATGCCTAATGTAGAATGAAGTACAACCCTCTTCCAGGAGATCACTCAATGAAAGAGGAGGGATTCCCGACCAGAAACAACCTGTGTTAAACAACACTTGCAATCTTTGCTAAACAGCCCAAGAAAGAATGGAATGTCACATGACAATTCCATATCTAAACAGACCTCAAAATCTATATTCAATAGCCTTCTTCATTATTGCCTTCATCTCCTTTATATAGTTTATAAGCCTTCCCATGCCTTGTCCCTCATCTAAACTGTGTTGTGCATGTGGACATGCTCCTCCATGTTTGACTGTGCTGTCTCTCCGAGTCATCCATCATGTCTAGGTGCAATGTACACCCTCTCCATCATGTGTGCATTAATTTCACAACTTCATCCATCACTTCATCATGAATGCTCTATGATCTTTCATTTGATGCCTTCCATTATCTTAGTTGACTGCTTCAACCTCCATGATCTATCTCATTAAAGAGACGTTATCTCCAATTCCATTCACATAAGTAGTTGCTCTACTACCTCATTATGTAGATCTAGGCCTAATTAATCCATATTCATACATAAAAAGTGGATATTTATTCATCTTGAGGATTATGGGTCCCTCCACCCTTTTATTTACTTAATTCATTAAGAAAATTAAGAACTCTAATATTCCAAATATCATGTGAAAATTTGGGAATATTACATGGATCTCCCTCAGTTGTCCCTTCAGCCACTCTTCTAACTGTGTTTGATGGTCATTCTCACAGGCCACATGGTATTGTTCCATCTTTACCCATCTAGGTTGGGGGTAAAGCTGTCAATATTGAAGTTGAGATATTCGATGCAAGCTTAGACTATAACCTTTTTTTGGGGCGAAACTGGATCTATGAGATGGATGTTATTGCATCCTCATTATTTTTTATTGTATGTTTCCCTCACGAAAAGAGAATTGTCATAGTTGATCAACTGGATTGTTCTCCTGTAGATCTGAATGCATCTTTTGAATCAAACGTTCCTTTGGTGAAGGATACCAAGCAACCTGTTGAGAATCAGGGGGTTGGAATGTATACATCCTAGATGGGGAGTTTTTATCTTCCACCTCCTTAGGTTCATATCAATGCTATTTCATCCTCCAGGGTTCCTACTCAGAGATATTTCTTCAGAAATCATTATTTTTTGGACCCTTGGACCTTACCTTCTCCTACCTCCACATTAGAAGAAGGTAAAGTGGGTGGAATGGAATTTCCTATGTTTGCAGCTGAGATTGCTTATAGATCTATTGTTGACTCTGCAGATTCCATTCCAGTTTCTCTTTCACCAGAGGAATTGGATGGAGATGTGGCTCTGGCTCGGACTCTTAGTTCATCTTCTACTCAGGATTGCCTTGATACCACTCTTACATCTGAAGAACCGATCCTCGAAGTAATGAGTGGTGTAGAGAGACCGTGGGATGATTTGCATTATCGGTCTTACTTTCTACCAGACTTGCGAGAAGTTGAATCAAGTTTCCTTAGCCTTCAGTCTTCTATTCTTGTTCACCCAGTCCTAAAACATTTAGCACCAGCACAGGTATTTGTTGAACGGAACATGGTTGTTATTTCTGCTACTACCCTGGTGAACATCCCTAGAGATCCCAACATTATAGAAAATGTCATCATTGGAACCGAGTGTTACTCTGAAGAAATTCAGACTTACACCGATCTCTTTCGAGAATTTCAAGATGTGTTTGCTTGGTCTTATGAGGAAATTCCTGGTATAGATCCATCTATTGTCCAACATGAGATCAATACATATGAAAACGCTTAGCCTATCAGGCAGAAGCTTCATCTGATCAACCCTAGGAAGCCAGCAACTATCAAAGCTGAGGTAGAGAAGCTGCTTAAGGTGAGTTTCATTTACCCCGTTCCATTAATTGAGTGGGTTTCAAATCCAGTTCCCATGGACAAGAAACAAGGAACAATTCGATTTTCCATCAATTTCAGGGAACTAAATAAGGCATGTCCTAAAGATAATTACCCCACACCATTTATAGATCAAATCATCGATGGGTGTGTGGAGAATGAGATTTTCTCCTTCATGTACGGTTTCTCGGGATATAATCAAAATCACTATACATCTTGAAGATCAGCATAAGACTACGTTTATTTGTCCCTAGGTACTTTTGCTTACAAGAAGATTCCTTTTGGCCTTAAAAATGCTAGAGCTACATTTCAGCGGGCTATATCTTATGCCTTCCACGACATCAAACATATTATCGAGGCATATTTGGATGATTTAGCTGCTCGTTCTCATAAGTGAATTGATCATCCTTGGTAGGTCCTGAACTCTGGTATTATTTGAAAAATAAACTTTCTTTGGCAGTTGTTCAAGCTATTCAGCGACTCAAGCATTATATTCTCCTTCACAAAACATATGTTTTGGCAACAGTCAATCCAATTCAATTTTTTCTTAGTAGGCGAGTGATTGGGGGCAAATACAATCGATGGATTGTTATTTTGTAGGAATTTGATCTTGAATTTTTGTCTACCAAGTCCAAGAAATCATTAGTATTTGTGGAGTTGATTTCTGAGTTTCCCTGTGTAGAAGAGATTGTTTATAAAGAATAATTTCCTAATGAACATCTTTTTCTCATTTCTTCACAGGATCCTTGGTATGGGGATCTCATAGTTTATCTCCAGACAATGAAGTTTCCCTTAGATTTTTCGAAAGATGAGTGCCGAAAGTTATGTCACTTAGCCAAAATTTATTTGATTATTGCTGACACTTTATATCATCGCAGGGTCGATTTGATCCTTAAACGTTGCTTAACTCTCGAAGAAGCTGAGGTTGTGCTGAATGATTGCCACAGTGGAGCTTGTGGTGGTCACTTATCTGGGCTTGCTACAGCCCAAAAAATCTTGCGTGCAGGATACTTTTGGCCTTCAATTTTCAAAGATTGTATTGAATCGGTCACAAAGTGTCACCTATGTCAGGTTTATACTCGAAATATGCGCGCTCATCCAACTCCACTCTTTCCTGTCATCACTTTCGGTCCCTTCAAAAAGTGGGGTATTGATTATAGTACTTGTAACCCACCTTCGGCTAAAGGTCACAAGTACATTATTGTAGTTGTAGACTACTTCACGAAGTGGGTTGAGGCTATGCCTACTTTTGGGAATGACAGTCAGACAACATCCCTGTTCCTCTTCAATCAAGTCATTTCTCACTTTGGTATCCCCAAAGAGATTATCACTAACCATGGCAGCCATTTTCAGAACAACATGATGGCTGAATTGGCTCTGAAATTAGGTTTTCAGCAGGAGCATTCATCTCCTTATTATCCTCAAGCCAATGGGCAATTTGAAGCTGCTAAAAAATCCTTGAAGGCAATTCTTCAACATACAATTAATAAAGCTAGATCCAATTGGCATATCATGTTGTGTCCTGCACTTTGGGCATACCAGATGTCGGTAAAAATTACAACCGGTTTCACTCTGTTTCAACTAGGTTATGGATTGGAATCTATATATCCTATTGAATGTGAAATCCCTTCCCTTAAGTTAGCTGTTGAGCTTCTTCCTAACACTTCCAGTCTCAAAGAACACCTTATCCATCTAGAACATCTCGATGAGCAACGCCGAGATGCGGCTACGTTGAATGAGGCACATAAGAAACGGGTGAAGGTTAAGTAAGATAAAGCGATCAAACATAGGGTTTTCTCTAAAGATGACCTTGTCTTGGTTTATGCCCAAGAGAAGGATGCCTTGGGGGCAGGCAAGTTCAAATATATGTGGCATGGCCCCTTTATCGTGAAAAAGGTCCTGAAGAAAGGAGCCTATGCCTTGGTTGACTTTGATGGGAACGAGTTGGCGGAGCCCATAAATGGGCTTTATTTGAAGAAGTACTATGCTTAGGATTTGGCCTAGCATCTGCTTTGTTGTATATATTGTATTTTTGTACATATCTATTTTATATTTTTTGGTGTGGTTTTGATGAGTTTGATCTGCTTTGGAAGGTAATATTGGATGAAATGAGTCACTTTGGCTTTGTCGTTGGTGCTAGTAGACATACCCGGAACCTGGCTTCTGCGGCTTGGGTAATCCATTATCCATCTGGTCAGTTGTTAGTTTCAAGAGGTGTCTACATTGGTCGTGCTTCGAACAATGTAGCAGAATACACTGTAGTGGTCAACCTACTCTTGGAGGCAATATCTTTGGGTGTTGATTCGTTAGTAGTTTACTTGGATTTACAGCTGGTGGTTTCGCAGTTGAACAACACCTATCATGTCAAAGACCCATTTTTGCATCAATTTTTTTTGACAATACGTTTGTTACAATGTTAATTTCATTTTAATATGTTCATTCATATTCCTCGATTTGATAGTTGGTTGGTAGACTCATTAGCTAATCAAGCACTTGAATGGCATATTAATCATTCAATACTTTAAAAAATATCAAAAACATCATTCACTATTGTACATTTGAGACATCACATCATATAAAATAGCTATGTATACATACATACATACATACATATATATATCAGAGTGTTCAAAATATACAAAATCTAGACCATCATGTAATACAAAATTGGGGCTTATGCCCGATCATGTCTATCATCAAAAAATATTACAGTCATCCAATCACATCTAAGTCTACTCCTGAGGTCCCTGCCCAACATTTGTGTTCCTATAGAACACAATGGAAGTCACTACACGACGGAATAACCGCACCCAGTCTCGTGGTACTCCTACCACCCGCCTCTAGATAGCCTCCAGTAGATCCTCTATAGCGGCCATAGGCACTTGGTGAGTCAAACTCTCCAAGTTTCTTTGTACTTCATGGAGGGTCCTTCCGAGGTCTTCTGGGGGCAAATACAATCGATGGATTGTTATTTTGTAGGAATTTCATCTTGAATTTTTGTCTGCTAAGTCCAAGAAATCATTAGTATTTGCGGAGTTGATTTCTGAGTTTCCCTGTGGAGAAGAGATTGTTTATAAAGAATAATTTCCTGATGAACATATTTTTCTCATTTCTTCACAAGATCCTTGGTATGGGGATCTCATAGTTTATCTCCAGACTACGAAGTTTCCCTTAGATTTTTTGAAAGATGAGTGCCGAAAGTTATGTCACTTAGCCAAAATTTATTTGATTATTGTTGACACTTTATATCGTCGCGGGGTCGATTTGATCCTTAAACGCTGCTTAACTCTCGAAGAAGATGAGGTTGTGCTGAATGATTGCCACAGTGGAGCTTATGGTGGTCACTTATCTGGGCTTGCTACAACCCAAAAAATCTTGCGTGCAGGATACTTTTGGCCTTCAATTTTCAAATATTGTATTGAATCGGTCACAAAGTGTCACCTATGTCAGGTTTATACTCGAAATATGCGCGCTCATCCAACTCCACTCTTTCCTGTCATCACTTTCGGTCCCTTCAAAAAGTGGGGTATTGATTATAGTACTTGTAACCCACCTTCGGCTAAAGGTCACAAGTACATTATTGTAGTTGTAAACTACTTCACGAAGTGGGTTGAGGCTATGCCTACTTTTGAGAATGACAGTCAGACAACATCCATGTTCCTCTTCAATCAAGTCATTTCTCACTTTGGTATCCCCAAAGAGATTATCACTGACCATGGCAGCCATTTTCAGAACAACATGATGGCTGAATTGGGTCTGAAATTAGGTTTTCAGCAGGAGCATTCATCTCCTTATTATCCTCAATCCAATGGGCAATTTGAAGCCGCTAACAAATCCTTGAAGGAAATTCTTCAACATACAATTAATAAATCTAGATCCAATTGGCATATCATGTTGTATCCTGCACTTTGGGCATACCAGATGTCGGTAAAAATTACAAACGGTTTCACTCTGTTTCAACTAGGTTATGGATTGGAATCTATATATCCTATTGAATGTGAAATCCCTTCCCTTAAGTTAGTTGTTGAGCTTCTTCCTAACACTTCTAGTCTCAAAGAACACCTTATCCATCTAGAACATCTCGATGAGCAACGCCGAGATGCGGCTACGTTGAATGAGGCACATAAGAAACGGGTGAAGGTTAAGTAAGATAAAGCGATCAAACCTAGGGTTTTCTCTAAAGGTGACCTTGTCTTGGTTTATGCCCAAGAGAAGGATGCCTTGATGGCAGGCAAGTTCAAATATATGTGGTATGGCCCCTTTATCGTGAAAAAGGTCCTGAAGAAAGGAGCCTATGCCTTGGTTGACTTTTATGGGAACGAGTTGGCAGAGCCCATAAATGGGCTTTATTTGAAGAAGTACTATGCTTAGGATTTGGCCTAGCATCTGCTTTGTTGTATATATTGTATTTTTATACATATCTATTTTTATATTTTTTGGTGTGGTTTTGATGAGTTTGATCTGCTTTGGAAGGTAATATTGGATGAAATGAGTCACTTTGGCTTTGTCGTTGGTGCTAGTAGACATACCCGGAACCTGGCTTCTGCGGCTTGGGTAATCCATTATCCATCTGGTCAGTTGTTAGTTTCAAGAGGTGTCTACATTGGTCGTGCTTCGAACAATGTAGCAGAATACACTGTAGTGGTCAACCTACTCTTGGAGGCAATATCTTTGGGTGTTGATTCATTAGTAGTTTACTTGGATTTACAGCTGGTGGTTTCGCAGTTGAACAACACCTATCATGTCAGAGACCCATTTTTGCATCAATTTTTTTTTACGGTACGTTTGTTACAATGTTAATTTCATTTTATTATGTTCATTCATATTCCTCGATTTGATAATTGGTTGGTAGACTCATTAGCTAATCAAGCACTTGAATGGCATATTAATCATTCAATACTTTAAAAAATATCAAAAACATCACACACGCACACACACACACACACACACACACACACATATATATATATATCAGAGTGTTCAAAATATACAAAATCTAGACCATCATGTAATACAAAATTGGGGCTTATGCCCGATCATGTTTATCATCAAAAAATATTACAGCCATCCAATCACATCTAAGTCTACTCCTGAGGTCCCTGCCCAACATTTGTGTTCCTATAGAACACAATGGCAGTCGCTACACGACAGAATAACCGCACCCAGTCTCGTGGTACTCCTACCACCCGCCTCTAGATAGCCTCCGGTAGATCCTCTATAGCGGCCATAGGCACTTGGTGAGTCAAACTCTCCAAGTTTCTTTGTACTTCATGGAGGGTCCTTCCGGGGTCTTCAGCATCCGCCTCACCTTTGCGGCGCTTGTACCTTGGGTACCCCTCTGGCCTAACTAGTCCCATGTCTGCATCATGTTCATTAAAATTTTGTAAGTCATATTTTCCTATCAAAGACATTTTTTCATTTTCCATGTAAGTTGAAAAAAAAATCATATAATCAAAAAAATAAATCTTACCAACCGCACCCCATGGTGCTCCAGGTGGAAGAAGTAAAACAGGATCTGCTCGAAATTCCATCCCAACATAGGGATAATCCTCCACTACGATGACTTTTTCTTCCCACCATTGGAAGAACTCATCATCCCAGGTGGTTCAGGGAACCTCGCTTCCCCCCAATCTCTTCAGCAGATCTGCCCATTGAGCTATTCTTGGATCTTTCAGGCTACTGATAGTAGAGATGACCTTGGGCCGAAGCCCTGGGACCCTCTCAAAGAAGAATGTCAGCAATATTGTACCATATCCAAAGTGTTTAGTCTTTGTCTTCCGGATTGAAGTCAATTGTTTTTTCAGATTGCTCAGCAAGGCTGTGCACCAATCAAAAAGGTGAATCAAGCATTCCACTGCTATACTCATGTGTGTACTTGAAGCCTGATATAAATAAGTTGATCCTGCTACTCTGCCAATGGTAAAGAGAAGGATTTTCATGTACAGGTCCTTCATATCTCTGATGGGAGTTTGAGTTCCCACCTTCTTTGCATAATCTGCGCAATAGAGTTGGACATAATCCTCTTCGCAAAGCCCTCCAATGGGCTTTTCATGCAAATCTACTAGGTCTCCCCTTCGGGAGAGTCTAGTAATAAAGTATATATCTTCCACCTCTATTCTTAGTGGCATCTGATCAATTATGAAGCAATCTTCTTCTGGTTCCCAATGATCAACCAACATTTGAAGCAAACGAACATTGCTTTTCATATTCGGAATTTTGAAAATTTTGAGCAAACCGCAATTCTGAAGAATATCTAAGGATGTTTGGTCCTCCATCACTTCATTATCAATTGCACTATGCTCACATTCTCTCCAATTGATGGAAATCCTGGGCAAAATCATTAATTAACTGATTAGATACAAGTTTTTAATTTCGCTATGGGCATACACGACCCTGTTTGTACACAGTCGTGTATCATACGCAAGTTCCTCCTCACTAACCCACGTATGCGCAAAGGGTTTCAACGAAAATCTATTTCCTATGGTCAAAAATCCAAATTTTTTCTTAAAACATGAACGAAATTGATAAATAGGATGAGTCTAAGGCTTACCTCACTGATTTGACATGATTTGGTGGTCGGTTGCTCCGTATTTGAGAAGAGGATTTTTTGCCCCAGAGCTCTTTTCCACTTCTGCAATGCACGAAAGATTCAAAATGTGAGTCAAAATGTTTATTTATACCCACACTTCAAAAATTTTGAAATTTATTAAGGTTGTTTAACCTTTTGGCCCTTAAGCATTGGGAAGAGTACTTTTCAGATACATTCTGCTGAATTTGAGATATTCCTATATTTCCTTCGGATCCATGACCGCTAACCTGTCATGGCAGGTATTTGATTTCGAACTGGCATATAATTTAGGGAATTCACTTTCTGTTGCATCTTTGCATACTAGCCTCCATTTTGATCACTTTCGATAGGGTCGATCCCATCATGTCATGAGTAGTTAACCCATTTCACTCGCCGATTTTTCAATCATGACTTGGTGGTAAAACCATCCTTTACATGGGCTTCCTAGTTAGTTCCTTGCTAGCATTTATCGCCCATGCTACAATTTACATAGGCTTGGGAGTCCTATTTAGTCCCGCCATGACTTATGTGTTGAAGCTTCATTCTTCTTCTTCTTCGCTATATTTATTCTAGCTTTTTACCCTAGAGGCTTCCATATGTTGTTGAGTTATTGCATATTGACCACTTGTTTATCCTGGCCTTTAGCTTACTTCATTTGGACTAATGTTTAAGCCCTCTTTTGACCATGTCTTTCTATACAAGTTAACCATGCAATCACTTAGCTTTTGCGACTTGACACCTTTTCCTATGGATGGAACATTCTTTTGAGTGTACTTACTAGTTTTTGCCACCTTGCATTAAGCATAGGATTGTTCTTATCCCAGGAACTAGTGCATCTGTTTCTCAACACTCGTTCTATCCATTATAATATAGGCATTCTTTTATTCCTTTTCAGGCTTTGAAATATGAAAAAGACAAAAAAAATTAATATTTGAAAAAGAGTGGGAACGGGATATTACTTCCATACTTGTTGGTAGCTACAATGTCAGTTGTGTCGCCCTTGAAAAAAGCACAAAAAAGCTAAATCTTTTCTCCATTTGGGATGGTTTTAGTTTTTGACTTAGGAGAAGCCATAACCTTATTTTTGAGTCAGTACTCCCCTGGTTGGTTATCTCTTCCAATCATATGGAGGTTTTGTTTATGCCTCCTGCATGACAAACTTATACAAAGTTATCATTTGCTACCATAGTCAACATGAGTCGTGATTTTGTTCAAGGGAAGTTAACTTGAGTCGGCCTTTTTGCGATGTCTCTTGACTCCTTTTTTAGTCGACCTTCCCGGTCTTGTCAGTATCTTGGTCTATCACATCAGTTATTTGGTCCTTTCTCATGCCGGTTTGAGAAGGTCTCCACTAACTTCTTGCTGGGGGGTTTGTCTGTTATTGACTACGACATATTGCTCTAAGAGTAAACATAGAGCCACACCCTAGCCCTATTTACATCATTGATAGGTGACCTTGTTCTCAGCATTCGATCAACACCATGGGTCTTTGACTGAGTGGTTTCCCTTGTGTTCGTTCAACTTACATTATCACACTTGGGATTCATGCAGTACCTTGATTTCCATTTGACCCTATCGGTGGATATCTCGCCTCTTTGTCAGCTTTCATTATTGGTTGGTTCAGAGGGTTTCTTCCATGCGCTAGCTTCATCTTGTGTATGCTGGAAACGTACTTCAGGTTGGTTACTTTACTTTACTTCGTCCAATTCCTTCAAAATATTGGCCTGCGGGTTACACCCGCGCTGGACATATGTGGGATGCCTTAATGCCCTCCTTCCAACAGATATTTTCCCATCGACTCCGACTCATTGCTCTAGGAATAAGATCTAGAGTCCTTTTGTCAGTACCTTAAGGTTTGTAGTCATCAGTAGTAGACTCTTCTCTATCAATAGTGAGAATCCATCATTGTCTCTTGATTTATATATTCTTTCAATTGTTTGAATTCAACTTATTCATTCGCACTTACTAGATTGCACTAGGGCACCTTGACGCTCATTATCATTATCGGTGGGTTGTCTCGCATTTGTTAACGGTATACATTAATGGTCGGTAATCAAATGATTTCTCACATGGTCGACCTCAGCCAATTTATTCCCATTGTGTAGAATTGTGCCATGGTTATCGATGAAGACCTTGGGTTTGCATCAGCATGCTTTGGTTCACTTTGACAGCTCCTTCAGTTTTTTGTCGGTGACACCATCCACCCTTATATGTTACAGTCTCATCATAGAAGCATCTTATATGCTGGCTCTCGAGTTGCGTGATGTACCATTTGTTCCACCACTTATGATTTGGTACTTGGAGATTTAGTTGTGACTTTATTGATCAGATATCTTTGCAGCATCATTGATCAGTCTTCTATATGTGATACTTGGACATGATTTTGACTTATACTTCCGGGTAGTGATAAGATGATTCGCTATGTACTTTACATTTCCACTATAATTGTATACATATTGGATCTGCTCCATACTTCATATGCGGACATGATTTTCTTTCACTGAGCATGGGTATGCCCGCCTCATACATGAGCTATCTTTCTGATCTCTATCACTAGTTTTTTGGTAGGCTGAAATCTGGTGAAGTCCTCTCTAGTCCTCGCAAGGTTCTTTCTATGCACATAATATATTTCAGCCTTCATGTATCCCTTCTGACCTCATATATTAGGGGGCATCTGTTATAGCATCATTTATCACCATTATATACTTGATGACTTATGCATTGGCCTTGGGCAGCCCTTTCATTCATACTTGGTCATATTTCTCAAAAAACAGTATTTCAAAACCCATACGCGACTCTGCCCAGAATTTTTTGCGTATACACGTGAGTTCGTACATAGAAAACCTGTGTATGCTATTTAAAATAGTAAAAAATATATAATTTCCCTACTTTTGAGGCGGGGTTTATGGTTTTTCCTGTAACTTAACTACCCTAGCCCGTGGCCTATCAATTCCCCAACTGAAAAAATAATTTGAGGGAGTATAAAAACCCCTCAAGGGAATGGCCTAAGGGAGGAAGAGAGAGAATTATAGATATTATACCCTGTTATAGCCCTATCCAAGTCTAATATTTCCCCTGTGCCTCCTGCACTTCCTATATTTTCAGGAAACTTGTTTCCTTGAGATATTCACTCACCCTATGTGACATCCATTGTGCACTATTCTTGGAAGAAGTTTTGCGAGGCTAGCGCTAGACGGATCCAAAGGATGGTATGCTTAAGGCCATGGCAGATCTCAGGTGATATCTCCACATTTTTTTATTGTACATGTTATCAATAAAATAAGTGTCATCTTGTTCCTGATGTTCACGTGTCATTTATCTCTTGTACATGCTTAATGATCTTAAATAGTTCATTTATTATTGTTTTTATGAGATTATGCATGCTTTTTGCTAACATCTAGAACATATGTATGTTGTACAACTAGGTTTTTGTGCTTGTTCTTTGTTGGTTTGCAGGTTTTGGAGCACAAGGAGTTGCAGGGGGTTTGAACTCCGCATGATCTACTACAACCGAAGGATAAACGGGTAAGATCTGTAATCCTTATTCCCTTGTTTAAAGTATAGAAGTTGGTTAATAGAGTCCTTCGACTTGTGATGACATGCCCCTGATCTGTGAAGGTTTATCAACCCAAGACCTTAGGGTAACATTGCCCATAACAGGTCATCCAGATTGGGATGCAACTACGAATGAAGAATATTGTTCCTTATTGCAAATGATACATAGGATCCTGTTCCTATTCCAAAGGGAAGAAAATTTGTCAATTGCAAATGGGTTTATAAAACAAAGTTTGAACTAGATGGAAAACTGGATAAAGATAAAGCTCGTATTGTTGCTAAAGGATTTTCACAAGTTGAAGGCATTAAATATACTGAAACCTTCTCCCTTGTTGCCAAAATGAATTCTATCTGCCATTTTCTTTCCCTTGTTGCCTCCTTTAAATGGGAAGTCTATCAGGTGGATGTTAAATCTGCCCTTTTACATGGGTACTTGCATGAATAAATCTATATGGAACAACCCCCTATCTTTATCTGAAATAACTCTATCCTTGTTTGTCGCCTTAAGAAGTCTCTCTATGGTCTCAAACAAACCCCTCAGGCTTGGTATGCCAAAATGGATAGGTTTCTCTTTGATAATGGCTTTTCTAGATGTCATTCCAACAACACTGTCTACACCAAGAAAGTGGGTAATTCCTTAATCATCCTTGTTCTTTATGTTGATTATCTTATCCTTACTAGTAGTCATCCCAACCATATAAACCATGTGAAGTCTAGCCTAAAAAAGAAGTTTGAAATGACAGACTTAGGACACTTTAATTATTTCCTTGGTATTTGAGTCTTGCAATCCAAAGAAGGTATTACCCTTTCTCAGTCCAAGTATGCCCGTGATATTCTACACCACTTTCACATGGAAGATTTAAAGCCAGCCCCTTCTCCATTTCAGTCTGAAGTTAAGCTTTCAGTCACTTGTACTTCCCCTGAAGTTGATGCTACCTTATACCGTCAACTTGTTGGTAAAATTCTCTATCTAACCCATACCCATCCTGAACTTTCCTTTTTCATTGGTCTTGTTGCTCAGTTTATGCACAAACCTCATGAAAGTCACTGGAAAGTAGCCAAAAGAATAGTCACGATATATTAAAGGTACAATCTAGTTTGGGATTCATTATAGTGCAGGAGCATCTCCATTGTTGATTGGTTTCACTAATTTCGATTGGGCTGGTGACCCTGATGATAGAAATTATACTGCATGTTATGTATTCATTCTTGGTTCAGGACCTATTACATGGTCTTGTAAGAAATAAAGTTCCATCTCTCTTTCTTCAATAGAAGCAGAGTATCATGTTGTTTTTGAAGCCAACAAGGAAGCCCTGTGCCTTCGTCGGATCCTGTTTGAATTTAGTCTTCATCAATAGCATCCAACTACACTTTGGTGTGATAATCAGAGTGTCATTCATCTATGCAAAGATCCACTTCAACATCAGCGCATGAAACACATTGAGCTACACATACACTTCATCAGAAATCTCATTCATGATCGTGTTCTCGAAGTGCATTATTGTTTAAATAATGGTCAAGTTGTCGATATCTTTACAAAGAATCTCACAGAAGCGGAGTTTAACAAACTTCGATATATAGTTGGAGTTCAGGAATGTTATCATTAAGGGGGGATAGGCTCTAATGCCTCCTTCCTTCTCCTATTGTGTCACCTTTGAAAATCCTTCAATCCTATCCCAAGTTGTTCTTAAGGGGGGGTGTTTAGATATTCCGACACACAGGAAATAGTTAAGTATCACTTCTCTAGTGTAGAGTTAGAGGTAAAGTGTGTTTCTTTAGTATGTACTTTTGTAACTTATAATCCGACGGTCACGGTATGTAGTGATTTGACGGTTCATTTCCTCCTCGGTATTACCGACACTTGATATGTGGCTTAACACCCGATTGGTCCATGATCTCTATTTAAAGAGCATGGAGGGTCATTTGTCTGGTGACCGTTTATGAGAGAAGCTTATGTAAATTTTCTTTCTTTATATTAATAAATTGCCTGAAGTGGCCGCATTGGCTCAGGTCGTGGATTGTTTCCCTCTTCGAGGGTTTTAACCACGTCAAATACTAGTGTATTGATCTGTGATCTGTTTGTGAGTGGTGACCTTTGGTGTTTGATCTAAGGAACTTACCCTGTAAATTCCTACACCTGTCACCTACGTCAATGGCCAATCATTTTTAAAAATATTATCTTTTATATTTTAAATTTATTTATTTTGGAATAAAGCTTCCAAAATGTTAACTTAATTATCAATAATTATTAAATGGATAGTGGGAATTTAACCTCCACAAATTTTAGCATTAATAAGGATAAAATGATTGAGATTAATATGAAAAATAACTATACCCTTCTCACTTTTCAATTTAATTAAAAAAATAGTATACCTATTAATATAATTAAAATTTTATTATTTTACTATGTCCCTCTCCTTCTATATATATATATATATATATCAAACTTAACATAACTCAGTGGGAAAACTTATTATATATCTTATTTTCAATTGCTGGGAAAACTTATCGTAACTCAGTTATCAAATCAGCAGTGAGGACAACCATTTATGTATGTTATTCGTGAATGCAGGCTGACTCATCATCATTATTCAAGGAAACCACACCACCTGCAATAACGTTGGTGGTCCATAAGGGGGCAGGCTTTCACTCCTACCAAATGCCTTTGGGTCTTGGGTCGTTAACCTGTTTCCTTACATTTGAGGAAGACAAGCTCTTAACCAAGCAGAAGCAGTTTTAAGGCATATTCCATGGCCTATATATATATATCTTATTATACCTGCCGCAGGCATGGTATAATGCATTCAATTTTTCTTTGACTTTGTATTAATTTACCTTTGACCAAAAATTTATGTTGTTTATCCAAATTTTAACATCGAAATTTTTTTTTGTTATTTATTATTATTATTTTAATACATTTATTTGTAATATGATTGGTTAAGGTCTTATTATCGGTTTTTTAGTAATTTTCTTTTTTATTAATTACTAATTTTTGTTTTTTGTTTTATTTAACTTTATGATTTATTATTTTTTTCCTTTTTTTATCTAACTTTATGATTTTTATCTTTTTTTGTCTTTTTTATTTAGTTTTATTATTTTTATTTTTCAAAGCTGTGATGGACTTCATTCAATCTCCTCTTCTTCAACAATTCTATACCTTGCAACACACTTATTTCATTCCATTTTCGCTTTTTGAAAAATTCAGCATACCAACATCCATTTTCTACAACCTTCTACCATAAATCAGGTGCCTGCTCTCTAAAAAGCAGTGTTGTGACAACCCCATAGTGAACACCATCGTAAGTGTGCTTGCTCATCGGATGCCTGGAAAACTGAAACGTCTGTCAGATTCCCTATGACTATTGCCATGTCCACAGTGCCTCAAAACTAGATGCCAGTAAGATGATGACATTAAGAAAGGAAATAAGGCAGTGGATGAAATTTTTAAGTATGTTTCCGAGGCAGCCATGAAAAAGGTGTTGTGATTCAACAATAAGATTTAGCACCCACGCCTAGTGCATTAAGCACCTAGTTTCATTAAGCACCCAAACTAGGGTGGGGCCCACAGTGCTATTTTTGGGTGCATGCCTATTTTTATTATCCCTTAATTTAGATGGACATTAAACTGTAATCTATTCTCAATGTGGACTTGAATGACTTAACTGAAAGTAGAAAACTCAGTTAGCTAGTGGATTTAGAGTTAGAGGTTGTTGGTGAGACATGCAAAGTAATTCTAGTTGTAACAGAGTTCAAAGTGCAGTGGTGCATTAGTTAATGCAAGTTGTAAATAATTTAAGTCAGTTAAGTGAGTTAAGCTTATTTCTGCTAATTGTAACTGAAGATACAAGTAGTGATAGATCAAGTCAATTAAATATTAATTAATTCACAATCAGTGATCTCACATGCAACTGAATATTTACTATTAATAGCTGCATGCATGTCAAATCCAGTGGAGACCCAGTTGAGTTCTAGGTGAAAGGGAAGTTGACTATCAGTTGTGACATTATTGGCTTGCACACATGCAACCAACCACCCATTGGAGTGCCCATGATACTTGCACAGTCAAGGCAGGAAATAATTCCTATCTTTTAGGGATCTTTACCATTAGGGATTGTGCAAGCAAGGCAGGCTATCAAGAAGCTGAAAATTGACTAAGTATTGGTTAGATTTATGTGAGGACAGTGTGAGACAGATAGCTGAATGTTGGAGGCTCTTGTGAGAAGAGAAAGACATTGTATTTGTTTCATGATCCATGCTTAATATACAATAGAATATAGTGGGGTTTTTAGCTGTAATATTTCCCCAAGAATTTATCTGTGTTGTGTGTGATTTGATTCTTCTTCATGTTCATGTGATTAGCGATTATGTTTTTAATTCTGCAAAATATTTGTAGAAGCGATTCAGTATTTAAATTTAGTAAATTTTTATATTGGGTGAATCCAAGATATACATGCTTGTTGTATAACTTCTACATGGTATCATAGCACAAGAAATTGCAGAAGTGAAGTAGGAGCTGAGTTTGTGACTAGATAGAATTCGAATTCGCAGAAAGACTTTCTTGGTGCTACAGTCGAATCAAGATCGAAATGGCTTTCAATGGCTAGAGGTTAGAGTATGCACTCGAGGGAATCTCGAACTATATTTCTTGGAATGACAGGATGGAGGCAGTACCTGAAGACAATGGCTTTTAGGAATTCATTGACAATGACATTCCTAAACCTGATGTGATAGATGCTGCAAATCTTGATGCATGGCAAAGGCGAGGAGGATCTTGTTGGAGGGAGTACGAGACCACATTGTCTCAAGCCTCCATGGGAAAGCCACACCATATGCAATGTGGAAGGATTTGACGGATCTATTCCCAAGCAGTAGCGACCATAAGAAATTGGCGCTCAAAGATAAACTTAGGAAGATCAAGATGAAAAAGGGCGACACCATTCCAAAATATCTCACGAAGTTTGTTCAATGTCAGAATGAACTGGGGAATGTGGGAATAACAGTCGCTGATGATGATTTTGTGAGTTTGGCTCTCCTAGGACTTCCTAAGAGTTGGCACAGTTATGAATACTCTGTCAATGGACGGAAAAAATTGCCAGATTGGCAACGACTGTGGTCAGATTTGGTGCAGGAGGAGTTCAAGCGAAACACCAGAGATGGTTCTTCATCTAAGCATGAGGATGAAGAGGATTGTGATTTGGATGCTAAGGCGAAGAAGGGGAATGGGAAGAAATTTCATTCTAAATCTGAGTCTAAAGGAAAGAAGCAGGACATGTCCAAGGTGAAGTGTTTTCACTGTCACGAACACAAGAATTTTGCTACTAATTGTCCACGAAAGAAGAAGAACAAGAAGGTTGTTGGATCTGAAGCCGATGAGGCCCTTGCCTTGCAATTTGAGCTTGAATTCTCATTTATCGCATGCATGGTATCAAGTGCATTAGGATCGGTGTGGTATTTGGATAGTGGCGCTTACTTTCACATGACGAGAGACAAGGAACTTTTCAGTGACTTGGAGGAGAAAGATCTCCAGATGCATATCGAAATGGGGGATGATGGACGATACAATGCTATCGAGATTGGTACTATTACCTTTCAGAGAAATTCAGGTAAACCATTTCAATTAAAATACGTAATGCATGTACCGGGTCTGAAGAAAAAATTAGTCTCAGTCGCAATGTTGGAGGATAGAGGCTACGATGTTGTTTTTAGTGATGGAAAAGATTTCCTGCAACATAAAACAATGGTTTGAGCCAAGAGGATAGGGATTCAAGTTAAGAATATCTACAAGATGGAGGTAGATGGTTGCGCTGCAATGATGGACAAGGCAGACAAAGTAGTGAGACGAGAGGAGGGCGAATTATGGCACAAGTGATTGGGCCATCTTCACCATGGAGCCTTAAAAGTCATGCAACAAATTTCTACTGGACTTCCAATGGGAACACTTTCTCAGTTAGATCCTTGCAAGGGTTGCACCATGGGGAAGTATGTAAAGTCCATCTTTCATGAGAAGGAGAACCGAGCCTCAGGGATCCTTGAGAGAGTTCACACAGACGTGTGTGGAACATTCTTTTTTGCTTCAACAAAAAAACATAAGTAATATGTAATATTTGATGATGAATTTTCTCGTAAGTGTTGGATCTTCTTCATGCAGAAGAAAGATCAAACATTCTATAAGTTTTGTGAGTTTAAGGCACTGGTGGAGAAAGAGTCGAGGAAGCAAGTGAAGGATCTTAGGAGCGATAATTGTGGAGAATACATCTCTAACAAATAGAATAACTTCTGCAACAAAGGAGGAATTCAAAGAGAACTCATAGCGCCTCATAACCCACAACAGAATGGGGTCACGAAGAGGAAGAAAAAAATGATTGTGGGTGCAACACGAGCAATGTTGCATGATCATGGTGGTGGAAGCATGCAACACTCCGGTTTATGTGAAGAACCATTGTCCTCATAGGATACTTGGCATGAGTACACATGAAGAGGATTTCACTAGTAAGAAACCTGATGTTTCACACTTTAAGATTTTTGGCTCATCTGTTTATGTGCATGTGACCAAGGACGCCAGGAAGAAGCTGGAACCGACAACTAAGATCGAGATTTTTGTGGGGTACACAGAAACACCCCTAATTATCGTGTGTATTTTCCAAATAGCATAATGACTATTGTGTGACGGGATATAAAATTTGATGAGGGTAAAGCCATGTGGTTGTCCCTTGAGAGGGAACTGGACTTGCATGTAGAGGAGGAACTATTGGTTCCCAAGGATGAGACTCAAGATGTGGATCAGCCACATGCGGAGGATCATGGAGGTGAGGAAGCCATTCATGTAGAGACATCCATCAGAAATGGCAGAAGGCGCACCACGGAAGATGATAGGCTGAGATTTGATGCTGCAGAGAATCTAGGAGCCCCTACTTCACAGCGCAGAAAGAGACAATCTCCTGACCGATTTATTGGATACATGGCTCTCATGAGCAAATGTATTGTGACTGAACCATCTTCCTTCTAGGAAGCAGTGCAACAACCAACTTGGGTTGATGCAATGGTGGAGGAGTATGACTCCATTGTCAAGAACAGTGCATGGAAGATAGTCCCAAGGCCAGTCGACAAATCAGTGGTTAGATCAATATGGATCTACAAGGTAAATCAAGCTACTGATGGGAGTGTGGAGAAATACAAGGCCAGATTTGTGGCCCGGGGATTCTCACAGATCGAGGGGATAGATTATGATGAGACCTTTTCACCTGTTGCGAGGTTCTCTTCCATAATATCCATCCTTGCACTCTCAACGCAGATGGGCTGGCGCATTCATCAGATGGATGTGAAAACTTTGTTTCTCAATGGGATTATTGAGAAAGAGGAGTACATAGAGAAGCCTGAAGGTTTCGAAATCTTCAATAGTGAGTCGCATGTGTGCAGACTCAAAATAACATTGTATGGGCTGAAGCAAGCACCCTATGCTTGGGACACTCAGATATACAACTATTTCACTGAACTAGACTTCACTAGAAGTGAAGCAGATGCAAACTTGTACCAGATTGTGGTTGAGTGTAAGCTATTGATCATTTTTCTTTATGTTGATGATTTAATTTTGACTGGTGATGAGCAACTGATACACTCATGCAAGGAGAATCTTGCAAGGGAGTTCGAAATGAAGGACATGGGACTCCTTCATTATTTTGTTGGAATGGAAATATGGCAGCGAGATGGTGAACTTTTTGTTTCTTAAGGAAAGTATGCAAAGGAGATACTGGGTAAGTTTAACATGGAGAGTTTCAAACCCATGGATACTCCTCTTCCAGGAAATTGGAGGAAAGAGGATGCTACTTCTAGAGAGGTAGTGGATGTTACTGTCTACCGACAGTTAGTGGGTTCGCTAATGTATCTAATGAACATGAGACCGAACATTGGCTATGCAGTTAACCAGCTGAGTCAAGCTATGGTTAAGCATACCAGGCTCTTTTGCAAGGTGGGGAAGCATGTCCTGAGATACCCGCGGGGCACATTAGAGTATGGAATTTGGTATAGACGGACAGAGGGAGTGAAGCTGCATGGCTTCACAGATGCAGATTGGGCTGGAAGTCCATCAGATAGAAAGAGTACTCAAGAGGGATCTTTAGCATTGGTTCGACAACAGTTTCCTAGTACAGCAGGAAGCAACGATCCGTGGCACTCAGTTCAACAGAAGCGGAATACATGGCAGCAAGTCAAGCTTCATGTGAGGCTATCTGGATGAGAAAGATCTTGGTTGGTTTGTTTGGTTCTTAAATGGATCCGACAATGATTCATTGTGATAATCAGAGTTGCATTAAACTCTCAATTAATCTTGTGTTTCATGATAGTTCCAAGCATATATATATCAGTTACCATCATCTCACAGATTGTGTGCAGAGAAGAATCGTGTTGCTTCAGTACATTCCTACGGAAGATCAGGATGCAGATATTCTGACGAAGACGCTCACCAGGAGAAAATTTGAATACCATAGAGACAGGATCAGGGTGAAGGATAATCCCTTTCTTATTGAGAGGGAGTGTTGAGATTCAACAAGAAGATTCATCACCCACGCCTAGTGCATTAAGCACCCAAACTAGGGTGGGGCCCACAGTGCTATTTTTGGGTGCATGTATATTTTTATTATCCCTTAATTTAAATGGACTTTAAATTGTAATCTATTCTCAATGTGGACTTGAATGAGTTAACTGAAAGTGGAAAACTCAGTTACCTAGTGGATTTCGAGTTAGAGGTCGTTGGTGAGGCATGAAGAGTAATTCTAGTTGTCACAGAGTTCGAAGTGCAGTGGTGCATTAGTTAATGCAAGTTGTAAATAGTTTAACTCAATTAAGTGATTTAAGCTCAGTTGTGCTAGTTGTAACTGAAGATACAAGTAGTGAGAGATCAAGTGAATTAAATATTAATTAATTCACAATCAGTGATCTCCCATGCAACTGAATATTTACTATTATTAGCTGCATGCATGTCAGATTCAGTGGATACCCAGTTGAGTTCTAGGTGAAAGGGAAGTTGACTATCAGTTGTGACATTATTGGCTTGCACACATGCAACCAACCACCCATTGGAGTGCCCATGATACTTACGTAGTCAAGGCAGGCAATAATTCCTATCTTTGAGGGATCTTTACCATCAGGGATTGAGCAAGCAAGGTGTTAGCACTGGTTTTGATTCCTTTCAAAGCTGCTCTCTTCATCATTTTTTTTGGCCTCTAGCTCCTTATGATTCAATTCTTTCGAAACCCATTTTTAACTATTAAAATTCAAGTTTTACAATTTAAAAAAAAGCAGCTCCGCCCACCCACTAACAACCGTATCATATATCCCTTAAAACTTACCACTTATGTCATTTACCGCAGTTTTGCCCCCCACAAATAGCCTTTGATACACATCATATATTACATATATGATATCATATATGTCACTTTCCGCACTCAAACATATGGAAACCCTTACCTTTCAGCGCAATTAGCGTTTTGCAGATCCAAAGTTCATACATATAACAATTGTCGTTTCCTACAAAACCCTTCGAAATGTGATTTGCGGGATTAGTGGGACCCATATTGCCATTTTGTATGCCTCAAATGCTTTGAAATCCTTTATATTATGGTTCATGCGGCCTTTATCATATTACCATTACTTAACTAAATTTTCACTTGTCCGCTTTTAAAAGCCTGCAATGGGGTCCATCACCTTTTTGCATCCCAAGTTCGCAACATTACTTACCTTTTCCATTCACCTCCGCCTTTCCTTTTCCCTGATTGCGATATAGTGGGACCCTTCTCGCCACATCACCCTTTCCCCACTTCCTATCGTACATCGCAATCGAAATTTTTTATGTTTATTGTTAAGTTGTCACAAGTTAAGGTTTGTATGTTGCGATGCGATATCAAAGGGACCTACCTATCCTTGCCACGTCATTTCGCTCGTCGCACTTCGTAGAGTTTAACATTTACCTCCCCGCCGCTCATAACAAAAGCGTCGATCTACGGGTTGCGGGTGGGCCCACCTCTTTGCTGCGTCATGTCGTTCCTCGCCGCCGCTGCTCCACATCCACCTACCTACTCCCGCCACCACTACTCCACGTCGCCCTTCCCTGCCAATCCAGTGGGTTTTCCATTTTAAACTTCGTTGCGACAGTAACCAACGCAACAAAGACATAGTTAGTTAAAAACATAATGGCCATCATGACAACCAACACTAGCACGTTTCTAGAAGGCACCCTGCAAAATTCAAGAAACAGTCACAGGTTTACAGAAAATCCAGCAGCAAAGGCTTTAAAGATTCAACACCTATCAATAAATAACAATATCTTCTTAAAGCTCTAAGACAATTTGTCAATATGGTTAATTCCATTAAAGTTCTGTTAGGAATATAAATGGCTAAAAATAACATACAATCTGCTTTTTCTCCTTCTTATTTGTTTTCTATTAAATTGTTATGAAAGGAATTCAAAGGTCTAAGCCTTGCTGGCAGATCTATTGTAAAACCATAAATAGACAGAGGACAAAGAAAGAGAGGAGATGGTTGGTGGCACATGGCCTAGTTCCCTAGCCCTATTGTTGATCTTCATGCTATTCCTAAAGCTGTGTATTGTTGAACACATAACATATTCCAGTTACACTCTTGAGGATTCACAAAATCCTATGGTGTGTGTATTGTTTTCCCTTCTGTTTTTACATACTTTATCTGTCTTTCCAGATTTATCATAAATTTATATCTTATGTTTTATAAGTCTTGTGAACCTCCAAGTGCATTAAGTTATATCATATGATATATGATATTACAAAGGTTTGTTGTGGTGCAAGGAGCGCTGCTTTGAAATATGATATGGTTGTTAGTGGGTGGGCGGCGTTGCTTTTTAACTATAAAATATGGATTTTAATAGTTAAAAAGGGGTTTTGAAAGAAATGAAGGACTTTAGTATTTTGGCAAAATGAGGAAAGGATATAAGAGAAATGGTGAAAATGGCGAAAAGGATGTGAAAGAATTAAATCATAAGGAGCTAGAGGCCAAGAAAAAATGATGGAGAGGGTAGATTTGAAAGGAATCAAAACCATTGCTAATAGTGGCTCTAATTGGGGATGATATGCCCCCTGCAGGCTATCAAGAAGTATAGTTCCAGTGCCTTATCCAACTCTTATTTCTTCAACCTGCAATTCTGCTCATTGATTGGAAAAGACCAGCATGCCTAGCCATTGGGTAATGGAGTCAAAGCATCATTTCAATTCTGCAACTTATTTCTCCAAACTGAAACTAGATTCAAACTGAAAACCGAACTGTAATAAAAAAATGCTCAAAACATCGAGCTTATTCATTTTTCTACTTCTAATATGATTTGAATGGCAATCTTCATGTAATATGGAATTCGTCGTACAACCATTCAAATAGCTGAAAAACCTCATATGGATTCTAAATCTTAAGAGTAAAATTGAAAAATCCATATCATAACATAGTGCAGCTCATGATGAAAATAATCACAACACAAGGATACTCATAAAGCATTGAATGTTTGCACTATAAGAAACCTTTGTAATATCATATATCATACGATATAACTTACTGCACTAATAAAATTTGTGGACCCCTTACCTTTTCATCGCAATTCGTTTATCACAGATCTAAACTTCATTTACAAAACAATTGTCGTATCCCACAAACCTTTCCATATATTATATTACATATGATATATGTAATATCATTACCGCACACCCATATTACTTTTCGCATCGACATATCGCAAAGTCCTTTGATTATTATATGTTACCTCTTCCAAGCCCCCGAAATACGATTTGCGAGACTGCTGGGACCACCTCTATTTTCCACGTCACCTTTCCCTATCGCTCCATTGCATATTGAAATTCGGCAGTCTCTTACCAGCCCATCTCCCCGATCTCCGATATTGTGATATTGATTTGACTTCCCGAAATGTGATATAACTCCCAGTCCAGATTTGCGATAAGACTTTGATTTTCAATATGCGATATAATTGCTCCGGTCTCGATTGCAATTTTCGATGCGATTGGCCCACCATACCTCCCATGTCACCCTTTCCCCACCACCCATCGCACATCGCAATCGACGATTTTTATGTTTATTATTAATATATCACAAGTTAAGTATTTTATGTCGCGGTACGATGTAGTTGGGCAATGCGATAAGGTAAATCTGCGAAATTGAGCCATTGTGATTTGTCATGTCTCCCATTTACACTTTCTTCTCTCGATTGCGATATAAAGTGGGTCCACCCTCCTTGCCACGTCATCTCACTTCCCATAGAAATTCGCAATATATTCTCGAATCACAATATATCCCGCAACCTATTCTGCCTCAAGATCTTCCCCACTTATTTAATCAACGACTCTTGTTTTATTTCGACCCCCTTCTCCCATTCTGGCTTTAACATAGCTGGAGGGTCCGAAATAGGCGGTATTATGATCCAACCCCACTACAATGTGTCTTCCTCTCATCATTTTGTACCCCCCTTCATTCAAACTAGTTACCGCTTACATACCCCCCCGAAAACCATTCTTCGCTTTGTGTTAATGTTGCCGAACCTACCTTTTTCTCTACCATTTTATCCAAAAGGTTTTGGGTTTCCACCATTTAGAAGGGAAAAAGTGGCAAAACTCCTCCAGAACATATTTCTGTTAAACTTGAACCACCATTACTGTCATCACTAGCACGTTTCAACAAGGCACCAAATAACATTCAAGAGACAGTTGGAAGCATTACAGGAACCTTGACAACAGTTAATCAGGCAGTTAAGATAATATCAATAGACCCTGTACTTCTTCACCTACAGTTCAGGATTAAAAACTACCACGTTCAAAATTCTGTTAGAATCGATTAATATGAGCCGAGTATTCTGTAAAGTTTTCTTGTTATTGTAATAAATTAGAAACAAAAACTCCCTATTCCTTTGGATTGTAATAAAATCCCTGTCTATGGAGATATTCGAGAGTCTAGCCTTTCTTGCAGACCATTGTAAATCTATAAATACACAGTTTATAGATGTAGAAAACAGGATATGGTTGGTGGCACAGGGCCTAGTGCCCTGGCCCTGTTGTTGATCTTCATGCTATTCTTGAAGCTGTGTATTGTTGAACACATAATATATTCCAGTTACACTCTTGAGGATTCACAAAATCATATGGTGTGTGTATTGTTTTCCCTTCTGTTTTTACACACTTTATCTATCTTACCAAATTTATCATAAAAGTTCTATCGTATGATTTTATGTCTTGTGAACCTCCAAGTCATATGGATATGTTTTTGTAAGTCTTGTTCCAAGCTTTCCTGATGCAATATGAATTGAAGATTGTTCATAAGAATTCCTTGAGGTGGAATTAAACCCTGTTTCATGTTTTTATAAGTCTTTTGATCTTGCATGCATGTTAATCTGTTTTTGTCAGTCTTGATTCACCAAGCATTCCTGATTCAGAAGGTCATGTTAGTCAGAAGCATTCCTTGTAATGGGATTCTTTAAATGTAAAGTGTGATTCTTGTAAGTCTTTTAAAATCATTCTTTCACTATACATTTCAGATCTGGAATTTGTGTCATTTTTTCCTCCCAGCAGTGGATATTTGTCCTACAAACCCACTGTCTTTCTCTCATTCTTCTAATCATTGAAATACAAATTTTGCTACTACATCATATATACGAGTGCCCTCATATGTGCCAAAGCTTTTCATCTGTTCAATGTTCCTTTCAGAGTGCTTTAGATCCAACCACTTTCCAAAAACCCCAATCAAATTATAAGAATAAACCTCGAGCTTAAGATGTGTCTGGTCAGGTGCTTGATGTAGTCCAAGTGTTGATTTCTGTTTCTAACATAAGGCAGGCTGTTAGGAGGCTGAAAATTGACTAAGAATTGGTCAGATTTCTGGGAGGACAGTGTGAGACAAATAGATGAATGTTGGAGGCTCTTGTGAGAAGAGAAAGACATTGTATTTGTTTCATGATCCATGCTTAATATACAATAGAATATAGTGGGGTTTTTAGCTGTAAGATTTCCCCAAGAATTTATCTGTGTTGTGTGTGATTTGATTCTTCTTCATGTTCATGTGATTAGCGGTTGTGTTTTTAATTCCGCAAAAGATTTGTAGAAGCGATTCAGTATTTAACTTTAGTAAATTGTTAGATTGGGTGAATCCAAGATATACATGCTTGTTGTATAATTTCTCCAAAAGGAGCATCCTTGCATATGTATTCCACTTTCTCCATCAAGTTATGATTACTGGACAAAGCTGCTGAACAGATCTTTCGCAGCTATGAGAGAATTTGACCATGCTTACAACACCACGTCTTTAATACTGTCAAGGTTAACAGAGATATCACTAAACCTTGTACTCATTGTTTGGTTCAGAGTGGATGGTTTCTCCAACTCTATTGTGGCGAGGAGAGCAATTACAACCTACGTGGTAGATTGTAAGGGAAATGATAAATGCTCTAATTCGCCTTCCAAATACTGCGGTGAGCTCTAATCCGATAGCCTCTAGCACAAATGATGACACGAGGATTTGTTCTTGGGATCTCGTCCACATAAAGCTAGGCGCTAAGCAACATGTATCTAACACTCACTTCGCATCCAGATTAGTAGAAAATGAATGCTCAGGTTAAGAAAGGGAAATAATGTCAGTTGACTTTTGACCATGCTAAGTTTAGAATTATTTTCAATTAATAATTATATATTTAGAAAAACAAAGTTCATAATGTGATTGGTTCATAGGTACAAACATCATCGTACTAATGTGATTTTGATTTCTATTATAGGTTATACAACCATGTTGAAAGCCACCATGATATTTCATTTAATATAATAAGTTGGAAGGATATATTAATTTTAGTTTATTTTAATTTTCCATTTAAAGTCATTGAATAACTCATTTTCCTGTTAGAAAACCTCATGTTACCCAAATAAAGTGATTGTAATTAAAGATTGCAGTAGAATTTGTTTTTTCATGCATTTCTCAGCTTTCGTCTTCTTTTAATGAAGGTTTTGTTCATATAATGTGATTATATAAAAAAAAACCACAGGTTTCTAGGACAATGTGACTGTAATTTAAGATTCTTGTAGGAAGATCCTCTGCAATGTCTTTATGATTTTTCGTTTTCTTTTAATGGACATTTTGTTAATTTGACATGACTATGGAAGTATCACGCGTGGGATCCGTCTTTAATAACTTGAACACTTGAAGAATCGAAGTAGAGGACTTAAATTTTCCAGTTGAAGCCATCAAATAACTCATTTGGCTTAAATATTTTATTGTTAGCCATTAAATAACTCATTTTCCTGTTTAATAACCATAGGTTTCCATGACAATGTCATTGTTATTAAAGATGCTCATAGAAGTTCCTCTGCTGTGCGTTTATGTGTTGGTTTTCTTTAATGGAGGTTTTGTTCACTTAATGTGATTGTGGAAGTGTCACAAATGGCATTATCCTATAATATACTTGAAGAATAAAAGTAAAAGACTTCAATATTCCACTTAAATCCATTAAGTAACTCATTTTCCCATTAGAAAACCATTGATTTCCTACTTGATGAGGATTATGCAGTAGCAGGCACGACATGTGTCGTTAATTTTTTTCAATAAAAGAAGATTCTAAAATCAACAAACTAGAATTGGACAGAAAGGTCAATTATGTGCACACAATTACATGTTGTTCTATATATTTTTATTTAAATGGCCTTGCATGGTTGTCTGATATAACTATTTATGTGTACATGTAATTCAACCGAGATAGAAATCCTACTTTAACTTGAGGCAGTGAATAAATGAATGAATGAATGAACGATATTTTAACGTCCACGAGACTAAAAATAGTCTATGGGACCACCAACTTCCTTGTTTTTTTCCTTCTGTAATTCAATCCTTTTCTTACTCAAATTGATGATGAGCTGACCCAACCTTCTAACAGTTCCATCACTGAAAAGACAATGCCATGAAATTGATGCTAACATACTGCAGTAACCGTCCTTGATGTCTCTGAAAGCGTCGTCACATTACAAAATGAAATGCTTTTCTGATTCCATTGCCCCATAAGTGAAAAAAGTACATACCCTTTCTTCCCAAGCTTCTTTAGGTCTCTTCCACCGTCCTGTTTCACACAGAAGTTGATGCAAGTTAGTTCTTAATTGAACAATAAGAACCTTTGCCCTCCATGGAATGCTAGCTCCGATGTATTCTTTTTGTTGGAGATCACAAATGGGGTTGGACTCCTGAACATAATACTTCTTCTTTCTACCCAACTCTTTTCCCCATATACCCTTACGAAACTTCTCCAACATAAAATTCTTTAATTCCTTGCTATTTGTGAGACATGCATTTAGGTAAATATTTCATTTTTGCATCCATTTGGTTTTGCCTCATCTATGATTTCTTTCTTTCAAAGTGTATTCATTTTACTTTCAAAGTGTCTAATATTTTTATTTGACATTTCTAATTATAATTTATTTTGCTAATAATAATTGCTAAAAATTTGATTCCTAAATTAAAACCTATTACTAATTAAAAGTTTAAAAGCTTCATTACAGCTTCAACTTGTCAACAATCCAAACTCCAATTTACCCGTATTTAAACTTAAATAACCAATACTAATTACTAAATAACACTATTTATATATTTAATTCTTTTTATAATTAATAATAATAATACTAACATTAATTTAAAATAAAATTATTATTAATAATAATTAAATTAATGTTTAAAATACAATAATCCCTACAACTACCACTTCTAAACAATTTTCACCCATTGGACATTATCACCAAGATCCTTCGAAAAGTGTTCGTACAAACAGTGAGCATTCGCTAACCAGGAACAAATTGCATAATACCCTTTTCAAGTATAAATTGAAAATGTAAATCAATGGAAAATCGTTTTAGAGTCGTAGTCTGGTATCTTGTTTTAACAACGCCGATCAAAGGAACAGAAAACACCATTCTGATTGGATTCAGCGTAAAAACTAAGCAGGGAATTTTTTGTTCTGTATATCAGTGAACAATGTCTACATGATTTTGGTTTTGAATTTTACCATTCCGATCAGAAGGAAAGAAAACACTCGCGGTATTTGGTTGGGATGGTAATTCTCACCATTATTGCTTGAGTTTGAGTATAGAATGAAGGTCAGTTTAGAAGGTAAGCAGGTGAATTTTGTTCCATATATGACTGAGCACGTCCCCACGTACCATGAATGGATGAAGGATCCTGCCCTCCTACAAGCAACTGGCTCAGAGCCCCTTACACTAGACGAAGAATATGCCATGCAGGAATCCTGGACAACAGATCCACAAAGTCTCTACTTCTCACACTCTATTTCCGTGTTTCCATTTGAATTTCCATTAATTTTTGCTCGGAGTGATAAAAATCATAATTCAATGTCTACAGAATGCACATTCATTGTATTGGATAAGCAGAGAATTGAGGGAGACTTCGTCCATGGGGAACCCCATGTTGAAGGTATTTTTTAATCCCTTGATTTCCTTTTCTTTCTTTTCTATGGAATTTAAAAGGAGTAGGTATATCCATGCTCATATCTCTGCATTCAAATGATTCCCTGTGATTTATTGATTGACTTCATTGCATTAGTATAATTTGTCTTAAGTGGAAAAATTGTAATCTGTGATAAGTAGCCCTAACTCATCCTTTTATCCCATTTTTTAAGTTAATAGTAATGTTGTCAATATTCATAAGCTCTGAAAGGGCACCAAACGTACCTACCATAAAGCGTTGCCTACCTGAAAACCACCATTCTTCTAACTGCGTTGAAAACTTTACCAAAATACTTAAACATTAGCGACTAAGCCTACAAACTTGTTGCTGCCCATCTCTTTCTCTTGCCTTGGTACCCTGTTATTCTGGACTTGATAGCTCAAGGATAAGGAAATTCTTCTGCATTCCCAAATCCTACTGGCTTACTAAGAGTCAATGCATTGATGCCATATATGTTAACAGAGACCTGACCAGGATACCCGTTAGTCAGTCTGTTGACGTTACTGTTTCTGTTCTCATTCTCCTTCCCATTCTCTATCTGACGCTATATTAGTACAGTACCAATCAAGTTACATGCATAACATAAACTGGGAGGAGGAGGGTGTTCATGTTTCTTATTCCCCCAAATCCCTAGCCTGCATATATAGAAAGCCTTTTCTTTTGTCCCTACCTATAGCAGTTATTAACTAAGTCATTCTATGGTACTGATTGCACTCAATGACAGTTCAAGGCCTTAATATTAAGAGCTGGTGGTACTGATGGGTAATTGACCTGGCGTCATCATTGAATTTCTTTTGACAATATTAAGACATTCCTCTAGGTGTGAGAATTTCCATGATCCTCCATTTCTGGTTTTGGCATTAAAGCCCTTTTATCGGTATCCTCCATCTCACCTCCTGGTCCTAATTACCTGATTCCACAATCCTAATGCATACCACAAATCCTCTCACATCCTCATGCTGACTTCCCGCTGACTTAGAAATTACCTACCTGGTAACCAATTGCAAAAATGAGGCAACTTATAAACATTGGCCACTTCCTGTAGGGCTTGCCCTGAAAATGAAAAGATAATTTCTCCATCACGTCCATTGTCCGTTCAGCACATGTGATTAAGATAAAGTTGGGATTGATGATTATGACGGATTGACTTGCATGGATGGAACTAGAAGCAACATCCTTTTAATGTCTACAATTATGAAAATCTCTGCTCCGGATTACAATATTGTAAATTTTTGTAGATGTTCTATGCTGGATGCAACTTTACTTTTATAACAGCAATCACATAAACAGTTAAGTAAAAATGCTGATAGAACATACTAGTGGATCTATAGAAGACAAACCAGAAACAAGAGAATGTGTTGGTGTGTTACGGCGGTCAATAGGATGCTTCAACCAGCAAAGTCTTCTTGGTCGGCCAACCCAAAATGTGTCACAACAGTCCTCAAATCAATCATCCAGTCAACTCAAAGTCAACCCCAGAAAAGTCAACGCAGGGCAGCAATAATAAAGTCAACGCAGCTCCAACTTCGGTCAACCTTTTGACCTCGATTTTTGTGCCAATGAGTACGGCCTTCAAAAATCGAACTCTCCACTAAATTTCAGCTTAAATGGATCATGCGTTGACCAAAGTCAATGTTGGTCAAACTTCCCCAGAAACCCTAACTGCAGAAAATTTGCTGTGGTAAATTTCGTCCTTCTTCTCACGTGGGAGATGAAACTGCTTCTCAGATGCTCGTAGATAATCAGAGGAGAAGATGTGTGATGTTGAGTGAGTGAAATGCTCTCCAATGTTGACTGTATTTATATCCATCATTGAGGTGTGTGACACATCTGTTGGGGGTGTAAAACCTTAAGGCCGACATGCACTTAAATTCATTATAAATAATAAATTCAAAATAAATGTTCTACTCATCAGATTAAAATCAATTTTATATCGATTTTACACCTCTCCGAAAGACGAATCCAATACAAATATTGGAATCTTCATCTGAGCATCACAAGATGGAGTTTGGACCTAGTTGTCCAAATTTAACACTCCCTCTCAACTAGGGAGAACTCCATCCACCAGTGCAATGAAACATCGTGCGTCATCCCGACGTAACTTGCTTTGCTGGCCTCTTTATTTCAGAACAGAAGTGGGTTAGTCACAAAGACATCATCCTTTGGCTGACAAATTCAGCCCAGAGGTCCGAAACCTCTATCGGACTCACAAAGAGTCTCCAACCAACCCGAAGTTGGTTCATCTGACCCGAGGTTAGGCGGAGGTCCGAGACCTCACTAGACTTGATCCCAGATCAAGTGGTTGGACCGTGCCATCCTAGATAGATAGTACGACACTCTTTGATGCGTCCATCAGTCTTTGCTATCGGTCTCTAGCTTTTCCCATCTCATTGGCCAAATGAGAGGTACTTCCCATGAGCCCTGAACTCAATGGGTAGGATGCATATGGGGCACAGATAATGAGAGGTGATCCAACTCAATAATCACAACGGTGGGGTCCAAGCACACCAACAAGGTTTGGCAAGCCTAGCCTTGTGGTTGCTCATAGCTCCGAGAAGCTATCCCCAAAGCCCCCCATAGCTCCTCGAGCTCATCGTCCAACAGGACCCACATCATAGGGTCGTTCCACGATACCAAGTCTCTCACGGAAGGTTAGGAACTCGACCTTCCCTAGGGGCTTAGTGAGAATATCCGCGACCTGCTCATTAGTTCCTATATGATCGAGCCTTACGGCGCCTCGCTGTACCATATCCCGGATGAAATGGTACTTGATATCAATATGCTTGGATCGGTCGTGGAACACAGGATTCTCGGTCAAGCGAATCCCACTCTGGTTATCACAGAGTATCACGGTGGTATCTAGCACATGTCCAAACAGCTCACTAAAGAGCTTTCGCAACCAAATTGCTTCACAACAGGCCATACTTGCTGCAATGTATTCGGCCTCTGCGGTGCTCAAAGCCACCGACTTCTGCTTCCTGCTCATCCATGAAATCGAAGCAGAACCAAGATTGAAGCAACATCTCGATGTGCTCTTACGATCCACCACACTGCCAGCCCAATTGGCATCAATATATCCACAGAGTGTCACGCTCCCGACAGTGTATCTCCGCCCATGGTTTATCGTGCCCCGAAGGTATCTCAGAAGATTCCTGGCACCAACCCAGTGAAAGTGATGAGGTTCAACCATCTGTTGACTCAAAGTGTTCACTGCAAAACATATATCTGGACGGGTGTTCACTAAGAACATCAGGGCTCCTACGAGTTGACGATACTCAGTAGGATTTGCCAATACGGGCCCAGCAGCGCTGCCACTCAACTTCTTGAAGTTGAGTTCCATTGGTGTTGACACGGACTTGCAATCCACCATACCAAATCTTTCCAGAAGTTTCACAATGTATTTTCCTTGAGAAAGGGAAATCTCTCCAGGTTTCTGCCAGACCTCCAGGCCTAGGAAATAGTGCATCAGTCCTAGGTCCTTCATCTCGAACTCAGTAGGGAGCTCCCTCTTGCATTGATGAATGAGAGGGTCAGCACATGTTAGGAAGAGGTCGTCCACATACAGCACTAGAATGAGAGGCTTCCCCTGGACAACCTTGAAGTAAAGGTTCAGATCATCATTACTTCGAGTGAAGCCGCGCTTCATCAAGTAGCTATCTATCCTCTCGTACCAAGCTCTAGGTGCTTGCTTCAACCCATAGAGGGCTTTCTTCAACTTGCAGACATGAGTGTCCCGATCCTGGACTTCAAACCCCAGAGGTTGTTCTACATACACCTCTTCTTTTATTGCACTATGCAAAAAAGCGGTCTTGACATACATCTGATGAAGACTCCATCCTTGCGTAGCAGCAAGGGCTATGATTGATCGAATGGTGGTATATCGTGCCACAGGTGCAAATATGTCATCATAGTTTATCTTCCTTTTGAGAGAAGCCACGGGCAACAAATCTTGCCTTGAACTTTTCAGCACTTCCATCAGATCCATGCTTGATCTTGTAGAGCCATTTTGCGGTGACAACTGATTTGTCCTTCGGTCTTGGAACCACATCCCATACATCATTCTTCATTATGGACTCATATTCTTTGTGCATAGCATCCTTCCAGACTTGATGCTTTACGGCTTCCTCAAAAGATCCAGGTTCAGATTGTACAATAGTACTCATGGCAGCCAGATACCCTTGGTATCTACACGGCTTCTTGCTTTCTCGGAATGTTCCCCTCGGGGCAGCATGTCCCTCAGCATCTTCGAGAGTGTCCCTGAGCCATGATGGTCTCTTTCTCAGTGAAGGAGATGGATCGATTGGGTCCATTGGTCCTTCAACATCAGGCATTGTCTCATCCTGCGGTTCTTCTTGATTTCCAAGCCTTGCTTCATGATTTTCCTCAGATCTCGGAAGATCTACTACTTTCTTCAGGGAAGCATCTTCGTCAAAAGTGACATCATGGCATATCTCTACTTCCCTTTGACCAGGTACATAGACTCTATAGGCCTTAGAGGTTTCGTTGTAGCCCACAAACATTCCTTTCTTCCCAAAAGCATCCAGCTTGCTTCTCTTTTCTTTTGGCACATGAAAATAAACAGGACATCCAAAAATTCTAAAATGTGAGACGTCAGGTTTCTTACTAGTGAAAACCTCTTCTGGAGTTTTGGAGTCCAGGGCAGAATGAGGGCATCGGTTTTGAATGTATATAGCAGTATTCGCAGCTTCTCCCCACAGAAACTTTGGTAGACCCTGGTCACATAGCATGGCACGGGCAGCTTCCACTATGGTCCTGTTCTTTCGTTCAGCAACGCCATTCTGCTCAAGAGTATAGGCAGTAGTAGTCTCCCTCTTAATGCCAGCTTATTTGCAAAAGTCCTTGAACTCATTTGACTCATATTCAGTGCCATTGTTGGTCCTCAAAATCTTGATCTTCTTCCCTGTCATATTTTCCACCAAGGCTTTGAAGGTACGGAACCACATGAAAGCCTCATCCTTCTTCTTCAAGAAGTATATCCAGGTTTTGCGGGAGACGTCATCAGTGAATGTCATATAGTAAGAACATCCTCCCAGGGATGTCACGGGTAGCATACTAGATAGATCAGAATGGACCAGTTGCAAAATATCAGATGTCTTTGTGACACTTGAGGGGAAAGGTCCCCTTGTATGCTTTCCTTCGGCACAACCCTTACATACACCTTCATGATTGTTTCCAAAATCGGGCATCCCTGTCACCACCTTCCTTGCTTCGGGAAAGGCCTTGTAATGAAGGTGTCCAAACCTTCGGTGCCATAGTTTAGTTTTTCGGATAGTATCACATGTCATAGCTCCCAGTGGACTTCCTTCAACTTGGTAGAGTGTTCCAACTCTAAAACCAATCACGATAGCTTCCTTGAGATTCTTTTTCCACATGCGCACCTTTCCATCAATGAATGCCATATTGAAACCTTTGTCTTCAATCGCTGATATAGACACAAGGTTCTTCTTCAATTTTGGTACATAGAGTACATCCTGCAAATGTAGGACTTGTCCTTGAGACAAGTGGAGGGTCACAGTCCCTGTCCCTTTCACGGGATATATGGCATTATCTCCAAGGATAATTTCCAGATTAGTATCCTTCTCAACCATGTCAGAGAGTGCTTCCTTGAACCCAGTGATGTGTCTTGAGGCACCACTATCTATCAGCCAGACATCCATAGTGTCGGGCGGGGATGCAGCAGAGAGGGAAAATACAAGAATGTATTCATTTCTTTTATCAACAACATTTGACTCCTCATACCTGGAGTTTCTAGACCTTTTGAAAGGTTGATTGTTTCTGCCAGAGGGAGCCTTCCTCTTTCCTTTGGACTTGTCGTTTCTTTGATTTCCATTCCTCCTGTTGTTGTTGTTGACCTCACTATCAAGACAATTCTTCTTGAAAGGACATTCTCTAGCATAGTGACCAGGCCTATGACAAGTGAAACACTTGCCCTTCTTTCCTTGGGCCCTTGCTCTTCCTTTGTTCTTAGGACCACCAGAGTTCTTCTTTCTAGAATGAGTAGCATAGGCAGCATTTCTGTCATTTTCATATTCCTTCATTCTTATCTCTTCTTGCATGCATCTTGACAGTAGCTCGTCAAAGTTAGGAATTGTACTATTATTGAGAATGGTAGTGTTGAATACTTACCATTCATATGGGAGCCCTCCAAGTGCAGTGAGTACCATCTCACGATCGGCTATTGTCTCCCCAATAGCCAGCAGATTGTTCCTGATCTCGGTCAATTTCAGAAAGTATGTTTGGACAGACTCATCCCTGCCTTTCTTCAAATTCTTCAATTGATTCTTGAAGAATAGCACCTGGTTTGCATTGTTTACTTTGAACATTTGTATCGGCTTATCATACATCTCTTTGGATGTGCCTAGCTCAGATATGTAGGCAACCAGACTTTTATGTATGGATTCCCTGATCATTAGCTTTGCTTTGATCTCCCCCTTCTTATACTTGGTTTTAGCAGCAGCAGTAGCAGTGGATGGAGGTTTTTGTATCTTACCCAGTACATAGTCCATGAGATCATGGTCTTCTAATTTGAGATCTAATATCATCTTCCAAGCATGGAAGTCATCCCTTCCAGTTAGCTTGTCATCCTCCTTGAAGCCATAACTTGTGGAGCTCATTTTTCTCTTTTGGTGATTGCTATAAGTTAGGGCTTGTCTTCACCTCAGCTCTGATTCCATGTAAATTTTTGTAGATGTTCTATGCTTGATGCAACTTTACTTTTATAACAGCAATCACATAAACAGTTAAGTAAAAATGCTGATAGAACATACCAGTGGATCTATAGAAGACAGACCAGAAATAGGAGAATGTGTTGCTGCGTTACGGCGGTCAGCAAGATGCTTCAACCAGCAAAGTCTTCTTGGTCGGCCAACCCAAAATGTGTCACAACAGTCCTCAAATCAATCATCCAGTCAACTCAAAGTCAACACTAGAAAAGTCAACGCAGTCCAGAAAAAGTCAACGCAAGGCAAAACAATAAAGTCAACGCAGCTCCAACTTCGGTCAACCTTTTGACCTCGATTTTTGTGCCAATGAGTACGGCCTTCAAAAATCGAACTCTCCACTAAATTTCAGCTCAAATGGACCATGCGTTGACCAAAGTCAACGCTGGTCAACCTCCCCAGAAACCCTAACTACAGAAAATTTGCTGTGGTAAATTTCGTCCTTCTTCTCACGTGGGAGATGAAACTGCTTCTCAGATGCTCGTAGATAATCAGAGGAGAAGATGTGTGATGTTGAGTGAGTGAAATGCTCTCCAACGTTGACTGTGTTTATATCCATCATTGAGGTGTGTGACACATCTGTTGGGGGTGTAAAACCTTAAGGCCGACCTGCACTTAAATTTATTATAAATAATAAATTCAAAATAAATGTTTTGCTCATCAGATTAAAATCAATTTTATATTGATTTTACACCTCTCCGAAAGAGGAATCCAATACAAATATTGGAATCTTCATCTGAGCATCACAAGATGGAGTTTGGACCTAGTTGTCCAAATTTAACAAATATTCACCCTTTGGTAACCAGCAACTCGTTTTTCTTAGTACCTTCCCAAAAATATTTAATTTTCGTTGAAGTCTGGTCTTGCTTTTGCAACCTATATACTAACTTGTTCTGTTCATTTTAACATGAAGAAATTTTATTTCTGGGATTTCTGAGGCCAAAGCTTTACTTTCCTTGAGCTTCTCATGAAGTCCCCTATAAGTATTTGCCATAGTCACCAAAACTTGGGAGAAGACATGTTTTGTTCAGAGAGTCAAACTTGATTAGGAACTCTCCAAATATTCGTGAGTCAAACTAGGGAAAAGACTCGGCACTGTGAAAAATACAAAGAAATATAGATTTTCAAGAAAAAATTAATGTTCTTTTAGATTTTACACGAGAGACTATATTGATTCTAATTATAATCTACCGTATATCACAATTTACAATCAAGTTCAAGCATCATAATTCATTCCTATAATCGTCATTAATCCATCAAGATTCAATAAGATTAAAGGTCACATGGACTATGCCTCATGATTCAAGAATGTCTGTTAATTTTGGGCAACTAGGTCCAAACTCCATGTTGTACTGCTCAGATGATGATGCCAATATTTTTATTGGATTCCTCTTTCGGAGAGGTGCAAGATTGATCTAAGATCATTTTGATTGGATGAGAAAAACATTTATTTTGAATTTATTCCACTTATGTGCAAGGTCGCCCTGGATTGTAATGTGGGCTTGGGAGCCCAACAGATGTGTCACACACCCTCACAGATGGATATAAATTGGAGAGACTTGGAGGTCATTTCATCATCAACTCATCACACACTTCTCTCTTGTGTTCGATTTGTTCGATCACCTTTTGGAGGCATTTCTTCTCACATGTGTGGAGTAGCAGCTAGGGTTTTGGTGCGGATCTGTCTAGGATTTCAACGCAGGTTTGACCAGCGTTGACTTTGGTCAACGCTTGGTCCTTTGACCTCCAAACTTCACCGAACTTCTGATTTCTGAAGGCCGCATTGTTTGGCACACATACCGAGGCTGTACGTTGACTTTGGGTTGACTTTGTGGAGCTGTCTTGAGGGTTGTGTGATAGATTTGGTTGGCTGACCTAAAGAAGACTTTGCTGGTTGAAGCATCCTGTTGATCGCCGTAATGCCACCATTCTTCTTCTCTATTTGAAAAAAGTTAAGTATATATTTGGCTTGTTTTCCATCGATCTATTGGTATGTTCTATCAACGTTTTACTTTCATGTTTATGTGATTGCTATTTGGTATCGGGCCCTAGAAGTTTGAAGTAAATTTGCATCAATCATAGAACACTTTAAAAAATTTACAATGTCAAATCATCAAATTTCATTACTAGTCCTAGTAGCCTAACTTGTTCACATAAATCTTCACTATCCTTAGAAATCCCCAGGGGAAATGGATAAGAATGGTAAAATTGTGAGATGAGATTCTTTGACTCGCAAGTTATTGACTAACTCGATGAGTGATTGAATAACTTGACGAATTTTAATGACTTGGTGAGTTATTGAATAATTTGGTGAGTGTTTTGAGGTGAGGGGAAGTTAACCCAAACCCATGTTTGACCCACCAGTTCTGGGATGAACTGACCCGTTTCAGCCATGAGTTATGTTATCTCTTAGAGAAAACCTTGGCTGCAGGAAAAACTCTAAGGTAACCTCAAACCACTTTGGATTGAAAGTTGGAGCCTTCAACCTGGAGAGGGATCTCTCCTTGAACTTACCACTCACTGTCACCTTAGCAGTAGGTTGTTAAGCTCATTGACCAGTTTTAATTGGTAACAAGTGAAATGGATGTAGAACGAAAGGGTAGGGACCATTGGGCATGAAGTCTAGTGAAGAAAATGCTAACATCAGTATACATAAACAACTCGGACAAAGGCAAGAAAGGGTATGATTTCTTAGACAAAATTACCATAAAGATGTGGAGAGAGAGTATAGAAAATAAATATCTAAAATAGAGCAAAGAGATTTCTGTTGTAAATATTTAAGAAGACAAACATGGAAAATATCCATATAAGCTGAATTTGAGCATTCATAAGGATTCAAATTTATATATATTTTTTCTAAATATTGTAGACTTGGTGATTAAGATAGAAAAACTAAAGACCATAAAGAAAATAGACTGGAAGTCATACACACATGAATCTCTAGGAAAACGGACTGGAAGTCATGCACACATGAATCTCTGCAAATTGTCTATGTAAAACTGTATATAGAAATATATTGATATTTCGAACCACACACAGAGTTCTATCCCTTACAATGTTTTCCAACCCCATTTTATTTTACAGAAACTGTCTTTATAGAACAAACCATAACTTACAACATTTTTCTAGCAAAACTTAATTACAAAATCTAAAAATAATAATGTATTTTATCAAATACATGCATATAGAAAACTTCCTATTCCTATCTGCATCTAAATATCATGTTGTTGCTGGATTCATGGTCGGAGATAAGGATCACCAAGTCAAATTTGATGAGGGGCATCTAAGTCAACAACTATCCTTGAAACTTTCCCTCACGAATTCCTGAAAAATAGGGTCCAGTGATCCATTCGAAACTCCAAAACCGTGATAGCTGTTAGAAAACTGAGAGAGGTTTTTGTTAATGGGTCCGTTGTCGACAAAAACCTCTTTCAGATTTGGAAAATTCATTTCTAGCTGCTCGGAAACCGCGCCCAATGTTACTGCCTTTTACAGGAAAAACATAGTAAAACTGAGTTTTTTTGCTGACATCTGTTTAGTTAGCGCTCGTTTGATAGATGATTGTTCATCTGCTGATGTGTTATCAATGCATTTTTTTTGACATAAAACAAAATTTCAATTTTTCCTTTTGGCGCTGATACCCTGAATGTCAGTGCATTTTTAAAATTTTCAAAAATAAAATAACGCTGACACTCCCATTGTCAGTGCTTTTAACCTTGTTTATTACAAATTCGCGCTGACACTCCCGTTTCCAGCGCTTTAAAAATTATAAACTAAAAAATGTGATAACATGTTATTCGAATTTGTGAGTCTAGGGTTGACTCACTGAATCCTGTTAGTATTCAATTTTCACATTTTTTTTTCATAAATTTATGAGCCAGTCGCTTTCTAGCCATTAGCTTATCAACAGATTTTTCTCCTAAGCCATATATTCTATGTCGTTAGCTGGTGCATGCCCAATTACAACTGCATATGTTATAACTTATGAGATTGCCTCGCTTATGCCTGCCTCTAGTTTCCCTTAGCAGCCCTGTCAAAATCTACGCTGTATCAGTCATCATCCAGGATCTTATTTTATGTGAGGACATTCCCATCTTTGTCGCTCAAAACTTGCTTTTCAGTAGGCTCTAAGTCATCCTCATCACCCTCTCTCTCTATATATATATCATCCACATCACCTTCTAGTAAGGGATATTTGTTTCCTCTCTCTCTATATATTATCCTCATCACCTTCTTCTCCTCTTTCTCCCTCTCTACAGTTTATGTATAGTTCAACATGTCATTCTGCTGGCCAAGAACCTCATCAACAAGATGAAAGATAACCCCAACCAAGGTTGCACAGAGCAAGAGCTTATTTTCCGAAAATCCTCAGGAGTGGAGCATCTTGGGAGTGTTTGTCTATTTCTGTCTGTCTGTCTGTCTCTCTCTCTCTATATATATAATTATTATTTTTTTCTATTTAAAATATAAAAAAAACCTAATATTTCATATTCGAAATATACATAATGCGGTCCATAAAGATACTAAATTCTATACCTGGGAGGTATTTACTGTCCATGACTTTTACAAAAAAGAAAACAAGAAATCCTCAAAACTATAGGAATAAAACTAACTGTAAAAACAGTTCTTCATGAAACAAAAAATGGAATTCCATTCCATTGATCTCTTGGTCATCCCAAAGCTCGTATTGTCCAAAAGATCCAGTTGGCAATTGTAATGCTTCTTTGGAAAGTTTGTCGGCTTGTTCATTCAATTCTCTGTAGATATGCATGTAAGAGGTCCTCCAGAGTGATTTCCCAAAGGATATGATTGATATTTGAAACATTTACTTCAACCTTTTTGTTAGCCTAATCAATCACAAGTTTAGAGTCACCCAGAACCTGTATCTTTTTTATTCCAAGATGATGAGCCGTGTATAATAGGATTCATAAACTTGTAAATTCAGCCCTAGTATTGGTACCTCACCTAGGAGCATATCTGAGGAGGTAATGGTGATTTTGATTAATAAATAGTACTGCTCCAAGACCACAATGTGAGAGATCTCCTTGGCCAGCGCCATCAAAGAAACCCCATCTAATATCGTTGTTCTGATTTGGCATTACAGGAACCCGGATTTTCCTCCTTTTAGGCTCTATTTTAACTTCTTGACTTGCCTTTCTATGAGGCCACTTGTAACTTCTGGTGGAATAAACTTGTTATGAAAAATGGATTGGTTTCGGGGCCACCATATATTATTGACAAATATAGCTGGAGAGGCCTGGAAATTTTGCACAGATCGGTCTGATATCCAATCCTGTGTGCACCCTTCAAGGGATGATTTGTTCCATTGAGTTGAGGAAGGAGAAAAAATCTGATATAAAATACTCCAAATTTTACCTGCATATGGACAAGTAACAAATATGTGAAAGATGGATTCTGCCTCAGACTATCAAAGTGTACAACTGTTAGGGCCATTCCATCCTTTTTTCAAAAAGTTGCCCCATGTGATTAATTTATTGGATAAAGCCAGCCATAGAGATAGTTTACTCTTGAGAGGACTGCGGTGTTTCCATAAGTATTGCCACCTCCATCTAGGTGGTTGGGCTGATAAATTATCTATATGCGCCTTATAGCCCACTTTTTCTGTGTATTCGCCGTTGGTGGGGTTTTTGGACCTAATTAGATGATTTGGATCATCTTCAACAATCTGATGAGTGAGGATACCAACAATCTTATGTATCCATTCCATTCTGTTGCTTCTGGCTCGAGGAGTGCCAGTTGCCCAACTGATTTCCAGGCCTGTCTTCCTAAAGGAATACCAGATTGAGACTTCACATCTGCTAGCACATTTATCCCATCCAGTCACAATAAATGAATGCAGTTCGGTGAAAGTCTAAAACTCTCAACAACCCCAGCCCAAGGGTCAACTCCGATGCGCATAGAGAGTTTGTTCCCAATTCGCCAAGATACCCAATCATCGACAAAGGGGAAAGACTTAGCGAGGGCTCTCCATACAATGGAGGCGTTTTTGCATAGTTTATTTGTATCTTGATACCATTCAAATAAGGATTTATTTCCAAGATATTTAGATTTCAATGATCGACCCTAGAGGGAGGAATTGTCAATGAATCTATAAAGGCTGCGAGCAGCCAAAGAATTGCTGAAGATATGGATGTCCTTGAGACCCCACCCTCCCATTGATTTAGGTTTAGCAATAGAGATCCAAGACACCAGAGGACAACCCTTCGAGTCAGTCTTGCTTGACCATAGGAATTTGAAACTAAGCTTCCTAATTGCGTTGAGAGGCGCTCTCCATCCCAGTATGGAAGAGATGTTGTAATGTCCTGTCTTGTCCTATTAAACATTTTGACTTGGTTAAATTACACTTAATAATAATAATAATAAAATTAAGGAAAAATAATAAATTTACCGTTAGCGTTTTTTTGTCTACCTTTCTACAACCCATTGTTTTGCCAATAATATTCTTAGAGTATTTAAATAAGGTAAAGTTTTCAAAATGATCCTGATTAAACATTTTTACTCTGACAAATTACTTTTAAAAATAATTATAATAATAATAATTAAAATAAAATTAAGGAAAAATAATAAATTTACTGATTGCATTTTTTTTGTCCACCTTAATACAACCGATTATTTTGCCAATGATATTCTTAGAGTATTTATATAAGGTAAAGTTTTCAAAATGATCCTTATTAAACATTTTGACTCTATCAAATTACTTTTAAAAATAATTATAATAATAATAATAAAAATAAAATTAAGGAAAAATAATTACCTTTTCTTTTTTTCACGTTTTACAACCCATTGTTTTGCTAGTAATATTCTTATGAATGAATGAATGAATGAATGAAATTTAACGTTCACAAGACTAAAAATAGCCTATGGGACTATGAGTTCCCTGTTTTTCGCCTTTTGCATTTCAGTCCGCTTCGTGTTCAAATTGATGATGAGCTGGCCCAACCTTCCAACTATCTCATCACTAAAAAGACAATGCCAAGAAACCGATGCTAACATATTCCCATAACTTTCTTTGATGTCTTTGAATGCATCACATTCCAAAATGAAATGTTTTTCTGATTCCACTGCTCCAGACGTGCAAAATGTACACACTCGTTCTTCCCAAGCTTCTTTAGGCCTTTTCCACCGCGCTGTTTCACACTGAAGATGATGCAAGTTGGTTCTTAATTGAGCAATAAGAACCTTTGCTCTCCACGGAATGGTAGCCCCAGTGTACTCTTTTTGTTGGATATCATACATAGGGTTGAATTCTTCGATAAGGTTTTCAAAATGATCATAGCAGCTCGCATCCATGTGCACAAGAAGGAAGCGAGGAAGTGATCGACCCAATAGAGCACCATTTCACCAATGATTTGTGACCTTTTAATTTTTAATTGGAGAAATTTCACAAGTATTAAGGCAATTCTGGCATCAAAACATGTTTGTGAAATATTTATTTGATTTAGATCATTTTCAGCTTTAGTATTTACAACATAAATTTCATAAAACAAGTGGGTGAAAATAGGATCAATAAGCCTACTTCTGACTCCGGGACCAGAGGGTAAATGTTGTTAAATTCAAGCATTTTCATGAAATTTTGAACCCTTGCATTGTCATTTCTCAATCTCTTCAATTCCTTCACCCCGAGCAACCCTTTTCTGTAAGATTAATACTTAACCCTTACAAAACATTCAAATGGATTAAAAAAAGGAAATTAAAAATCGATCACATATTCGTACTTAACCTTTAAAAGTTAGGGTAATTTTAAGCATTAACTTAAAAAAAAAAGGGTTTGGTAAATTTTGGTCACCTGAAGAAAGAAAGAAAGAAAGAAAGTATTTTTAACGTCCACGAGGCTAAAAATAGCCTATGGGACAGATTGCTTTTCCATCTGGCTTTTGTATTCGACCCTTTTCATGTGAAGTTTTACAATAACCGCTCCCATCTTCTTGACAATCTCTTCGCTGAATAGATTATCCCAAGAACTAGCTGCCATAATACCTACATAATTTTCCCTACTGTCTTTGAAGGCCTCACATTCTAAATGAAATTTTTTTCTGTTTCCACTTTTTCGGAAGAGCAAAAAATACAAACTCTTTCCTCCCACATTTCTTTTGGCCTTTTCCAGCGCCCTGTTTCACAACGGAGTTAATGGGAATTAGTCCTTAATTGAGCAATAAGAATTTCAGATCTCCACGAAATATTGGCCCCTATGTATGCTTTTTGCTGATGGTTATGAGTGGGGTTAAACTCTTCAATGTAGTACTTCTTCTTTCTCCCTAGCTCTTTCTCCCAAGTACGTTTGTGGAACTTATCCATAACAAAAGTTTTTTATCTCTTTACTGTTTGTAGGACACATGCTCAAGCAAATGCCCCATTTACTAAACCATTTGTTATTTTGCCGCATCCAAGTCTTCTTTCTTTTGCACAATCTGTCACTAAACACAACCTTAGGCCATCTACCCTCTTCCATTTGCTCAATTTTTTTCAAATACCTTATGACTCGCACCAACTTAAGATTAACGTAATATTAAAACTTTGTTTTTTTAGTACATTTATGTTTTACTTTTACCAAAAAGATGCGTTAATTTTCTCCTTCAAAGTTTTTGTAAGATTCAAACTTTACGATTCAAACTTTACCTTTGTAGAACATGGAGTAAATCCAAAGTTCACTTGAGATCAATACTTTATGTTTACAAATCACTGGGTAAATTTGCCTAGTTTGACAAAAGGTAGGATATATATATATATATATATATATATATAAAAGGTTAATAATTGCTTTGTGTTTTACAAAAAACGAGAAAATTTGTGTTGCACTTTTAAAAAGATGTGCTAAATATTTGATTTTTTTGGTTCGTGTAAGTTTAATACTTTATCTTCAAGAAATATGAGTAAAATTGTATTTTACTTTTACAAAAGCTTGGGTAAATTTACGTAATATGGGAAAATTTGTGTTTTACATTTAAAATAGGTTGGGTAAATTGGCTTTTTAGGTTATTAGCTTTCACAAAAGATGGGGTGAGGTAAAGTTATTTCAACACCTTGTTTTCAACAAATTTTGCAAAGAGCTTTGACCTTTTTTTATTATTTTAAAATTTTTATTCATATGCTATATATGCTCATAAGCTTATTTATAATTTATTCATATGTTGTATAAGCTTCTAAGCTTATTAAAATAAAATAATGATAGTATAGGTAAAATTGAGTGGGTTTGGACTCTGGAGTATGCCCTAAAACTGCTTCTTGGCTAAGAGCTCATCTTCCTCGGACTTAAGGAAACAGGTTAATGACCAAGACCCAAAGGCATCTGGAAGGAGTGAATGCCCGCCCCCTTATGGACCACCAATGGGTAATTACTTGTGGCGTGGTTTTCCTTGAATAATAACGACGAGTCGACCTATTTGCAAATAACAGCCAGTGATCATTGTCCCCAAGGTTGGTTTGACAACGAATTGTTCGTTATTACTCAAAACATGGAGAGCGCTAGGGTTCCACAGGGCTCCGCCGTAGGTGCTGCATTCGCCATCACTGCGAATGAATCCTTGTCGGCCCGTCTCGACCACAATCATGGAGGATAGACTCGAATTCGTGGTGCTACTCTCACTCACAAGAGAGGTGATCACATTGCTGAAGGGGCCTGCGCGAGAGTCTGCACAGCATCTCCCTCTACCGCTGACATGCAGCTGCTCAGCCCAATGGATCTGAGCGCTTGGAGATCAGGGAAGTCTTCGGCCAGTCTACAGCCCATTCGTGAATGCTGGAGGAGGAAGGCGAGCACAAGGATACCTCAAAGTCTAGCAGATGCTGTGATTGTCGACATAGAAACCAGATTTGTGCCGCTTGACCATAGATCTAGTGGACATATCCTGTTCCGCTGCGACGCACCAATCTACAAGAGAGGCAACTTTAACTCTGAAAAGGTTTGTGCAACATCTCCCACCACAGCAGTCATGCAACAGCTGAGCCTATTGGATCTGCGCGCTCGAAGGCCAGGGGAACCATTGCCTTGTCTGTTGCCCAATCGTGATCGCAACTGGGCCGGAGAGAAGGCGGAGATAGCCCTGGGCTGCAGCGGGCCAGCAGGACCTGTAAATCTAGTCTCCCGGATGTGCGTTGGCGGACAGGGGACCCCAAAACTTTCAGCCCCCTCCTTTCAGATTCATATCACTTTGCTTACTAGAAAAACCATGATTCTTTGGGTTCGCCCTACGGATTTGGTGAAGAGCCTTTCGCATGCCCTTGAATACAAATTGGGAATACCTTCTGCCTTTCAACGACTTCTCTAAGGAGGTAAACAACTAGAGAACTCTCTTCCGCTCTCATTTTACAATATTGAAAAAGATGCGTCTTTGGTTTTAACCCTTCGTCTGCGAGGAGGGGCAGCTAGGCAGCCATCTTCTGCTCCATCTTTCTCTTACAAGGATGTTGTCCATGCACAACCTCCCAAGAAGAACGCCCAACCCTTTGAGGTTCCTAAGTCATTTATGGTTGACAAAATGGAGGAAATCCCTGCTGTAGAAATTTCCCATCCAACACTTGAAAACCAGTTTCAAATGTATGTAGAATCGGCCATTATTTGCAGATTTAATGGATTATGGCCTCGCTCAACGGATCTTTACCAATGGATTCACTCCACTTGGACCAATAACAACAAGGTTATCTTCTGCTTGAAGGGTTTCTTCATAGTTCTGTTTGCTTTCAATGAAGACTATCAAAAAGCCTTAATAGGAGGCCCATGGTTTTGGGGAAAGGTAGGGCTGTTTCTCACACCCTGGTTCCTAGTCTTCGACCCAAGGTTACTTGGGAGCGGGAGCGGGAGTGCCATTTTTAGAAGCTTCCGGTTCGGAGCGTTTCTGGGAGTGTTTATATATATATATATATATATATATTTTTTTTTTTAATATTTTGATGCATATATGTCAACAAAAACATGTAGAATGATGAATTAGACATAAAAAACATAAAAACATAGATTGAATCATATAACATCAATCATCTAGAAGTTATAATCTTCATCAACCATGCCCACAAGTTGGAAGCATACAACATATTGACTCTTGAGTCTCGCGAATCATCAATCTAAAGGTTTCAAGCTTTCAAAATTCAATATATAACATTTATCATCATTGATTTCAAATTTCAATATCTAACATTTATCATCATTGATTTCAAAATTCAATATACATTTATCATCATTGATATATAACATTTATCGTCATTGATTCATTGATTTCAAATTTCAATATATAACATTTATCATCATTGATATATATCATTTATCATCATTGATTCATTGATTTCAAAATTCAATATATAACATTTATCATCATTGATATTATATAATATTTATCATCATGGATTCATTGATCACCATATAACTTTCATGAAGCATCATATTCATAATTCATAATGACTTGTAAACTTATAAACGCCAACTTCAAAGTTTCACCTTTCAAATTCAAACTTCAAACTTAAATTGTCATTAAATATATGAAAGAGTCAAGTTTCAATTGTTCAACTATCAACAACAAATAGAAAAGACTAGTAAACAACAAATCTATTTTATCTACTGGCTGGCCCCTTGCCATGCCCACGAGAAATGTCTAATTTGTGTGAGCCACGAGGAAATGGTGGTCTTCTAGTACTCTCAGGAGTACCATGACCATGACTAGAAGGTGGAGGCTGGATCTGCAAAGGAACAATAGTGTGATATTGAGAACTGGCACTGGCACTGGCACTGGCACCCGCACTGCTACCAGTAGATGGTGGGACTGGCCCTGTGTGTGGCGGTGCTGCTGATGCTTCATCATCATCCCTAAAAAGTTCTGCTTCCAATTCTTCCATATGTACCGTGCCGTCCTCCAAATTATCATCCTCTAGGTTGTTGTCCCAGACTCTGTATGATTGATCCTCATTTTCCCGATCACAGTAATGGCTCAACAACCTCAAGTTATAATGCACATAAACCAAGCTTTCAGCTCGGTTTTCATTCAGCCTGTTTCTTCTCACATTGTGTATGAAGCTGTAGGTGCTCCAACACCTCTTTGCAGAAGAAGTGTTCACAACCTGTGAGAGAACTTTTTTAGCCAACTTTGGCAAAAGTCCCATGTCGCCATATGCTTCCCACCATGTGAGAGCATCAAATCTGTCCCTGTCTTCCATTGCATGGAAAGAACCAAAGTTAGCAGTGCAACTGAAGTATTTGCCTAATTCAAGGCGCAATCTAGCACACTCCTCCCTGTCAGGTACCAACTTGTCCAATGCTTTCATGTACCCCTCTTGTACTTCTGGATTTGTGTGAGCATAGTTATTAAAACCGGAACCGGTGACCGGACCGGTGGACCTAATGAACTGGGTTTCTAACCGGAACTGGTCTAACCGGGAGCGGTCAGATCTCAATGAACCGGTTTAAAAAAAAATACATTAAATAATTATTTTTTAATGAAAAAAACTATTTTTAAGATTTGCAACCATGATTCCAAGCCAATAGAGACAAAATATGCAAAGTTTGCTCATTTATATACCATGCAAAGGTGAATATATCAAAATGGCACTGAGTGCAATACATATCATTGAAAAATACATAAGCAATGAGGCTCCAAATGGCCCATAAAGTCCAAAAACAATGCTACAAGCTATGAGGCCATTGGCCTAATACAAGACTCCATATTAGTGATCAACAACATGATCACTCCTCATCATGATCAAAATCATCACCACTACTAGACAAGGGATCATCAACATGAGCTACATAAATAATATGGCTCAAAGTTTGAGGACTCCTAAAACTCCTCTACAACTTTAGTAGTAGTAGTAGTAACAAAAATAGACATCAAAACTACAAATCACTGAGCAACATGGTCTCTCATGAAACTCATCATTGATTCATCGCTACTAGAAATGGGATCATCAACAAGAGATACATAAACATCATCTAGCTCAAAGTCTTCAGACTTGGATTGCTCAACCATATAACATGATAGAAATTGAAAAAGTTTAACATGCCTAACCAATGATTTTGGTTTGAGTGAAGGGTTCATCTCCTCAACCTTAAAATGCGGTAGAAAAAGATTAGCATGCCTAACCAGTTTTTTTCCTTTGATTGAAGGGTACATCAAGGTTCTTAAAGGACTTCATGCTCTTGATCAAATGCCAATATCATACCCTTACACATGATAGAATCAAATGGAAACATTGCAATTTCCCAAACCATGAAACCCTGAAAACCATTAAGTTTGCTGAATTTTGAGTGAAACCTAAAATTCTAGTTTCTCCATATGAAATCCAATGAGGTCGAAACCACTCTTAAACATCCTGAGTCATTTCATGGTAATGTTAAAAATTTAAGTAAAAGGATTTACTTTAAGAATTTAACATTACCATAAAATGTCAATGATTCCCTTACCTCCACATCAGCCCTAAAACCCATTTCTGGCCGTGCGTGGGTCCGCGTAGGGAAAGAGTAGCTAAATGAACCCCCCCCCCTATAAACAAGTCGTTTTTTTCATTGAAAAAAATTTTCGCCCGGCGGGAAGCGTTTTTTTGTTTCGGGGAGCGTTCGGGAGCGAACGCTCCCTGACCGCTTTCGGCGTTTAAAAAACACTCCCGAAGCGTTTTTTAAACGCTGGAAGCGCTCTTGAAAAGGCAGGGAGCGTTTTAACAAGTTCGGAAACGCGCTCCCGAAAACGCTCCCCTTAGGAAGCGTTTTCGGGAGCGCGTTTCCGAACGCTCCCAAAACGCTCCCGCACGGAGCGCATTTCCGAACGCTCCCAAAACGCTCCCGCACGGAGCGCGTTTCGGGAGAGGGAACGAGGGGGGGGGGGAAGCTTCCCCGCAACCCTGCTTCGACCCTTAAACGACAGTCATTACCAAGCTCCCCATTTGGGTCAGGCTCCCGAACTTACCAGCCCCTCTATGACACTTCTTAGTCTTTCAAGGAATTGGAAACACCTTGGGATGCTTTTTGGCAACGGATCTCTCCAGGGGGGAAACAGGCATATACACCCATGGTAGAATATGCACTGAAATAGACATCAGTAAAGGCCTGCCCGATCAAATCAACCTCAAAGTTGGTGACTTCCATTGGACACAAACCATGGACTACGAGAACACGACCTTCCGATGCCGTCACTGCCATCAAACAGGGCATCTTCAGAACTCAAGTACCTCGTTCCTTGCCCATAAGAAGAAAAGCAATCGCAATTCAAACTCTAAAAGCTGGAAATCCTGTGCGTCGCCTCCCATGGATGACATTGACTCCTTCAGCTCGGATGAGGAAGAGTCTGAAGCAGATGAGGAGGTTGCAAAGTAGGAGAAGGATATGACCTTGGCGGACCCTAGTGGGCCCAACGTTTCTTCGAGTGCTTCTAAACGATCTCATGAGACCTCCTCCTCAGACTCGGATAAGGAGACTACTCCTTTAGACAACAACAACCTTCAAGTGATTATTGTCCATCAACCCCAGGGCGGTTGGGTAAAAGTTTCAAAAAAGAAAGGAAAGAAATGTCATACTGAGGATTCAACCCACTCTGGGTAGATTCCTGTGTCTGTTTCTCATGGTTCCCAAGTTTATCTTCTTGACTCTCTTTGTTTCTCTCTTGGCTACTTATCGGGACCAAGGTTGATAGTACATCATTTCCGGCTCCTATGCTATTTAGCCTCTCTTGTTTGTAACTCCATCTTGTACCATACGCTTTTCTAATAGAATTAGTCTTATTTCCAAAAAAAATGTTGGTTTGAAAATTGAGCTATGATGTGTTTTCCCACTATTTAAAGTTTAGGTAAAATTGAGGTCATAGAAATAATTTACTGTTGGTGGTTTTTGGGCTCAGGTTTTGACAATCGTTCATTTTGCCAATGGTATTCTATATATAATTTAAACCAACATAGGTCCATCTTAACTCTAGATCTATCAAGCGCCGAGAGGGATCAAATCTCTTGAGGTGCAAACCTTTCCTCAAGTTTTGCATTTAAAAAAGCATTTGCAACTTGAAAGATTTGATCCCTCTTGGCGCTTGAGAGATCCAGAGTCAAGATGGACCTACGCTGGTTTTATTGTGTATGCCTTTGGGGACCAGTGAAATAGAAGTCCAGTAGACATGTATACTTTTGATAACTGCTTTAACCAATATCAAGCATCCACCCCTGGATAAGAGTCAATTTTTTCATACTCCAGTGCACTTTTCCACCCTCTTATAAAGCCATAGCCAATCTTCAAATCTACAATCGTTTACTTTTAACAAGAAGCCTAGGTATTTAACTCCCTAATTAACGAATTTATCTAAAACTAGAAGAGGTCTTGTATGCATCTTGAACAAGAACTAGATAGGTTATGGATGATCATATTGCAAGAATTTTGGATATTAATGACCATCCCTGTGATTATGGTGAAATGATCTAGAATGTGCTTTTAAACCTGAAAGGAACGACAGTTTCTTGAAATAAAAAGGAAAACGTTGTTCACAAACAAAAGGTGAGTTACAGACGCTGATCCCCTTTATCTCTTCTTTATCAATAGCATCATGAATGATTTTACTGAGGGCTTCTATGACCAAAAGGAATTGGAGGGGAGAGAGAGGGCATCCCTGTCTAATCCCTCTAGAAGTGCTGAAGAAAGGGGAAGGACATCCCTTAATCAACACCGCAAAACTAGTCGACTGAATGCAACCCATTATCTAGTTTACTAATTTTATATTCATTCCAATCTGAATCATTATTAACCTAAGAAAAGTCTAATTAACTCTATCATAAGCTTTTGATAGATCAATCTTTATGGCCACTCCACTGATGTTCTTGATCTTCATAGAGTGAAGGGTTTCCAGGGCTATGGAAACAACATCATGAATTTGACGATTTTTAAGAAAACCAAATCACTCTTCCGAGATGATCTCACTGACAATTGGCTTTAGTCTAGTGAACATGATTTTGGTAATCAATTTGTAAATCAGACTGTAGCATGAAACTGGGCAAAAATCGTCGAAAGAGGCAACATTTTGAATTTTTGGTATGAGTGCAATGAAAGTAGCCAACACTTGTCTCAAAGATTGTGATTATTTGACGACCTTTAGTAGGTCCTCTTTGATGAGATCGTAGAAATCAAAGAAAAATCGACAGTCAATTCGTCAGGGCCAGGACACTTTCCTTTCCGCATACACAATAAGGCTTCTAAAAATTCGCTCTTAGTTACCTCTACATCTAAAGATTCATTCATTTCCTGTGAGATTGAACGGGGAAATAGAGATAATGTCTCCAACAATTTTTAGGTAGGGCAACCCTCGGGTTGGGAGAATTGTGTTTTGAAATGACGAGTTTCGATTTTGGCAATGTCCTGGAAAGAAGAGAAAGATGAACCATTTTGATCCTTAATCGACCATATAGTGTTCGGGTTTTTCCTCATGTTTGTGCGAGTATGGAAAAACTCTATATTGTTATCTCCCTCCTTAATCCATATTGTGCGACTCCTTAAACAACATGTTTCTTCCTCAGTAGCTAATATCTCTCTCTTTCTACATTCAAAATTGCGCATATTTTCAATAATTGTCGAGGGGCAGGAATCTGCAAGCTTCAAGGAATATATGCAGTGTTACACGGGGACGCGTCCCCCCCCTAGGGGACTAGAATCCTCGCCCCCCCGCGATTCGGGGTCTTGGGGACGTCTAGGGGACGTTTCCCGACATCCCCGATTTTCGAAAATTTGGAGGGGACGCCAAGGGGGACGTTTCCCCATCTGGAGGGGTCGAGGGGGCGTGAGGGGACGAGAGGGGGCGTGAAGGGGGCGTGAAGGGGGCGTGAGGGGACGGGAGGGGGCGTGAGGGGGCGTGAGGGGACGGCTGGGCCCACATGTAAAAAAAAAAAATTTAATGAAAAAAATATTAATAAAATCAATTTTTTATTTTAATTTTAAATTTAATTAACAATAAAATTTTAATTATAAATTAAATTGAATTAGAATATAATAATAAAATTTTAATTATAAATTAAATTGAAATTATTAAATAAATTAAATTTTTATTATGATTTTAATTTTTAAATTTTAATTATAAAATCGTAGGTTTAATATTTATTATTTATGTCATAAGTTATAAGTTTATAACATATAAAAAGTTAAATAATAAAACGTAGGTTTAAGTTTTAAGTTTTTAACCGTTTACGGTTTATGTGACATGTCACAGTCATATAACATATAACATATAACATTAAACATTACGGTTTAAGTTTTTAACCGTTTACGGTTTAAACATTATAACATATATATTAAATTTTAACCGTATAACATTATAACATTATAACATATATATATAAACATTATAACATTATAACACATATATATAAACATTATAACATATATATTAAAATTTAAAACCGTAGGTTTATAACTTAAACTTTATAGTTTAAACTTTATACAGTGACCGGCATATCATTTCATTTACGCCCGCCCGCCATTGCAGTGACCCCGCCATTGCAGTGACCAGTGAACCCGTGAACAGCGCGTGAACAGTGAACCCGTCCACCATTGCCATTGCAGCGTGAAGTTTGAATAGCCGCCGCCTCCTCGAGCAACAGCCTCGGCTTGCCTCGACCCTTGTTACAGGTAAGAAGCTTGAACTTGAAGTTTGTCACTGCCAGCGCCCTTTAAACAAAAGTAGGAACTGTGAGCTTTGAAGCTTTGCCCGAAACCAAGTGCCACACCATTGGAGCGTGCTGTTTGATCTGCCAATACCACCTTCAGATAGTATATGAATTTTACAGGTTAACCGTTATATTAATATATATGAATTTTCTAGACTTAAAAGGTTATATATTGCTGCATACATTTAAAGGGACCAGCAACCTATATGAATATAACGGACCTATGCTCAAGACGTTATATGAACCTATTTAAATTTTTGCCCGTCGGTCTGTAAGGGTTTTTAAAGATAATAAATTTAAAATTTTTCCCACATGCTTGCAGAACGAGCTTTGTGATGCCACACCCCCATACGCATATGCATTGAAAATTGTATTGTGTCAATTACTTGACACAGGCTCATACTAAGCCATAGGCCCATATGTGTGTGTACACTGTACAGTGTTACTGTTTATCTCAGATCTGTATATTACCATCCAAGAATTTATAAAATTATAAGTTATAACTATAAGCACTGAGTATATTTATTAATTTATTAATTTATGAACCATATTTACTTCTGGTTTGCACAAAATTTTCAGGTATGAGTGAGGCGAAATTGCATGCAACTTTTATTAAATATTTTAATTTTTAACAGATTTCGAAATTGATTTTTTTTTTTTTGCAATTGCAGCAAGTTTAAACTTTAAACCATGAGCCGAAGTCAGTCAGCTAACAGTCGTGACAGTGAGAGCACCTACAGTGATAATCCGTTAGAAGACGCAAACCAAGGAATTGAAGTTCAAAGCAGTCACAAGAGGTCACTAAATTTTGAAGGCCCACCAACAGATCTGGAAAAATTTGCAAAGGGGACCTTTAATCATCACAAACCACTTTTAATCTATGTAACCAAACTTCCTAAAAAAAATCCAAAAGCTGGAGGTGGCTCACGTGATTGGGTTTGCAATATTTGTGGCCATCACTTTGTTGGCAGCTATACGAGGGTGAAGCAACATGTTTTAGCAATCACAGGTAAAGGAGTCAATATATGTCTCTCAAAGCACATGACTCCAGCTCTAAGAGAGCAACTTTGGAGGCTAGAAAGGGCAGCCACTACAAAAGGAATGTTTTCTAGCAGAAATGTTGATCCATCTAGTGCTACATCAAAAAAGGCAAAGGGTGCTACAGGTTCCGAAGCTGCATCTCGTTCTTCTGTTATGGGTGCTACAGTGTCTGGGATGTACAATATTACAGATCGAGATGACACAGATGATGCAATTGGAAAATTTCTTTTTGCCAATGGAATTCCCTTCCATGTTGTGCGTTCACCTTATTACAAGGAAATGGTCCAAGCAATTGCAAAAATAGGGCCTTCATATGTACCACCTGGAGAACATAAGCTAAGAACATCAATTTTAGATAGACAAGTGTCTAAAATTAATGTGCAGAAAGAGAGAATGAGACAAACATGGATGAGGTTTAGTTGCTCTATTGTTATGGATGGATGGACTGACATCCGAAAACGCCCACTAATCAACATCATAGTGACATGTGCACAAGGTCCATTCTTTCATAAAGCTGTTGACTGTTCTGGAAAGCGCAAGGATGCATCTTTCCAATTTGAGCTTCTTCGAGAAGCTATAGAGGATGTTGGTGTTGATAGTGTTGTGCAAGTTGTGACAAATGCAGCAGCAGTTTGTAGATCAGCTGGGTTATTGATTCAAAACAGGTATCAACATATTTTTTGGACTCCTTGTTGCGTGCATGCACTCAATAATGCACTGAAGGACATAGGCAAAATTCAGTGGATATCAGATTTGGTAACAGCTGCTAGAGATGTGCAGATGTTTATCTACAACCACCACACCTCCTTGGCCATGTACAGGGCTCACACGAGGAAGGAATTCCTCAAGCCCACCGATACTAGATATGCTAGCTATTTTCTCTTATTGGAGAGGATGTTAGAGGTACAAGCACCTCTACAATCCTTGGTTGTGAGTTCAGACTGGGGAAGGTGGTCAGAATCAAAGACAGACTCAAGGAAGAAGGTCAGAAGCCAGGTGTTGGACAATGATTGGTGGGCGGATTGTGCTTATTTGGTGTCATTTTGGAGCCCTATTATGGAGGTCATTCGTTACACTGATACGGATTCTCCTAGCCTTGGAGAAATCTATGAGACCTTTGATAGCATGTTGGGTCGTGTGAAGGCAACCATTCAGCAAAGGGAGCCCTCATTAGAGTTCTATACATCCCAGATTCGACCCATCATTCAGCGTAGGTGGGATCGCATGAACACACCTTTGCACATGACAGCATATGTATTAAACCCAAAATGGTATGTTGAAAGGCCTGGGAGAGTGCCTCCTATTGATGATCCAGAGGTAAAGAGTGGCTTCCTAGCTGCAATTGCAAAGATGTACAGTGAGGAGGAGGGGGCAAAGTTGCGAAGACAGTTTGTTCAGTTTGCATCTCTTAGTGGCCCCTTCAACACACATGGTGCTCGGGCGGATCGCGATGATCTAGTCCAAGATGACCTTGTTGGTTGGTGGAGGATGAATGGGGATGGTGCTCCAGAGCTCAAACATCTTGCTATGCGTGTGTTGTCTCAGATTGCTAGTTCCTCTGCAGCAGAGAGGAACTGGTCCACATATAGCTTCATACACTCTATCAAGAGGAATAGGCTTACCTCTAAAAGAGTTGAGAAGTTAGTTGCCATGCACAGTGCCCTACGTCTTGAGCATAGGAAGACACTTGAGTATTTGAAGGGACCAACAACCCAATGGGATGTTGATCCAGAGGATGATGCACAGATTGATATGGAGGAGAGGCTTGATGAGACACAAACGGGGTTGGTTGGTGTGCCGCTTAGCATGTTTGAGAATCCAAGTGATTCTGATTCAGATGGTGACATGGTTGATCCTGATATATTCGTGCAACAGCTGGATGCAGAGAATAGTGGAGCATTACCTTGAGCATTTATGCTTATTTATCATTATGTCATATGATGATATCATTTGATATTCATATGTTATGTTTTAAACTTTTATCATTTATGTTTTATGTTTCACTGTTTCAGACATAACTTTAAACTATATGTTTTATGTTTCATTAATGATTATAATTTATATCATTATACATTGCAGTGACAAAGTTACATATGAATGATGAATCTATGATGTATGTTTTATGTTTTAACTTTTAACTTTTAAAGTTTAAAGTTTTAAATTTGTTTCAGTTAGATGATTCATGATTCATTATTCATCGATTTATAATTTTAAAATTTTATCATTTATCTTTCATGATGTAAGTGTATGATCATTGATGGTTGTTACCTGTATATACATTCCTTGCAAAAATGAAAAATAATATTAATAATTATATTATTCAATGATATATCATATATAATATATTAATATATATTTTTATTTTTTATAATTTTTTAATTTTATGACCCCGACGTCCCCCCACGTTTCCTAAAAATCGGTAGGGAGCTTTTGTATAGGCCGCTCCCGCGCCCCCTCGCCCCCTCGCTCCCACCTCCAGGGGACTTGGTGGAACATTGAATATATGTCATGGATCTATTGTTCAATTCTTTTTAATTTGGCCTCAATTTTAGTAGTGTATTCTTTAGCCCAATCCTTGGATTTCTTTTTAATTAATTATAAATTCTTTTCCATTTGGAACATAAAGGAGCCATTGTGTGTCGTGTTAAGAGGATTCCACGATTGTTCTATCAATTTAACATATTCTTCCTCACGAAGCCAAACACGATTGAAACAAAATGGGATTGGAGATTTCATATCATTTATGCCCATCTCATAGAGGATAGGACAATGGTGTATATATATAACATTTATATTAAAAAAAACATGTAGAATGCCAAATTAGTTGCAAAATATACGAAAACATGCATATTTGCACATTCTTCAAGACAAAAATGGCATCCACAGTACATTAATGGTTAATCATACCAAATTAGTTGCAGAATATACGAAAACATGCATATTTGCACATTCTTCAAGATAGAAATGGCATCCATAGTACATTAATGGTTAATCATTCTAGCATCAACTATCTAGAATCTAGATTCTATCAATTACGAAGAAGCATACAATTTTTTAAGTGATATAATAGAAAGTAGGTTATTAACTTATGGAATGCAATAAGCTATATAGCAACTGTCAACAATAACATGACCAAATAGATATGTTTACAAAATAGGCCATCTACACACAAAAATATGAGGACCGAAAGGTCCAAAACAATAAATTGAGCTAGTCACTAAACACCTCTTTATAGAAGAAGTGTTCTGTAATTGTGAAAGCACCCATGTTGTCAAATGTTGTAGTTGGGGGTAGAGCCACCATGCATGTTCCACCATGTTAATTTTTCAACACCAGATCTGATTTAATATTCTTTGCAATTATTTTGTACCCAATAAATTATACATCCCAAAAATTAATTTTTTGAAAGCTGTTGAATTGAAAATACAATGGCATTATTTAATTTAAATAATTTGCAGTGGATATTTATTAGAAAATCAGTGACAAAGCACAATAGAAAATTTTCCCAATAAATTCTCCTTCACTTTTCTATTACTCAAGAAAATTAGGGCTCTTTTAACATGGAAATTGATCCTCAGAGAATGCATAGCAAACACAACAATTGAACTTGACAACTCAACCCCTTCAAAAATTTGGATTGCACCTATATTGGCTGCCCTTCACAATTTCAACACCCTTGTGGCAACTCCCCTCCACACATTCAGGATCACCCCTCTTGGCCTCCCCAAATTCCTAGCTTGCCTGTTGAAACTCAACCTCAATAATTTCGGCCTCTTCCACATGGCACACCCTCTGCCTAACCATAGAGAACTCTTGGCCCTCCTCTTGTGCACTCAACTTGCAAATCCCGTGCTCACTTGAACCTGAAACTGTTGATTTTTGGTAGCTTGGGAGTTACTCCAAGCCCTAGGGTTTAGAGTTTGGAGGTTGGAGTGCCACAATAGGGCATTGTGGGCTTGGAACCCAAGGTTGGGGTTTTGTACCCAAAGGAGTTGGGGACAAAACCGTGAGGTCTACTTGGCATGTGATGGATGGAGATGATATAGGATGGCGAGGAGAATCCAATGCATCGAGAATCATTGAATTCCGAGATGTCTAAGTGGAGATATGAATTTTTGAAGGTAATGTTGCTTTTTGGACATACAAGTCATGTAGGCTTGAGATGGCTGTGTCCAAAATACATGATTTTTGGAAGCCCTGTAGAAATTTCTGAATCTTTACACTTTATGCAGAAATTATTACTGTTAATCTGGTAATGCTCTTCCTACTTAAACAAGTTATTAATTGAATAAATTCAAGTTAAAATCGAAGCAAAACACATAACAGATCTCCACCAATCCAGATCTAGAACAAGTTTATGCACACATTGAAAAAGTGACAGTTATTTCTGGACAAATAGTCGCTGGAAAAACCCAATGCGGGAAAACCGGTCTCTGGCTGTTGGAGGGTTTTATTATTAAGAATTTTCTGAATACAACAAGCCTGGGTTCCAGATCTGGAAAACCTGACAGAGAATATACTAGATCTACAACTCACTAGCTGATCTAGGGCCAAAATAATGACTGATCCACACCCTCAAACGGGATTTACAGAACTCAACCAAGATTAGGGCTTGGAAACCCCAACGCTGCCCCTGAAAGCCTCTACGTCAGCCTCTGAAGCCCCTCTAACCCTCAACGCTGCTCTGGAAGGGATTGTGTTACCCCAGACTGGGTGACGCAGTCTCTACGTTGCCCCTTAGGGTCTTTGCATAACCCTCTGAGGGTTTCCTGTTTAAAATCACGCTGTCCTTGCTGCTGCAGCTTCCCTTCTCCTCTGCGCTGTCCTTGAGCTGATCTCTGCCTCTTGTGTATTCTAGACCCCAGGATCAGATCATCCCCTTGGCCTAAATTCCCCTCTTTGCAGCTGAAACACTTCTGAGTATTCTTAGCAAACCCTGCCCTAGAATCTCGGCTTAGCTTCAGTTTGCTTCTATGTGTCTTTACAAATGACCCAAGCCTTTCCTTCATACTTTTCTCGTTGACAAATCAACGACCATGATCAAATCTTGAATCAATGGCTAAGATTAAAAGGAAGCTTGATTCGTGTGACTTAAGACAATTTCATCACATGTTTAATTAAATTCACTTTAATTATTTAAGTTCCCTAAGTTTTAAGTTAGGAAATACACTAAAATAATTAATTAATTTAATATCTCCTAAACCAGATGAAATTTCCCAAATCAATTTCTGGGTCTTGTAGATCAAGTGTACTCTAGTCCCTCCACAAAGTTTGGGAGCTAGAGCACAACTGATGCTACCCCAAATATACAAAATCTCAACAAGCCCTCCTTTAGTGTATAAATAGGAGGTGATTGAGAATCATTTTAGCACATCCCAAGTGCAACAAAACATAAGATTGATTGATCTGAAGCAACCACAGTCCAAGAGGACAAGTTCGAGCATAGTTATTAAAACTGGCCGGTTGGAACCGTTAACTGGTCAAACTGGCCGGTCAGATCAGCTTCCGGTCACAACCACCCTTGCAACCCGGTTTTGAGGGGTGTCTCACCTGAATTGGCCGGTTAATCAGACCTAACCAGCCGGTTAGGTGTCCCTTCCTTATGCGGACCCACCGGCGGCCAACAACACAGCCTTAGGGCATATGTCGAGGTAAGGGGACGGTTGTTTCCCTCCAAAAACACCCTCCCCAATCTTTTATAAGCAGGGGCAGCCTCTCCTTTGTCTCACACCAACTCATTTACTGTTTGTGAGTTTGATTGAGAGCTTGGAGAGTGTTGAGTGTTTGCCGGAGCAGTGATCTTGGAGGCTTGGAGTTGGAGTTGGAGCTATCTTGGAGATAGTTTGGAGCTGTCAATAGCGTTGGCATCTTCAAGAGGACGCTAAGGAAGCTAGTTTGCATTGCCACGTAAGAATTTTCACTTGAAAAATCCATCATTTCATTGTTGTTCATGTATTTATTTTCTCATGTGTTTAGCTATTTTATTGCTCTCAAATCTCTAGTCCTATGCTTCAGGTTGTGAGCGCAATTGGTCTGTTTTTGAGCACAGACACACAAAGAAGAGAAACCGTTTGGAACAGAAACGGTTAAATAATCTTGTGTTTGTGCAATACAACGTTCGCTTGAGGCGAAACCAACTGACGAGCAAAACACCTGATCTAGATCCCATTGTGTTGGATGATATTGATCCAACATCAGAATGGGTGGAAGAGACTGAAGATCCAGTATTTAAGGCTGATTTTGATTTTGATACCGTAGTAGCGGGGGGTGAATTTGAAGCAGATTTGGTGGCGCCATCAGACACGGCCCAAGATTGGTAGCTGCATCAAGGAAAGGCAAACAACCAATGGAAGGCACTAGTCATGCAGCTCGAGTAACTCGTGCTTCCATTAGGTCCACTTCTATTGTTATTGGTGGCAGTGGTATTCAGGTTGCAGATGAGCCTGAGGCTAAGGCATCCTCAGACTATGATCCAGATGATGTCTATGCAGCTGCTGATGTTGATCCTGTGTCTAGTAGTGGTGATGAATTTGATGATTGATCATGTTTCGTGTGTAGTCTTGTATTAGGGCAATGGCCTCATAGCTTGTAGCATTGTTTTTGGACATTATGGGCCATTTGAAGCCTCATTGCTTATGTATTTTTCGATGATATGTATTGCACTCGGTGCCATTTTGATATATTCACCTTTGCATGGTATATAAATGAGCAAACTTTGCATATTTTGTCTCTATTGGCTTGGAATCATGGTTGCAAATCTTAAAAATAGTTTTTTTATTTATTAAAAAATAATTATTTAATGTATTTTTTTTAAAACCTGTTCATTGAGATCTGACCTCTACCGGTTAGACTGGTTCCGGTTCGAAACCCGGTTCATTAGGTCCACCGGTCCGGTCACCGGTTCTGGTTTTAATAACTATGAGTCCGAGTTGGTGAGAGGCCTATTTGGCATCCTTTTGATGGGAAAGGAGGTCTGAGCTGGTACAAGGAGGCAACCACATGCCTTAAGTGAGTTCTGAACTGTGTTTTTGGGTTACTTTTGTGTGGTTTTCATCCTTTGTGTAGGCCACAACTCCTAGATGCTTAAACAAGTAGGCCACAACCGAGATAATCACTGAAACATGGTGCCATGGAGCTATTGGGTGACACAGCTAGGCCACAGGCCTTGTTTCTTTGAACAGGAGGGCGAGTAAGGTTAGTTGGGGTTGGTATTAGCCTAGAAGGGGAGCAGATTGTGGACAAAACATAAGAAGAGGAGGCTGCAACTGTAGGAGGTCGTTTGGAGGAGAAGGTGTTGACAAAGGACTATTAGAAGCCCTAAATAGTCCATTGACATGACAACAATGCATAGAAGTTCAAAACAGTGAAAGGTATGTATGGTTGACGTGTTTTGTTGCTAGGTGGATGGTGTCCAAGTGTGGACAGTTTGCAACATGTGGAAGCTAAGTAGAAGAGGGCTAACTAGGGTGGTTAGAAGTCCTTTTCGAGGAGAAAATTTCATAGTGGAGATTGGTTGTTGGATTGGGCATCTTTGGACTAATGGAGGGCAGTGTGTAGATGTCCAAAGTAACCCTTGAACAAGTGGACAAGAAGGACGTTGAAAATTGTGTGTTGGGTGTAGAGTTTAGGGCCTATGTGGCACTTTGATGGACTAAAGTGACCACTAGCAGAGGCAGTTTGATGCTTAGGTATTGGCCAGCCTAGAGGAGCAGATTGGATGAGCCAAATTTCATTGTAGCAGAAGTGACTTGCAGTAGTGATCGTAGGCAACCTTCTTGGAGTCTCTATGTGTTGTTCTTTGACGGACTAAGGAGCAACTAGAGAGCAGATCGGAAGCAAAGGACCGACAGGACAAGATACGACTTAGATGCTGTGATTGTAGCAAGATTGTCATTATATCTTATATTCTTGTACTTGTGGATATTTGAGGGCGATTATCTCTTGTATGAGAGCCCTGGACTGTTGTTTTATATGTTGATAATATAATGAAGTTGGGTTACATATATTGTTGTTATTGTTCTTATTATGCACGTGATTGATTTACTGCATTATATTGTTCCGCTGTGCAAAGTAGCTTCGTTGTGATTCTTGGTTTGCTAGCATCAGTGGTTTAAGATTCTATCCAAGACACTAGGATCATGGAAAAACAACATGGTATCAGAGTGTGTCTAAGCTACTTTGAGAGATATTGAATAAAAAGAGTGCACATCGAAGTACAACTTAAGAGGGAGTTGGTCACATTGTAGGTAAAGGGCTCACTAAAACGTCGAAGTTGCAGGTTGTTCTCCGGTATGAGGGTAGGTTGGAAGGGCTCTCTAACTATAGTCCTTGGAAGGAAAGGATCAAGTTGGTATTGTAGGTCAACAAGATTTGGGAGTTTGCCGAGAAAAGAGATCAAGAAGCCGACTGACCCTAAGGAGCTGCAAGTGTACAAGGAATTGGATACTAGGGCGAGATTGATCATCTTAGATGGTGTGAAGGACCCCCTAATACCTCATTTGTCTGGGAAGAACACTGCACATGAGATGTGGATGACTCTTCAGAATTTGTTCCATGATAAGAACGAGAACTGGGTGCTGGTATTGGAGGATAATTTGAAGTCCACCAAGGTGTTGCAGGGTGAAGGAATGATTTCATATATGACGAGGTTGTCTCAGATCAAAGATGATCTTGCCGCCATCGATGTGACTATTTCAGATTTTGATATGGCGAGGATTGCCTTTAAAGGGTTCACCGAGGAATGGAAGCCCTTCATCAAGGGGATCGCTGCCAGAGAGAAGTTGCCAGACTAGAATAGGCTGTCGGACAACTTCATTCAGGAGGAGTTGCGGGACGAGGATCTTCATTCAAAGAAGAGGGGTCTAGATGATGACGTGGCACTTGCAACACGAATGAAGGGTAAGAAAAAGGACTTGAGTAAGATCAAGTGTTTCAACTGTGGCGAGATGGGTCATTTTTCGTCGAGATGTCTGATGAAGAAGAAGACAGGAGATGATGAGAAGAAGAAAGGAAGCAGGTCATCGGTGTTGCCACTTCTGCGGAGATAGATGCTCTCACCAGGAGGTTGGAGGAGGACTTTGCTATGATGTCTCATTTCTCACAGGGTACCATTGATGAATATGCATGGTATGTGGACAATGGTGCGTCGAAACATATGACAGGGTCACAGGAGGTATTCGAGACTCTAGCTGAGTGGGACTCGAAGTTGCACATGGTGTTGGGCAACAAGAGTCAGAAGGAGATCCGAGGATCGGGAGTTGTGCCATTCAGGATGGAGTCAAGATGAGTGATGCAGGTCTAGGATGTACTGTTTGTACTAGGACTTAGATATAGCGTGATATCTGTCTTAGTGATCGAGAAGAAGGGGTTTGAGGTATTATTCCAGGACGTGAAGGCAAGACTCAGGCCCATAGGCTCTAGCGCTACAGGTATTGTGCTTGGAGTTAGAGAGCATGGTCTATACAGGCTGACGAACAAGCCTATGGATCATGATAAAAAGAAGCAGGAGGACCAACTGTAGTTTCTAGAGAAGCAGGTTTAGGTGCAAGCTTTAAAGGGGCAGGAACAGGTTCCAGAGAAGAAGATCCAGGTTCCAAAGGCTTAGAGGGAGTGGAGTTCTAGAGGGAGCTTGCAGGTTCAAAGGGAGACTTTGCTGCCCATGAAGAGCTCGTGGTCAGTGGGGAGCAAGGGTGCTCTTACAACTGCCAAGATGGAATCATGGAGAGAGTGGAAGACATTTTAGGAGAAGAAGAAGAAGCAGGATGCTTCCAGTGACAACGACACTTTCGAGAGAGGCGTAGTTCATGCTACAAGGATTGTTGTAGTTGTGAGCGCCAGGAGTTGGGCAAGTGTTGCGAGTAGTGATGATGTTGATGATCTACTTACTAGTCTTGGAAGTACCTCCCTTGTTAAGAGGGAGTGTTGATTTTTTGTAGCTTGGGAGGTACTCCAAGCCCTAGGGTTTGGGATTTGGAGGTTGGAGTGCCACAATAGGGCATTGTGGGCTTGGAAACCAAGGTTGGGGTTTTGTACGAAAAGGAGTTGGGCCAAAACCATGAGGTCTACTTGGCATGTGATGGATGGAGATGATAGAGGATGGCGAGGAGAATCCAACGCATTGAGACGCATCAAATTTCGAGATGTCTAAGTGGAGATATGATTTTTTGAAGGTAATGTTGGGTTTTTGGACATACAAATCATGTAGGCTTGAGATGGGTGTCTCCAAAATACATGACATTTGGGAGCCCTCCTTTAGTGTATAAATAGGAGGCGATTGAGAATCATTTTAGTACATCCCAAGTGTAACAAAACATAAGATTGAATGATCTGAAGCAGCCGCAGTCCAAGAGGACATGTCCGATTTGATGAGAGGCCTGTTTGGCATCCTTTTGATGCGCAAGGAGGTCCAAGCTTGTACAGGAAGGCAACCACATGCCTTAAGTGAGTTCTGAACTGTGTTTTTGAGTTACTTTTGTGTGGTTTTCATCCTTTGTGCAGGCCACAACCCCTAGATGCTTAAACAAGTAGGTCGCAACCCAGATAATTACTGAAACAAGGTGTCGTGGAGCCATTGGGTGACACAGCTAGGACGCAGGCCTTGTTTCTCTGAACAGGTTGGTCGAGTAAGGTTACTTGGGTTTGGTATTAGCCCAAAAGATGAGAAGATTGTGGACAAAACATAAGAAGAGGAGGCCGTAGTTGTAGGTGGTCTTTTAAAGGAGAAGAAGGGGCTGACAAAGGACTGTTAGAAGCCCTAACCAGTCCATTAGCATGACAACAGTGCACAAAAGTTCAGAACAATGAAAGGTATGTATGGTTGACATGTTTTGTTGCTAGGTGGATGGTGTCCAAATGTGGACAATTTGCAGCTTGTGCAAGCCAAGTGGAAGAGGGATAACTAGGGTGGTTAGAAGCCCTTTCCTAGGAGCAGATTTCACAGTGGAGATTGGTTGTTGGATTGGGCATCTTTGGACTGATGGAGGGCAACATGTAGATTTCCAAAGTAACCCTTGAATAGGTGGACAAGAAGGATGTTGACAACTGTGTGTTGGGTGAAGAGTTGAGGGCCTATGTGGCACTTTGATCGACTAAAGTGACCACTAGCAGAGGCAGTCTGATGCTTAGGTATTGGCTTGCCTAGAGGAGAAAATTGGATGAGCCAAAGTTCATTGTAGTAGAGGTGACTTGCAATAGTGATAGTAGGCAACCCTCCTGGAGTCTCTATGTGTTGTTCCTTGACGGACTAAGGGGCAGCTAGAGAGTAGATCAAAAGAAAAGGACCGACAAGACGAGATATGACATAGATGATGTGATTGTAGCGAGATTGTCATTGTAACTTGTATTCTTGTACTTGTGGATATTTGAGGGCCATTATCCCTTGTACGGGAGCCCTAGACTGTTGTATTATATGTTGATAATATAACGAAGTTGGGTTACATATATTGTTCTTATTGTTCTTATTGTGCACATGATTGATTTATTGCATTATATTGTTTCTTTGTACAAAGTAGCTTCATTGTAATTCTTGGTTTGGTAGCGTTAGTGATTTAAGATTCTATCCTAGACACCAGGATTGTGGAAAAACAACAATAGTTGCACTCTTTTCACCTCTCTTCAGTCTTGAGTTCTACTTGCTTGAGAAAATCACTCTCCCAAGAATAAAGTGTCTTCCTTCTCTCCCTTAGGATCTTTTGTTATCTTCATTAAGCCAAACCCCTAACCCTCAATCTTCAAAGTGATGGATGGCTATGATTAAATCCTAAGCCCCACATGGAATCAATGGTAGATATTAGATCTAATTCACTAAAATGAATTAAATTTGTTTTTCATTATAAACTTTAATAGGCAACATTAATTAATTAATCAATTAATGCGCTTTTCCTAAGTTAAACTTACGAAAGAAATCATGAAAGTCACTTGCTCAACATAAGCAAGTACCTAAAGAGGGAAAACCACTTGCTCAACATAAGCAAGTAATTAAAGAGGCTTTTGGACATCTTTTGCATACTTGACACCTAGCCTATGCAAAAGCACTTAATCGAGCTATCAACATCAACACACCACTCCTAGACAAGCAATGTTCCACCATCTCTTATATTGAGACCCACACCATTAGTGCTATCCTTCATTCTTTTCCTCTTGTCTAGCCTTTGCCTATACCTTACTCCTCTAGGGACGTCAATTGACACCACCCAATTTTGATGAAACTACCTAATCCAAACCTTATAACATGGTAGAAAAAGCATAACGTGCCTGAACAATGATTTTGGTTTGAGTGAAGGGTACATTTTCACTAAGGCCATGACAAAGGAGTTCAACAATCAACACCACAAACACTGGGGTACATATAGGGCTTGATGTTCTTGATTAAATGACAATCACAGACCCTCATATGCGATAGAATCCAATGAAATGCCACAATCCCATCGATTTTGAGAGTGAAGGATTTCATAGTTAGAATTCATGTCATCTATTGTTGCTTCTGGAAAAACTGTGGAATGCTTGTGAAATGTATGATGTTTTGAGTGAATGCTCCACACACCATCATGGACAAATGAAGCTTTTGAATGAGTGTAAAGAGAGCCAGACCAGGTTAAATAGAGAGAGAGAACAACAACTAGATTAGGAGGGCTCGAAATGGAGGGGCGAGGGGGTTAATTTGGGAGAATCTTAAGGGAAGAGAATTTGATCGGAGGACAAAGAGATTAGGGTTCAAAGGACCCAATCATTAATGGGAGAACTAATAATAATTTCACAGAGAGATCTTTTAAATTGACCAGAAATTATTTTGTTAAATAATTGGATATTGTAAATAAAATTATTGAAGTTGCATAGAAAAGATGAAAATATTGATGCGTTTGAAGGATTTGATATTTAGTTATAATATTAAAATGTTGTATTAGTACTAATCTAATGTTATAAAGTCTTTTGTTGGTTAAGAACTTCTATTAAAACATAAACATTGCTTTACAAAAATCGACGTTTTTCCATCTCACCATTGTGGTTAGTGACAAGGGAAACCAAACCGATGGCGGTGAGTGCTATTGTCATAAGATCCAACATTAAAACTTTCTAAATCAAAACACTAAGCTAGCTAGCTGTCGGGTAGAGCACTGTTTGAGACTATAGACATAATAACAACATAGTAGTTGCCAGTTATCCCGGCCATACATCTAGCTACTGAAATAAAATCTCGTAACTGAAATTTTAACCCAAAATTTTGAACAATCGTCATTTGCCTGAAGATGTCACTGGAGCCAAGTCCTGTGCATTGCAACCGGTTGGGGGTGTATGACCACACTAGAGATGTCCTTTGATATGCGCTAGGAGCATCAACGCTGGCCTAGTAGGAGCACTGGTGGCGTTAGGCTCTCTAAATTCATTGAGGCATGCAATGATCTCATTGCGGTCCTCATATTTCTCTTTTAGCACATAACCTGAGAGTTTCTTCATTCGCCAATGGAGGGTTATAAAATTAAAATATTGGTTTCACTTTCCCCTGGTGTGACCGGAATCCGATACCCAACTAGCCACTTCAGTTTGGATTTTTGAGTCAGAGTAGGCCTGGCTATCATTGATGGTTAGTGCTTCTTGTTAATCGTTTCTCCTTGCCACCTACACCTACCTATGGTTAGCAGGAAAAACCTTTAACCCCATAAGGTGTGGTTGGTGGCAAGGACCTTAGAGATAGGTCTATCACACTAATCCCAACTCTCTCTATTTAAGCTATCTCTTAGGCTAGCTAAGGGGGGTGGTCCCTAAATGGAAAACAAAGTTAAAGATTTGAGTTTCTAGGAGAATGTTAGAGTCAAATAGAGTACTTTTTAAGATTTATAAGCAAAAAGTGATGTGAGCAATAAGCATCAATACATAAAATAAGCGTAAAGCATATGAAACCAGTGCCTTCAAAGTATTGCTCTTTAAAATGAAATTTTATTTGCTTAAATGAAGTAAAATTCTTTCAAATGGAAAGCAAAAGTAATCCTGAAAAGTTGAAGCAAGAAAATGTTAGCACAAGATATTATAAATGGCTTCAAGGTAAACAAATTTATGAATCCAAACATGTGAAGCTATTTTGTTCAAAGGAAACAATTAGTGATCTATTTGTTAGAATGTAAATTAGATGATAGAAAAACTCAAAGTTAAACCAACATGCATTTAGCCTTGCAACATGAAATAAGAGTACTTGAAAGGAAATGAGATTCATCAACAATCCATGAACATGATGAACATTAAACATGAAATGGAGCTTTCTAAAGTAGATAATGTCCAAGGACAAGAAAATTAAGCTAAACTTGTTGCAAAAGAGATTGCAATACCTGCATGAAAGTAAATGCTTATTGAAAAAGGAAAATGATATTTCATGTGAGACTTTGAGCCATCAAGAAAGCAAAATTCAAGAAATTGCAAGTAAGCTAAATGTGATGAAAAATGTTCTTGGTTTATTTTGTTAATTAGTTCTAAAGCAAGGTTATAATTCAACTCTTTAATCTTCAGACCTTACGCTCCCCCAAAGATATGGATCCCACAGTGAGGAGTTAGTAGAGGAGTAGAAGGTCCTTAAAAATGTCTATTCAACCAACTTATGTTGGAGGTAAAATTTTAGTGATTTGGTTAGGGCATGTAAGTAAATTAATCAACAATGAAAATTAATTTTCAAACTTGAGATGCATTTGCATGTCATGAAGTAGAATGTTGCTTTATGGAGAAAATTTGCCCAAATACTTATTGCATATAAGATGTAATTAAAGGTGAACATAAGTGGTTTTGGAACAAAATTCATGATAAAATTAAAAGTGCATGCACGCAAAAGTTTGAACCTGCTATGAAAGTAAAAAGACTGGAACTCTGTAGCAAATTAGATTAAGGTGCATGCAAAATGAATGTAATGCATGATTGTGTTAATTCCTCAATTAAATGATGTGCATGCAAGTGAAAAATATCAAAGGTCAAGCCACAAAGACTCTCCAAAAAAGTGGAGAGATAGGGATACCAATGGGTAAAACCCACGCTCCCAAAACCATGAATTTTATTAGTTATTACAAGAAGGACAAAACTACGAAGTCTTCTCTAAAATCCAAGGAAAATCTTCACAATGTTGGCTTGAGCCATAGATCTTTCCTTGCTGAAAATTTCTGCAATTCGAGGCCCACAAAAGCCCAACAAAATGCAGATTTTTCGAGGAAGAAAAAGCAAGGCAAAGCCTCATTGAGTTGCACAACCGAGGGAAGAAAATAATCTAGAAGTTGGAGCCCCAAGGTCCTGCATGCAAACTTGTAAGTAATTTTCTGAAAATGAAACTTACAAGTAGCTGCAAGACAACAAGTTAGAGAAACTCTACAACCACAAATGTTAGCTCAAGAAATCCAAAAGTAATATTACAAAAATAATCTACAAGAGGCTAGGCCAAAGAGTATGAGCAAATTCTCCTCTTTGACTAGCCATAGCTTGGCTCTTTGAAATGGCCAGATATTAAAGCAATGAAGAGCAATACTTGAAAAGTAAAATATTTTAAGTTTGATTTTTTGATGCAAGAAATAAGAGCTTTGAGAAAATTAAAAGAACCTCTGCAAGACAAAATAAAATATAGATTAGACTTTGGAAATCAACACATGCGGGTTCTCCTTGAATATTTTCAAGAACGGGTTGGTTCCTCCGAAAACTTCCCCTCGCGCTTGAAAAGCTTGACCAAAGACGGATCCTTCTACACAATCTCACCACAACATATTAAATCCACATGAAATTAAATAAAAGCAATGAAAAGAACTCTTATAGATATATTTGACATCAAATAGAAGATTTCTTATCCTAAAGCGATCAAGTAACTCTTATGCTAATATGAGATAGTTGTATACTAACATAACTTGAAACAAACATGAAGGAAACAATAGCATGAGGAAATAAATAGAAGCATAACAATAAGTCAAGAATTTACCATATATGCAAGGAGAACACCATCACAAGTTACCCCAAAAATTTTGTATTATATTGCAAGTACATGTACAATCCGACAGCGCGTCCTCAAGCCCAATAGCTTGTATTACATGATACCATATGAGAACCCATGGCTCCATTATATAGAAAGTTGGGAGCAAATCCCAAGGACAAATGCATGTGAGAAGTGAACTTGGAGAAAATCCCAAGTAAAGATAAGCCAGGTTCCATGTGGAGAAGACTAAGACACCCAGAGCAAAATCGAATTTCTTTTGTGCACACCAAGGGAAATCGAATTCCCCATATGATCTATTAAACTCATCCATAAGCCAAACGAAGTCCCGTGCTACACCAAGTGCACCACTACAAACTTGAACCAACTGAAACTGGACCTGTAGATGACCCTAGTGATCTTCTACGTAGATCCTTGAGAACTACGTGTTTTCTCTGAGTGACTGTGCAGTCTAAGCTTAAGGAATAGCGTAAATCCTCTGAGTGAAGTGTCGAGTGTTGTTGCACTCCAGATAGATTGTGTGAAGAGGTCCCCACTTGGTCTTCAGTCAACTGATCCTGTAGAATATTATTTTTATGCTCCACTGCATTTAATAAATTCGATTTTCCTTGTGTGTAACTGCCGCTTTATCTTTGGGAAATTCTATTTTGAATAAATAAATGATGAATTAATGATGCAGTGTGCTCAGTCATCCTCCACAAGTCCATTGACTCAACTCTTTGACTTAGAATAGTTTCCAAGTCATTTCCATGTCATTTTGTCACATAGAATAATTGATTTTTCTCTATTTTATTTAATTTTAACCTAATTAAATGCTACAATTTCCACTAAACTTAGGAAATGTGAATTTTGAGGGTCCAAAACTCTTTTTTAATCCCTCAAAGTGTGTCATAGTAGAAAGTTGAGGGTGAGAGGTGTAATTTTGTTTACTCATACCCCATACAACTTCTCTAGACAACACTTATTACAATCCAATTACAATTTTTACTGCAATTTTTGACCTGCGGGAATTCTAAAAAATTAAAAAATCACTACCTAGACCTAGCTAAATTCCACAAATTTTTTTGTGTGATCTAGTATGGTAATATACATTGACTTTAGACACTAGGACTCACCCAAGGCCTCACCATCAAGCTGTACTCCGACTTTGGGGTAAAATTGGAAGAAAAAACTCAATTAATTATTAAGTCCTGGTAGGGAGATGATAATTAACCGAGTAAAAAAAACCTCCCAGAGTAATATTCACTTGTTGCCAAGGTCTCAAGCTACCTAGGCCTGTTATAGACTCAATACTGACTCAAATTCATCATTACTAGCATCACTTATTACAATTCCTAGTAGGGCGTGGAATCTGGGTACAAGAGAAAGATGATGAGAAATAGAAGTAGAGTTCAAAAAACCTGTTGAATTGATGATATATGATGATATGTGATGGTACAAATGTCTTCTAGTTCATCCTTGGGCATGGAGTCTTCTCATTATCATTAGGTGCCACTCCAGTGGTCAACACTTCTAATTGACGAATTTCTGCCTGGATTTCAGGGGGGTATAGGTGTGGAAGATGATGGCAGCCGATTGAGCTTGTGTCCGGGCGTGGGGCTTTCCCGAAGGTCCACGACCTCTAGACCCTTGCTGGGATCTCATCCTCTAGTGTGACCTATCACTGTAGAAAAGGCCAACTGCGGAAAACTATCCTTAGAGGAGGTGAAAACAGATAGTAATAACAAGATACAACAAGGGAAAGTCATTATTTCGTTTGGAGAGTGGATCCAAATAAATGGTGGGAGAGGATGAGGCATCAAGTGTTGAGGTGGCAGAGTTAGGGGTAGGCCCTGGGTTTGGATTAAAGACCCAAAGAACGACAACAGTCTCAAAGATTATATTACCACCAGGATGCCTTGCAATCAAAACACTAGATACCATCATTCAAAGGGAGACAAAGTCATAGTTTGTAAAAGAGTGGACATAGGAATTGTTACTCGATCTGTGGTATCCCACCCGACTCAGTTATTCTTCATAGGAGTCCTTGCTTTCTCCTGGACCACTTGAATTCTTCATCGCAATTCTTCCTCAATCGAGTCCTTGCCCCTAAAACTACTTCCTGTAGTGTTGCAACTGTAGATAGCATTTGCTCCCGAGGGACCAGGACCTTTGATGCCCGATACACCAAAAAGGCCGACATTGTAATAGAATTGTCCCAACTGTAGTGGGGATTCTATGCTTGCAGCGCAAAAGAATTTTGATAGGGAGTAGGGGAAGAATGAACCCACATCGGAAGTAGAATATATCATTGTAATGCTGTATACTAGAGGGTTAGTTGGCATGTGTGGTTGCATGGGGCAGGATGCCCACACAATCCCTCTCTTAAATGTCAGGACAGGCAGCAGGGTGGCGGGCTTCTCCCCCATCATTGGCTCTTTGTCCAACACGTCAATCGGGGATGTTTGATCTTGATAAATGAGGAGTTGGAGCTGATATTTCCACTTGGACCACTCCGCTGCTTGACATTCAAATGTTTGATTTCTATCTGGATTTGAACATCTCACATTAGCGAGAAAATCCCACACCTTATTTCTCGACCTGTGGGAGTGAGTAGTGATTATAATGGGGAAGGTTTGAATCAATGCCTAAATATGAGAGGCAAAGATTTCAAGTCACCAACTCTTACAAATCTTATCTAGAGGAGAGGAGACCCATTAACAATCTTTTAACCATGTTTATGACTAGTTGGGAGTCACCATCCACTCAGAGTTTTGTAAAACCCTTTTCCTTGGCATATCAAAGACCTTTCTCCAACACAAAGAATTCAACAACATTATTACTATTGAACCCACAACTACCAACATATAGAAATATAACCTGACCTTCATTGTCTCAAAAGATCCCTTCATATCTTGTTTGACGTGGGTTGCCTTTCGAGGTGCTATTGAAGTTTAATTTTATGAAACCTAATGGGGGAGGCATATATGTTAATATAATGTTATAAAATGATTACAATAATAAATATTAATAATAATATTATTATAATCGTAATATTATATAAAATTAATAATACATCCAAATTGAAGAATAATATTTAACCTTGGTATCTAATTTTGTTATAATTATAAATATAAAAGATTGTTATTATATATTGTCATTATTAAATTAATAAGTTTTATTAAAATTAAAGTATTAATAATAAGTAATTTTATTATTATAATATTATAATTAATTATATTAATATTATAATCCTAATATTTGTTAAATTCTCTAAGCCCAACAATTAGATTTATGGGCCATTTTTATACCCGGATTTTATTTTTACTAAAAACCCAAAAAATTTAAATATTAAATCTATGCGCATTCAACACAGCTGAGCTTCTAACAATTTATGCACACCAAAAACAAAAATTCAAACGCTCAACTTTACACAACTATTTACCTTGTAAAACCCTAGTGTTGGGAAAAACCAACAAAGAGTGATTTTATTAGGTTTTAGGAAAAATATTACATCCGTAGTACCATAAATATTACAGCCAATCAACAACCCCAAAAACGGGTCCTTCCCTTTTTCTTGGTACGACCTGAAGCACGACCTCTTTCCACAACATTGTACGACCCCTTTTCATGGCCCAAGACTCAGCCTCTTTAGTAGAAAACTCAACCTCTTTTCCTGTTCACTTAGCATAGAGTATGGCCCCTCTCCTTAGTTGCTTGAATTTCTTGTTTTTCACCAAAGTCAACTCCCTTCTCTCTCACTCAAAGTGATTTCGAAAATGACGTGTGCTTCACTCATTCCAACCATTTATAATTCTTCTAAGGCCAAATACCATGGGTCATTATTTAGCTTGAGTTTACATTAATTAATTAAATTAATGTACTTTTTCTAAGTAAAACCTAGGAATAATTAAAATCGCTGAAATAAGTAATTATTAAGTTGTCTTTTGCATGCTTGGACACAAGCCCTATGCAGAGACACCTGTCCGAGCTACAATTTTTAACAATATTGAGTTAAATTATAAAATATTAAAAATTAGTTAAGTTGGTTTGTTATTAATTAATATTGTGTAATAATATTATCATTATTATAATATGATAAGAGATTTATTATATTAATAATGTGTTGTTAATTTTAGGTTATGTAATATTATTATAAATAATGACTATATATTATAATGATAATTTGAATGGAAGCTAACAATTAAATTGTTATGTTAATTATACTATAGTTATATTAATATTATTATACTATTATTGAGTTATATTATTATTATAATGTTGATAATTAGATAATTTATATTATTATTAATAATATGTGAGATATTATTATTATTATTATTATAAGAAAATCATTAATGTAATATTGTGTTATTAATATTAGGGTATTTGAAGTTATTAATAAAAACTATATATTATAAATATATGAATAGGAGGTTATAATTATTAGGGTTAAGTATTGTTTTCTCGGTCTGCTCTTGGGGCTTTGTGCTTTTTCTTTGGTCTATCTTTCGCGGATTCTTGCTTTCTCTTGCTAGCTTCCACGGTGGGCTCTAACATGAGGAGTTTAAATTGTTGTGAATAGAGGAGAAATAGTGGATAACAGGTTTCCAAGAGTGACTTAATTTGAAGCTGTCTTTTCGATTGAAAATTTTGGGGTGTTTTTTGATTTTAAGGGCTTCACCAATGATGCATTGAGGATAGAAGGGCTTAGCAATGGCTGATTTGAAGATTCTATTGTGTTGGGTGTGTTACCACTCAAACTAGTAGGGGCCTTAGGAGGGGGGGGTCCTAATGGAGCAACTACGAGGTCAAGGGAAACAATGGAGCGATAACCCACTATCACCTCAGCTAAAGCTCCCTGCTCTTAATAGACTTTCACCGATGGGAGGAGACCCGATATATGAGGAATCACAAGATGAATGGACCAATGGAGAGATGAGGGGCGATTCTTAAGGTCTATTCACAAGAGAGACTCAATTGTATGGCTTGCTTGCTTTGGAAGTAAGGTGGTAGGTTCTCTAGGAAGGGCTAAAAGGATTCTTGAGGCTAGGGTTTGGAAATGTATCTTGAAGAGATGATTCCTATGCCTATAAATCCTTATGGATACTTGGTCTTTATGTAGTCTTTTTGGAATTGGAGTTATAAAGTTGCGGGACAACACGGGACCAAGTGGACCCAAAATTAGGTCAAGTAACTGGAATTGGTCACTCAAGGAGCGGCTTGACCTAATTGTGGAAGAGGATCAATGGACAAATATTCTTGGAACAAAGTGCAATGATCAAAATGAGGCCACTAGCTGTACATAGGAGGAAAATTTTAGATCTGAGTTTAGGGAAAAACTCCGTGATTTATGCTTGTTGTGCATGTGCATTACTGTATTGTATTGAAAGTTAAATTGTGGAGAGAAAAAGTATTTCCAGTTCTGAAAGAGAAGTTTGTTTGGCACTATTGTTGGTAATTTTTCGAAGGAGCTGAAGCTGCTCAAGGATTGCAAATTTGTAATGAAGTTCTGGTATGAGTTTAATAAATTTTCATTTCAATGTACTATTGCTTGAATTGCGAGTTAACCTTATGTTGCCAGAATTTCCCTAATTGATTGTAATTTTGTTCTAAATAGTGTATGGCTTTTGATATTGAGCACTACTATCTTATCATTAGTATATGCTATTGAAATTTCACAGGAGTTATCTTTGAGGAGCAGAATATAATTAAAATTAATATGAATTCTGTAAAGACCTTAACTTGCTGAATTTAACAAACATTAACAAAATTGATACCACACAATCCAGAGTGGGATTTTTTTTAAACAGCATATATATATATATATATATATATATATATATATATATATATATATCAATTCACTATTTAATACTTACCTGGAACCATGTTTGAAGTTGTTCCAGACCTGTCATGGCTCCCACTCTCGTTACCAAATCGTCGTTTTCCTCTCAGCCTATCTGAGGTCAACCTCTCCGGTTCCTAGATCCAAAAGACAAGTCTTCTGGCCCCTGTGCCCAAAACTCCAATAACAATCAAGATCACTCCATGACTCTATTAGAACTCACCGCTCATGTCTCACGCAGTTAGAACTCCTCTGATAGCATCCGGGTCAGTTTTCCCACCTCACTACCCATGCCCATCAAGTTCCCCCCCCCTTCTCCTTTTATACACAAACTCCTTTCAAGATATTTATTAAAATATCATTTTTCAATAAATATCTTGGATTTCTAAAATATCTTCGTTTTATTAAAATACTATTATTTAATAAATATCTTGGATTTCTAAAATATCTTAGATTTATTAAAATATTATTATTTAATAAATATCTTGGATTCATTAAATATCTTGGATTTATTAAAATATCATCATTTATTTGCATAAGTCAATGCTTTTAATTTTTTTTGAGCAAAGTGTTAGTTTATATTATGATAGTGGTAGATATAACTAATACATTCATTATATTCTAGTGAGTTAGGTATTTACTCAATATTTCAATAATTCACTCATTACTCTACTGAGATTTTTCATAATTGATTAGTGCATGTACTAGTGCAGTACACATGATACATGCATATGTAGCTATCATATGCAGGTCTCATATGCATTCTAATATTTCTATGTTCTCTATAACTCGAGTTGGGTTATTACATACACCCCTCCTTCAGAAAACTTCTTCTCGAAGTTAAGTTTTATGTTGTATATCAGTAATTATATAAATGATTAGTATAATCATATAAAGGTGGTGTACCATAATTGAACTTTCGTTTAATGTGTGAGACCACTTTAACATTTATGTTTTGATCATTTATCGGTTTACAAATTTAGTAGTCACGTCTTGCCCCAACAGTGTTCCCAAGATATTTTAGATTCATCTTATCCTCCCTAATCTCTTCTGCTCCCATCCTATCCGTCCTCTACAGGAATATGCCATGGCATCAGTTTTACTGATCCAACCATTCATAGACCTTAAGGGTGTCAGTGTCGATTACGTCGACTTGATTGACCAGTAGGCATCCGACAGTCATCATCACACGTCTAGGGGAGCGTGACTCGCACAACCCTCCCATGACTCTAGGTTTTGGAGGATAAGTGGTAGGCAATACCTCTAGCCCTCCTAGTAGGACCAGGGTTAACACCCTATCATGGAATCTCAGTGCATCTCAATTGTTCTTGGAGTTTTGTCATCACGCGGTTGGTTTGGTAACGATATCATCTGTGATGTACAACACTTGCCCACAAATTATAACATATGTATCAATATGTTTAAAGCAAATTGTTACCCATATAACAATTTCTACACATTCCAAATATGTTGCTATCTATGATATTGATCCTTGAGTTCATATAACATACTTGGTTATGTTTATCCAATAGGTCTGTAAATTCATTTTCACCTTGAATAGTCAAGTGCCATCACTCTTTTATTTCTATCTCATCATTTATGTTGATATGTAAAATTATGGATACCATATCCATAACATAATTCATAATTTATATCAGTATCCCTGTACCAACAATGTTTAAGCAAAACTTTCTTCATATTGGTATCCATGTACCAGCAAAGTTTAAGCAATTAATATATTCTCACATGTCATAGTACAAAATGACAGTCTTAAGTATCCATCCAAAATAAGGTAAGATTATACAAAATAAGTTTTTAAATGCTTATAAATATAACCCACAGTTATAAATGTCACATAGAATAATCGAACACGGATACACAAATAAGGGTGTAGCCACTATTTTTTATACTATATTAACCGATTAACCTTATAAAAGTCAGAGGTTGAGACTCTAAATCTAAATGGAGGGATGCTCCAACCTTTATGATTGCATATATAGAAATGGAATGAATTGAAGCTGGAGCACAAAACACTTACTGTTTAGTCGAAGCATGATCTAATTTCTTGATATAGGTTGATTAAGATCTCTAAAACACAAAATTACATATGGATCCAGCCAATCTTTTAATTCTTGTTATTTATTTGTCTTTTAAGTCTAATTATCTTTGATCTGTAATCTCGATCCCAAGAGATAATAATAACATTAACTTCATTATCATGTTATTTCAATTCATCTTCAACCTAAAATCTAGAAGCCAAGGAGTAGGGTTTTGCAGGGCTAATCATTAGGGTTATGCTGGTGATGGAGAAAGAGTTAATTGACTACTCTAAAGATCCCTTAGTGAGAGGTTTATTTTCGTAGAAGGAATTTGTCACTGCTTAAAAATGCATTATTCACTTTGCATTTATACTTGGTCTACTAAGAGTGTCATGTTTTCAACAAGATGTCAATTGTTGACAAACATGTAATTTCCTCCTTTAATAAGAAATTCACCATTTACAAGATATGCATAGTCACATTATTAGTATGTTACAGTTTTGATATAGTCTCTTTTCTTGCAAGTTTCACCATTTAGAGTCTTAACTCTAGTTAGGATATTACTAGCTTTACCATCATTCCTTAAACCATTGTTTCATTTCTATTATATTGACTCATTTAATCCAAACACATAACACATCACTGGTATATCCTTTTCTTTTCTTCACATTAATCGTTTTCTTATTAGTCCTTAGGCCTCATCTCATCGCCAAATGTATTTTCTTTTCTAACGGTGTACAATTATTATATTTAATATTTATCTTTAAACATTTTCCCAGTTTGTCACTTGTTATTCTTAACAACTTAGGAGTATTCACAACTCCTTATAGGTCATTGCTTTGACCCTTACCAAATCATGTTGCTCATATCCTTAAGAAAATACTTCTTGATAGAAAACATCCCTTCACTTCCTTATACCAAGTATTCATAATATTCCACATTTACTTCAATTTGAAAAAGAACATATTATCCAATTAAATTTTTTTTCTCTCCTCTAGTCATCATGGTTTCCTTTCCTTCTCTTTTTATACATAAAATTATCATATTTGGAAATGTCGTTACTATTCCCCAACTTGGGTAAAGCCCTATAAATCAATTCAATAAAGTGGATATCAAATGTAATCTACTTATCATTTCATGTTTTAAGGCACCACGGGATAGAATTTCCCAATCATACTCCATGACGTCCATAATCCATGGATATAGTTAGTCACTTAAGGAAAATTTTATAATGTGACTCTCCCACTAGAGGGCGAAACTATTATAGATGTTGGCATGCACATAAATTATCCCATAATTGATCAATTTTATTATAGATTCACTCTTTAATTTAATGTCATTGACTTCTTATGTTGCTTTGTGAAATTTCCACTCACTCACCTTTGGTGCTATTTTGTCGATCTCAATATTTTAAGTTGATCATGATAACTAACATTTATTATCATCATCAGAAGTTTGCCATTTCGTTCTTTTCCTGTACTCCCTAGGTACTATATTGATTATATTATGGTAACAATGGAGATCAAACTTTGAAATTTTCCGCGGCCCTCTCTTGGTAACTATACCGTCTTGTTCTAATAGTGTGTTTACTACCTTACAGAGTGGTTTTTTACCCTCTTAACATATGTTTCATCCATCAATTTACCTCAAACTAGCTTAGCTTTTTATGTGGTTGTATCTTACTTTACATCTAACGGTCTTGTCGTAAGGTCCCTAATCATGATTTCATTACCATTCTTCCTTCCTTCAAGAGTTAACTTCTTTGGAGCAACTCTGCCAACTAATCTTTATATATACCTAAATAATTACCGTGAATCATCTTATATATAGTATCATAATGCCCTTAATTTCCCTTTCCTAAACCACATTGTTTTCCTTTCCATGAAAATGCTATGTTTCCATATTATTTTGTTTTGGACAGCGATATACCCTTACGGTTGTAAATGGCTAATTATCTATCATAACAATGACATAATGGTTAAATCTCAAAATGTCCAATTTAGTGAATATTCAGCTATATTAATTTAAACCTTCAGTCTCCTCCCTAAACCACTTACACATATACTTGGATAATAATTAAAATATTAACATAAGAAAACGGTATAAAAGATATTTGCATAAATTCATATCATCAATGGTTATAGTTATCAACTAGTAAGATATATACATGGAAATCTCAACGTCACTTGAAGAATGGAATGTTTCAATTGCATAAAAAAAATCAGGATAGTTTCCTTTCTAATGTTCAAAAGTTTACAGAAAAAGTTTGATGTTTAAAGTGATGTTAATGGGCCCAATTTATAATAATTTGAATGTACTTCAAACTCTACTTGCATGATATACTAAATCTTAAACTTCATTGTGGAGAAATTTGCAGTTGATATCCGTGAGTTATCTCAACTCCTTTGTCGAATGGAATGTAAAGTAAAAGTAATGGATTTAGAAATCAAGTGGAATTGAGCTTGATATATGTCTTCGACACATACATTAGCATTAAATATCTAATCTCTTCTAATAAAATGTATCATCCTAGGGTTCATAGCTTTCAAATATCAAATCATATAAAATTTCATTTTATCATGATTGTTACAAGTTTTAATTTCTTCCAAAAGTCGGAAAACCACTTTTCTTGTCATTGAATACTGCATAATACTGAATACTTTGGGTAAATTATCAAGAGTGACTTGGAGTAATACATCTCAGGTTATATTAGGATTGTCGCTGTAAGCATGAAAACAAGACGGTGATATCAAGAATCAACACAAGATCTCGGAAAATAGTTGGAAATTAAGTTATTTTCCATCGTGATCATTCATCCTAGTACTTTTAATCGAACAGACTCCTAGATCAACTTTGCATTCCTCAACATTTAAATCTATGAACTGAAGTTCTCCTGAAGCCATTTCTATTTGTTTGAAATTGTTTTGCTTGTAAGCTGCCAACCCACATCTATTTAATGCATATGATGAACTAAAACTATCAGTAGCACAAGTATCAAATAAAATTTTAAGTTTTATTCCATTGATAGTACCTGAAGATTCCACAACAATGGATTGATGCGTTACCTGATTAATTTTGACTACAACATGGATTCTATGATTGCCTTGAGTCTTTGATGATGGTTCTTTTCCTGTTCTATGTATTATATTTGATGAGAGTTCTGGACAATCATGCTGAAAATGCGGTCTTCCACATCCTCAACAATTACTTGGGATGGTCCCTTTGAGTTAGTTTGTATATTTCTAGACAAGGAGCTTTGTCCTCTTGTGCCACTTCCTCTCCCATTTCTTCCTCTATTAGCAGTCCCTCGAGATTGCCACGGACTAGTATTTGATGATTCAGCAGCTACAATATTAATGGTCATGAGAGTCCTTGCTCCTATTCCTCTCGGAGTAAACCTATTACCAGAAGGAGGTGGTCTGGAGCTACTTCCCTCGAAGAAGTTTCGGGGAGTCTTTCCTGTAAATCCTGGTTATGAGGGTTCTGTTGGCATGATATCTCTTTTAATCCCTAAATGTTCCTCTGCATACCGTGCACATTCAACTGTTTTTGTTACTGGTGATGGTTACCACATTCTAACCATAGCCCTGATTCGAGGATTTAATCCATATACAAAATGCTCGGCTTGATGTTCGTCGGTAAGGAACATATTTTACCAGCTCTATAAACCTTATCTCATATTCTTCCATTGTTTTATTACCTTGGATTAAACGCGACCTCCTTGTCTTAATGCAAGATATTCTATCCTGATGCGTAATAATACTGATCATAATGCATGGGTCTTTTTAAACCAAAATATCATTTTGTAATATTTATTTAGCCTTTTCTAGTTTAAATTTTTGTCCTAAATGCAGTTATTGAAGGAGTTATATTTTCATTATCTTTATACTCTTAATTTCCGATTTATAGCTAGGTATTCATATATTTAATAGCTTTCCCCTTAACAAGTCATATTCTATATAATACCTTTATAATAACCATCAACTCTCCTTTCCTATAGATTCCTTCTAACTAAATCCCCATAATATATATATATATATATATATATATATAATTGTCCATATGTATTGCACAAGATATTAAATACAATACTAAAATGCTATGGACTGCCTGTCTCACTGCCTCACTGACTAGACGACAGAGGTAAACCCGATTTCGACCCTGCTCTAAAGTCTTATGGAAAGGTTATTAGGTTATGAAAATTTGATTCGAAGACTTTAGAGTGATGAAGCTACTCACAAATTCTTACACAAAAGAGTTATTACTAGCATTTTCACAGTAGGGTGAAAAAGGAATGCCGAAGAAACTTGTGTTCCACCCTTCTGGTTCCTCGACACACCTGCTAACGCTGCGGGTAACGGCAATGCACACCTGGTAACGACGCTGGTAACACCTATGCTAAGGTCTAGCGTGATAAGGTCAATCAATGCCAAAGTCATGTGAAGGTGTGTTGATATGACGCTGTATGGAGGTTTGTGTTGATATGAAGCCATATGGAGGTTCCATGCAATAAGTGTTAAATTTGAATAGGTCGAAAGGACAACAAAATTGGAGTTTACTGATTCGCTGCAATGAACAGTGTCCCGAGGTAAAACCCCACAATAGAATAAACCACCCATAGATATAATTTAATATAATTTAATTGATATCCTTATTTATACTATTTAATTTATATTAATATAAAAAAACTATTTTTAATAATAAAGCAATGAATTGTAATATTGTTTCTGGGGAGAATGTGAAGAATTCAAAGGAATTATTGAAGACTTTGGAGCACTTTAGAGAGGAGGCAAAAGATGTAGCAGCAACACTCAAGAAGCTTAGAAAGAGTGTTAGCTCAGAGGAGGATAATGTTGTTCAGAAAATTTTCAGTCAAAGGTTGCCAGTAGCAGTAGGATGCTAGTTGGTTTAATGCCTACAATTCTTCTTGTTGATCCATCTACCTAGTTGTTAAGGTGCTATGCATTCTGCTTTGTGATCAACTAATGTACTCAACTTTGATGTTCATAGGACTTATATGGTTAATTTAAGAAGGCAAACAACAAATTACATTTTGTCAATTTGCTTAAGGTTATCTTCTGGTAAATTATTTCTAGGACTATTACTTTGTATTTTGCATCAAGTTGATGGCATAAATAAATTAAGCCAGTTGACTATGGTTAAATTATTGTAAGAATGCAGAAGAGCCAACACCGACTGTTAAAGAATATGGGAGCTTTGCAAACTAGTCTCAATTATGGCATTCCTTTCATTTTGCGTTTCTTCTATGATTCGATCAAGTTTCTTCCACAATGTTATGCTGACATTTCCTTTTCTAACAACGCACAACATATTGTCACATAACATGCATTCTGCAACATAGTATAACTTACGTCATTGGACTCAAAAGACTAATTGATTTTACCAATACATTAAAGCACTGTTTTATAACTTGTTTGTTTGAGAAATTGTCAGTCAAGAAAATAACTGAAGTTCACAAAAGGATAAATGACATTTTTAGGATTGAAATGGTGAAGTCTGAAACAAGACTGAGAATATAGAAATAGGTATAGGTTCCAAAAACTGTGCTAACCGCTGTCTCGTTTGAATTTTTCTTGTGGCTTGATAAGATAACATTTTATATTTGGTTATTAATGATATACAGTACATTAAGAGAATCTAAATCCAACACACGCGTGAAGGTCTGGCATGTCAGCATTGGCTCCGAACTCAAGAGATTCTAAATCCAAAGTTTGGGTTTCATTTGAAATATTTTTTTCTTAATCCCGTTGAACATGTGATGCGGGAATATTAATTCGTATGGAAGGTGTGGAAAGGAAGTGTGTACAACGTATTAAGATAAGGCGGTGTAGCAGCCATACAACAATTTGTCAGAGGCTTCATTATTTTACTATGTGATAGATTTAAGATAAGAATATTCTGTAAATGGTGTCTTGCTTAGGAACTAAGCAGCAAGAGACGCCCACTGATAGTTCCATGAACACATAAATGAAAACCTTATGGGAACATTTTCTATATCCTTTCCAATCTTCTTTTATCTATTTATTTTTCTCTTACTGAAACCCTATATTTTTCACCCCGAAGGGGATCGAGAATCCTGGAGTGCGTTGCTTCGTAAACTCTCAGGTAGAAAGAAAGGGTAAACTCTCAGGTAGAAAGAAAGGGTACCGACCAAAATCGAACTTGGACTAGCTGTGTGGTAAACCTCCACTAATTTATTGCTGGAACATACCTAATGAAGTTATTTCCAGTTTGGAGGGCATTTTCCTGATGTTCCGGCGAATCTAACTAGTTTAGGTTGGCTTCAGTTGAATATGTGATGAAGAATTATACATGAGAGGAATTTGAGATCTGATTCTTGCTGCATTGTGCTAATGAAATCTATCCATATATGTGTGCTCTCCATAATAGGCAGAAAGGGAAGGGAAGCCCCTGGTCCCATGGCGCCCGCGAAGACTTGCTGTTGGTAGTTCCCAATAATGTTAGCACTAGTCGATTGGGACTCCGGTGCAAATACCAAGCACACATGGGATCCGTCATTTTTTGTTTTGTTTTGCAGAGTTGTTGGCCATCCAGATCAGCTGCGGTTCATGGCAGAACACACATACCCTCGACACGAATATGCTATGGGTAAAAGGCCATGGTTACAAAGGCGGCTCGTGCGCAAACACCACCACCGCGAGCTACATTGCCCCTCAGCTCTATAAACTCCATTTCTTTAAGCTCGTGGTCAGCCAAAACATCCTCGTTGAGGCCAAAGAACATTCTAACGAAATAATGGCCGCCTGATATCATCTCTTATCTCTCCGTTTAACGCTCTGTCTGTCCGACAAACGACAACAATTTTGTAATGCCACCGGAGTCTTTCTCGTGCTGCAGGATAGCCTTGCAGGCAACGCACAAGCAACAAAGTCTTTTTTCGTGCTGCAGCATTGCCCTGTGGGCTGCCGCTCATAATAATAACGCATACAAAACCTACAATTATTTGTTGTGGAAAAATAATAGTGATACCACAGCACGAAGTCTAATTTTTTTTTTTTCTTCGAATATATATATATATATATTAATGGAATACTCACAGCATAGTAGTTTCCCAAAATACCTAATGAACTTATATAAAAAAAAAACATGTATATTATATTACATTTTATGTTTGGACTTTCGTTTTAAGGTTTAACACCATACTGTATGGAAAATTCATTAAATTTAATACTGCTGTCAAATTTCCCACAACAAAATCCAATACTACTGAATCTTGCTCTTGGAAATTAATCATGAAAGGAGTCCTCATACTTAAAAATGAGACCTTATGAGAATAGCTTTAGCTTGGTTGTGTGGACTTCCCAGTTCTGTGAAGGTAAGTGTCTTCAAGAGAAAGAAGGAAATTTTAATGCAATAGCTCAAACTCAAGAGATGGGGGCAATACAAGCTTGGAAAATCATAGAAATGATTTAAAATACCCTAAGATCCACAAAGTCTGAAACTTAGCTCTGATACCATGTGTAAAGACCTTAACTTGCTGAATTTAACAAACATTAACAAAATTGATACCACACAATCCAGAGTGGGATTTTTTTTAAACAACATATATATATATATATATATATATATATATATATATATATATATATATATCAATTCACTTTTTAATACTTATCTGGAACCATCTTTGAAGTTGTTCCAGACCCGTCATGGCTCCCGCTCCCATTACCAATCCGTCGTTTTCCTCCCAGCCTATCTGAGGTCAACCTCTTCGGTCTCCAGATCCAGAAGACAAGTCTTCTAGCCCCCATGCCCAAAACTCCAATAACAATCGAGATCACTCCATGACTCTGTTAGAACTCACTGCTCATGTCTCACGCAGTTAGAACTCTTCTAACAACATTCGGGTCAGTTTTCCCACCTCACTACCCATGCCCATCAAGTTTCCCCCCCTTCTTCTTTTATACACAAACTCCTTTCAAGATATTTATTAAAATATCATTTTTTAATAAATATCTTGGATTTCTGAAATATCTTAGTTTTATTAAAATATTATTATTTAATAAATATCTTGGATTTCTTAAAATATCTTAGTTTTATTAAAATATTATTATTTAATAAATATCTTGGATTTCTAAAATATCTTAGATTTATTAAAATATTATTATTTAATAAATATCTTAGATTTATTAAAATATCATCATTTATTTGCATAAGTCAATGCTTTTAATTTTCTTTGAACAAAGTATTAGTTTATATTATGATAGTGGTAGGTATAGCTAATACATTCATTATATTCTAGTGGGTTAGGTATTTACTCAGTACTTCAATAATTCACTCATTACTCTACGCTGAGATTTTTCATAATTGATTAGTGCATGTACTAGTGCAGTACACATGATACATGCATATGTAGCTATCATATGCAGGTCTCATATGCATTCTAATATTTCTATGTTCTCTATAACTCGAGTTGGGTTATTACAAATTCATTGAGATTGGAGTATGTTGGGCAGTAACTATTTATTGTTCAATTACATTCCTATTTTGGTTTCTCTTTCATGAATTAAATGAACTATTTCTTTAATTGATGAAAATTATTTAATGGGTTCAATCATATAAACAATCCTCTTCCCCTTATTAGTTAGCCCATTTGCTCTTGAATTGAGAAAGGGCTATCTTTTTCCCAATTCGAGATAGGATTAATTTTGCTTGCATTCTAGGACAAGTTTGCATCTAGATTAATCATTACATTTCTAGAAGTCCTCTTATCAAAGAGGCAAACTTTAGTTGTGGCTTGGGTGAGCCCTAGATCAGCTTAAGGATCACTTCCTTGCCTGAGCTCAGCAAGAGGGCTGATCTGATTTCTCTTCTCTATTGGTCAGTGAAAGACATACTTTAAGCCAACAAAGATAGAGAGAAGGTAACTGGACCTAGTTTAACCAGTTGGAACCACCATTCCAAACAGAAAAGGAGCTGCTTTAAGTTCCTAACTGGGTGGTCACACTTATAATTGATGCCCTAGGTGACCTATGTAGGCTAGGCCTAGAGAAAGAGGGGAGGGTGAGAGGAATTCTCTTTAAAAATGATCACTTATGAAAGGATCAGTGCCTAATCCTTTGGAGAGGATGGAGTCAAGATGAAATTGAGCCTCCTAGACAACTTTGCATGGAAATTTGGGCATGAGAGCAGTTGCTAGAAGAGTTTATACTTCAACTTGCAATAACCAGTTACTTATCAAGATATATTCAATAGAAACAATCTCTAGGAACATTCACCCTTCACACATGATACATGAGATGATGCAACGCTACAAAAGACTAAATTTCCACAATTTCGTATAAGAAAAGCAGTAAATTTCAGATCTGGTATAGCGAAAATCCCAGCAACATCGATGTATTAAAATAAATAATAAGTATAGGCACGAAAATATTACTTACATGTGCAAAGAGTATATCCAATCACCAAAATTATGCCAATAATGAAGCTCCAAGACAAGAGAGATATCTAGACATCATAATTCATTTATTACATCCAAATTCATCCTCCAAGAAGAATAGCGAAATTCTCACAAGAGGAGATAACCCAATCCAAGTGATGATGATCAAATGATTCCATCACACTTCTATTTATACACTTCCTAATGAATTCGATTTAGCTAATTAGGCCTAATTTAGTCGCTAGAATAAAATAATGTGCATAATAAAAAAACCTTTGTTGACAAGTCCACCAAATAGCTCATAATACATGAATAAGCCTCTCAAGAGGGTAAAATGATCAACAAAGTGAGTCATTGGCTTTTGAGGAGGCCTCGTGAAGTCCAAAGGGTGCCATGATGTAGAAATGGACTGCCATCATAGTGGACAAGGGGATGGCCCCTTGTTTTCCAAGCAAAAACCTGTGGTGTTCCCAATTGGGTGTCGAGGCAGAAAGTCATCCTCATGGGACTCCAAATGGATCAGAAGTGCCTGTTGTTAGTTTTCGTAGCATCAGATGTGTTTTAGTCACGAAATTTTGTGGAGAGGCTAGAATACATGAGTTCTTCAAAACCTAGAAATAGTTTCTGGAAATTCTGCCTAGAAGTGTCTCAATTATATTATTAACCAAATTTTAAATATTTCCTAAGTCTAAACTTAAGGAATATGGTTAATTAATCAATATTAATTGAGATTAGGCGAGAATAGTCTAGAAACTCACACAGATCGTTCCAGAGATGGTCGTAGCCATCGATTATGTTTTAATCTTGGTCGTTGGTGCTCCAATAGAGGATTATAAGAGGAGGTCGATGTGGAAATGGAGAAGAAACTTGCAGAGTTCGATTTCATTGGCAGATCGATTTCCAGAGTAGCAACAGTAAGTTGTCGAAGAGAGTCAGAGAGATCGAAGCAGTGTGAGAGGGGCATGGACAGTGATTCAAAGGAAAGATTTCCAGATCCGGAGAGGCAACAACAAGAGGGCCGAGTTATCCCAGAGAGGCAACACAGAGGCTCTGCGAAGTAGCTTCAACAAGGCAGATTGATTTGGTTGTGAGAAAAATCATTCTTAGTTCCAGAGGCCGCACAGAGGTTCCAGAAGGCTGAAGAGACGATTTCCTCAACAATTGGAGATAAAACGACTTCATCAGAGGCAATTTCAAGCCACACGTGTGGGAGACAACGCAGAGGGGCTCACGCTGAGGTTTGGACGACCAATTTGCTAAAGGCAAGTCATGCCAAAGATTGCTTGTGGGAGAAGGGTAATTCCCTTTAGTATTTTGTCCAGATTTTCTTGCTATTTGGATTGCCAGTCGGGTATCCATAGATGTACTCAGATTTCAATGCTGCATAATAATAAAAACCCTCACTGCTATACCGATTTTCCCGAGTTGGGTTTTTTCGGGGACTTTTGTCGAAAAATAATTGTGTTAATTTTATGTGTGTGTGCTAGCATTTCTTCCAACGTTTATTCTTCTGTAGTTTTATTTGTGTGGATTGCAATGTGATTTATTCAGTATTTTCCATAGTAAGCAACAAATAAATTGTTAAATTAAATAAACAATTAGGAGAATAGTTTCCAGTTGCTGCATTAGGATTCCGGTTTAGGAATTTTCACACTTGTAAACCATCTGTAAAGGTTGGAATAATGACATACGCCCTGCCTTTGTAGCAGGTAACAATCCTCTGGATCTTGAAATGTCTGCCAAGTGTATGGTGTATCTGTGGAGCCGATTGGGCATGGTGAACTAGGTGCATCACCCTCATTCCAAAGGTGGAATATGGGCAATCAACGAATGCTGCTGGGGATCCCTGAAGTGATCTCGATTATGGTGGAGGCCCATGGCTCTCAATGCTCACCCTACAAGTGCCAATGTGGCCCTCTAGAGTGCTAGGCCCCGTATAGGGAGACCAAACCCCAAATGGGAATCCACCTGCAATTCTGCATAAGATCTAATGCATCCCCTTGCCCTCCAATACAACAAGTCATTAGAATAATCAAGTAAAAACAATTACAAGCCTTGGAATCAATGGGGCACTTCATGGTGGCATGCCTTTCCATAATGGGCTTTGGTATGCACAAGTGTCTGCAAGCTCAATAGGGGGTTGGCCAAGGACCCTATTAGGTGGTTTCAACCTCTAGAGGGGTGACATGTCCGTGGTACATCCCTCAAATTGTAGGTGACAAATGATATATTGATGGAACAAAGTGGGGATTAGGGAGAACATCCAGACCACATGTTAAGGAGCTAGGGTAGCTAAAATAAGGAAAACCCACACCTGGGTATAATACTGTAGGAGGGAGCAAATCGTGGTACATGAGTTATTCCGACCTTTGTTTTTCCACCCTTCTTCATATGCCTTTTGCCTTTTATTGATTTTTCTTCATAATTTCTCTGGGCTCCAGGGGATGAGAGCATGATGTGTAATATGTAGCAGTGAATACTCCCTTAAGATGGGGTTGTTCATTGCCCACCAGGGGTTGGGACAATCATGGGTTCCTTAATGATAGAGAGGGCTCATCTAGGGCCCATAGGAACCAGGGTGATGACCATGGATAAGGGGTAGAGCTCATGTTTGGCTTTTGCCCACGTGCTAAATTTTTTATGTCTTGACCATCTTTTGCATTTTGTGGTACATTTCCTGTTGAGAGTGGCCAAATTATGCTTTTTATTTTCTTTTTAGCTGCATCAACCTCCAGGGCATCGTTCCAGGTCCGACCCAAGGTGTGGACAAGGGGAGGGGGAGGCTAACCCTATGTGGACCCAACAGACACATGTGGACCCGGATGGGAAAATAGATGAATGGGGCTAAACTGAGTGGAAGGGGAATGATGTAGGTGGTATTAGGAAACAGGACCACACAACCAAAATCGAGATTTCCCATGTAGTGCCAACCCAAAGCCAAATGGTCACTAAAGGAGACCCCAAAGGACTAGGATACATGGGTAACCACGAAATTAGGTAGTGGAGACAAAAATACAAGCCTAACCCACTCTTTTCGCTGAATCCCCCCACCAATCCATGCCCAAAAGTGCCCATGACAAGTAAGGAAAATTACTCAACCATACGAATGAAAAGCCATACCTTTGGGGTCGGGAGGACCACTTTCAAACATAAATTCATGACAAGTGGTTGAGGGAGCACATGGCTGGCTTAGGTGGCGGAATCAATGGCACATTGAGCTATTTTGCAGCTCCAAGGGGCTGCTGGCTACTAGCTGAGGACCATCTAGGAGAAATTTTTTCTCCTATATACACTACCCACAAGTGTTGGGTAACAGTGTGTTTGCTATATGCTCTTTTATATGACCTTTAAAGGATCTTCCTGTTTGGTCAATGTAGTTTTTTCCGTAGGAACACAAAATTTGATAAACCCCTCGACCGAACATTGGATTAGAGTGGTCCTTAGCAGGTCATAATAATTGTTTACGGGTTGTGTGAGGTTTAAAGAGAATCTTAATGTTCTTTTTCTTTTTTGCAAGGGTTTTTGAGATGTGATCAATGGCCCCTTTGGATGTATGGAAGGGTGACCTTAGGCAGTGGGGGTGGATAATGGTTTGAGGGTTTTGGGGTTGATAGCAGAACGAAAGGAATTTTTGATTTGAGGGAGGTTGTAGCCATAGGACAAGAGGGCTTTAGTTAGATGCGATTTTTCTTTTTCCAAAATAAATTGCAGGGTATAATTTTAAACTGTCCTAGTAACTAAAGGTTTAAAGATGACAATTTTTTGTGTTGGGTGATGGTGAGATTTGGTGTGAAGGTACCTATTTGTATGAGCATTTTTCTGGTAAACTTGGTGACTTGGGGAGCCATCAAGTTGGCAAGAGATAAGGACATCAAGGAATGAAAGAGAGTTTGATTGTTGAATTTCCATGGTGAATTGGATTTGAGGGGAGATGCTATATAGGTGGACCAAAAAGGAGTTTAGGGCATTATGGCCATGGGGCCATACCACAAATGTGTCATCAACAAACCTAAACCAACATTTGGGTTTAAGATGCAAGCTGTTAAGAGCTTTGGATTCAAAGTGTTCCATATAAATTGTTAAGAAATTTATGCAAGTAGATTAGGGTTTGATTCCTCTTTCTTGATAATTACTTGTGAATTATGTTGGCTTCTTTTGCTTCTTTATTAGATTATCTTTCATTAAGCAATTACCAAATTATGTGTGTATGAAGATCACAAAAACATTAGATACAAGATGTAAGCACTATGCCAGGGCAAAACCCCTCTCTAGGCGAAAACCCAGTCAAAATTCTCTTCCTTCAATAGTTTTCTTTGAGACTCTTCACCTTAGACATAGACCAAACCTTTCCTCCACACCAAGTCAACCTTTCTAGATCGACGACCCAATAGCAGCAATATCTTGACCCCAACAACTTCGATTATGCAACAACTTACAACATCAGGCAACAACTCGCAGCAACAACACAAAAAGACTTTGATCTCCCAAACTAGGGCACGAGAGAGAGAGAGAGTAGCACCAAATCTTTGATTTTCTTCTTCTCTTTGACTTTGACCCAACTCGCACTCCTTTTGGCTTCCTTGACCCACTTCACACCTTTTTCGGCTTCCAAAGAGATATCAAACTTGCTTGATATGAGATGCTCCAAATGAATTCGATCTCCTTCTATTTATAGGCTCCAAGTGAGGTTGAATTGGTCTCCTTTAGGCCAACTTGATGTGGGGGTGACATAATTCATATTTGACTCAATAATAAACATTTTTACACGATTCAAAAGCCCAAGGAGGGTCTCTTTAAATGTACAATGACTATTGACTCAATATTAATCCTAGGAGTCCACAATGGGGACTTTGACTAATATAAAGATGACCCAAGCATGAAACCCATGCTTTACTAAGTCCTTGTTACAATAATAAAAATTCTTTTCTTTATTCTTTTGGCAAGTACATTACATGACTCAAATACATTTATGAACACCGAACCTAGTTACATTCTTCCACATAAATGTTGGCGACTGTAGGGGATAAGGAGGATCTCGTTGAAATGCATACACGAGTTCTCTTCTCATAGGTTTTGAAGCCTTCAAGCTGTTCTATGTACACCTCTTCTTCTATCACCCCATTCAAGGATGTTGTCTTGACATCCATCTGGTGAATCTTCCATCCCATCTGAGTTGCTAGGGATATAACAGATTTGATGGAGCTGTATCTGGCTACAGGGGCGAAGGACTTCTCATAGTCAATTCCTTCCTTCTGCGCATACCCCTTTGCCACGAACCTAGCCTTGTACTTCTCCACGCTACCATTTGCAGCGTACTTGATTTTATAGATCCATCTTGATCCTACAACTGATCTATCCTCAGGTCTAGGTATAACTTTCTAGACATCTTCGTCATGATAGAACTGTACTCTTCTACCATGGCAGCGACCCATACTTGGTGTTGTACGACTTCCTGAAAACTGGAGGGTTTTTCTACCTGTGCTACCAATGCTTGGTACCTGTCAGGTTGTCTATGCTGCCTCTTCTTGGTTCTAGGAGCTCCAATGAACTCCTCTGCATCCCTCAGTGTTTGTTGTGCCTCCCTACTGTTTCTACCACTAGTGGTAGGAGGTTCTCTCAATTCCTCCTCTCGTTCATGTTGTTCGATCTGCTGAGAACTGCCAAAATATTCTCCTCCTGAGGAAATGTTGGTACTGGTCATTGTACTCGATCCTGGTGTTTGTCCTCCCTGCTGCCCCTACTGCTGTTCGACTAAAGGAACTTTTGCTCATTGATCCTCTGCTGGCATCTCACGAGATTTCTTGAAAGCTTCATCTTCCATGAACTTAACATCTCGCTTTACTGCAATTTTCCTGCTGCTAGGAATGTAGATTTTGTACAGGGTTGCGGGGGAGCGCTCCTCCCCCATCCCTCCCCATAGACCCTGCTCCCAAAACACGCTCTAAGTAGGATCGATTAGGGAGCGTGCTCCCAAGCCAGAAAAAACGCTCCCAGTTTTTTCAGGAGCGTTTTAGGGAGTTCTTGGGAGTGAACGCTCCCTCCTTAAAATGGGAGCAAATTTTTTTAAGGAGGGAGCATTCACTCCCGAGCGCTCCCTTGTGCAAAAATTCTCCCATCCAGGAGAATTCGGTGCTGGCCATGCAGAGAAGGGGAAGGCCACATTTTTTTTTTTTGAGGGAAAGAAGGGGGGAGGAGGGGGGGGATAAAAAGCCCTCCCTCTCCCTCATTATAATCATTCTCAAGAGAGCAAGAGAGGAGAGGAGAGGAGAGAGCAAGAGAGAAGAAGGGAAAGGAGAGCTTGGAGATGATATTAGAGCTTGGGATTGAAGGCCAAAGAGGTAGGATCTACACTCTAGAGTCTAATCTAGATTTTTTTTTTCTATGTTGCATTTTAATTTTTTGAAAAATGAAAAATTGAAATTTTTTTTCTTCCATTTTGCATTTTTTCCCATTCCCATTTGGCATTCCTCCATTTTTTTGCAGTCTAAAAGCTTGAAACATCATGGCTATATGGCTTGGCATTTTCTTCTTGTTGGTTCCTTTTTTTGTTATTATGGTGTTGGAGAGTAGAAGAAAGAGGGTTATTCAAGAAGAGGAGGATGAAGAAGTGGGTTATAGTGGATTTGATGAAAATCCTAAAGAGGAGTACCATGGTGAGGAGGAAGGGGAGAGTGGAGATAATGAGACCACAGTGACACCAACTAAAATTAACCAAACACCATTGTGGAAATATGTTACTAGCGCAGGGAAAGGGGGTGGAACCACTAAATTTTTTTTCCCCCATTGCAATAAACAATACACAGGTTCATGCACTCATGCCAGAAGGCACTTTTGTGGGAAAAGACCATGGGATGGAGATAAAAATGTAGGAATCACAGCTTGTGTTAGTGTGTCAGCAACAAATAGAGCCAAATACATAAGGGAAGAGGAGGAAGCCCAATACAAATATAAAAGATCTAAGGGATTCTTAGAATCTTATCCACCATCACATCATGCATAAAGAAGTCCATCAACCTCCACCCATGGCAGTGGATATGGAGGCACACCTGGCACAGGAGCAAACATCTCTTTAAGGCGTAGAACCATATCAAATTTCCTTGATTAAGGATCTAGGAATGATGTGGATTAAAAAAAAATTTGGTTTCTCTATGCATGTGGGGTACCATTCAATGTTCTTCGCTCACCTTATTGGCATGAAATGGTTTTTGCCATTAATGATGCCCCCAAGGCTAGAACCATGGGACTTGATCACGAAAAAGCAAAAGTAACTCATTCTTTGAGTAGAATGACAAGTTCTTGGAATGAGCATGGGGTGTCCATTGTATCTGATGGATGGAAAAATGTAAAAGGCAAGCAATTGATAAGTGTTCTTGCTGTGTCTGTTAGTGGTGCAATCTTCCTTTCATCATATGATTATTTAGATAAGTTCAAGACCGACATCAACATTGCAGAACCATTACTTGACACAATTGAGCGTATTGGGCCATACAATGTCGTCCAAGTCATCACTGATAATGCTGCTAATTGTAAGGTGCGGGAGCAATTATTGAGGATAAATACCCCAACATATTTTGGTCTGGGTGTTTGGTTCACACAATGAACCTTTTGATGCATGATATAATTAAAAACAAACAACCTCTATACAGATGGATTGGTGATTTGTACAAGAGGCAAAAAGATGATAAGATTTATTACAAATCATAGCAATACCCATGGGCTTTTTTTTCGCAGTCACTCAAGATTGGAGCTATTGACGATTGCAAAGACTAAATTTGCTAGCTATTACCTCACCTTCAGGCGCCTTTTGAAGGTAAGGGAGTCATTGGCTAGCATGGTATCAAGTCCACACTAGTAGGTATTAAAGGACAAGGCAACAACATCAGTTGACAGGCATGGTTTTGAATAGGTGGAGGAGACCGCTCTTGATGGTCTGTTTTAGGCACGTGTGAGGGAAATTTTGAATTTCACCAAGCCCATTTATAGCATGATTCACTTTGCAGATACATATAAACCAGTGATTGGGGAGGTGTATGAGCAGATGGATAACATGTTGGGGCAAATAAAAGATGTTGTTAAGGAAAATGATCCCAACTTGTATTCAATGATTCACAACTGTATGTGTGCACGGTGGAATAAACTTAATGTTCCATTGCATGCCTTGGCGTATATCCTTATGCCAAAATACTACTCTCCCTCTTGGTTGGGCCAACCTGCACCTCGGGGTGGGGTTAGGATCAAAGCTCGTACAGATCCAGAGGTACAAGAGGGATATATGAAAGCATTAGACAAGTTGGTCCCTGACGGGGAGGAGTTGTTGAGATTTTGTGTATTTGGGGTAGCATCAGTTGTGCTCTAGCTCCCAAATTTTGTGGACGGACTAGAGTACACTAGATCTACAAGACCCAAAAATTGTTTTAGGAAATTTCATTTTGTTTAGGAGATATTAAATTAATTAATTATTTTGATGTATTTCCTAGTTAAAACTTAGAGAACTTAAATAATTAAATTGAATTTAATTAAACATGTGATGAAATTGTCTTAAGTCACACAGATCAAGCTTTCTTTTAATCTTTTCCATTGATTCAAGATCTGATCATGGCCGTTGGTTTCCCAACAAGAAAAGTATAAAGGAAAGGCTTGGGGTCATTTGTAAAACACACAGAGGCAGAGCACTGAAGCTACGCTGAGATTCTAGGGCAGGTTTGCTAAGAATTCTCAGAAGTGTTTCAGCTGCAGAGAGGGGAATTTAGGCCAAGGGGATGATCTGATCCCAGGGTCTAGAATCAGCAAGTGGCAGAGATCAACTCAGAGAGGCAATGCAGAGAAGCAGGAGGGCAACAACTTGTGCTACGCAGTCCCTCAAGGACAACGTGATTTGCTGCAGGAAACCCTTAGGGGTTACGCAGAGACCCTAAGGGGCAGCGTAGGAACTTCGTCACCCTGTCTGGGGTAACGCAGCCCTTTCTGGAGCAACGCTGAGGGTCAGAGGGGCTTCAGAGGCTGACGCAGAGGCTTTAGGAGCAGTGCTAGGGTTTCTAGGCCCTAATTTTGGTTGAGTTCTGTAAATCTCGTTTGAGGGTGTGGATCAGTCATTATTTTGGCCCTAGATTAGCCATTGAGCGGTTGATCTATTATTTCTCTGTCGGGTTTTCCAGATCTGGAACCCAGGCTTGTTGTATTCAGAAAATTCTTAATGATAAAACCCTCCAACAGCCAGAAGACTGGTTTTCCCGCATTGGATTTTTTGGGGGACTATTTGTCCAGAAATAACTGTGTCACTTTGTTTATGTGTGCATGAACTTGTTCTAGATTTGGATTGGTGGAGATCTGTTATGTGTTTTGTTTTGATTTTAACTTGAATTTTATTTAGTTAATAACTTGTCTAAGTAGGAGGAGCATAACCAGATTAACAGTAAATAATTTTTGCATAAAGTATAAAGATTTAGAAATTTCCATAGGAGTGTGCTAATTTGTGCCTTGAATTAGGCGGATACTTCAGTTTCACTGGTTTGTTTGGTTCTTTGCATTCAATGGAATATAGAGACAAATTTGATGCTCTCACATGGTGGGAAGCATATGGCGGCATGGGATGTAAATACTTTTTCAGCAGAGAGGTGTTGGAGCACCTACAACTTCATACATAATGTGAGAAGAAACAAACTCAATGAAAACCAAGCAGAAAGCTTGGTTTATGTGCACTACAAGTTGAGGTTGTTGAGTCATTATTGTGATCGGGCTTATGAGGATCTTTCATATAAAGTTTGGGACAACAACCTAGAGGACGATAATTTGGAGGACGACACTATACATCTAGAAGAATTGGAAGCAGAACTTTTGAGAGATGAGGATGAAGCAACAACAACCATGCCACCGCCACACCCACGATCTAGTAGTAGTGCCAGTGCCAATGTTCGAGTTCCAACTATTGTTCCTTTGTTAATGCAACGTCCACCTACATCCTCACATGGAGGGCATGTGCCTTCTAGTTATGGTCGTGGTACTATGCGGGAGGAGATTGCTAGAACGCCACCATTACCACGAGTTGCTAAAAAATTAGACATTTCTTGTGGAAAGAGGCCAAGCAATAGATAACATAGATTACAGTTTACTAGTATTTTCTATTTTCTAGTAGTTTTTAACTTTTATAATTGTTGAAACTTTACTCTTTCGTATTTATTATAATATTTTTCGTAAACAATATATGACAATTTAAGTTTGAAGTTTGAAACTTTGAAGTTGGCAGTTATAAGTTTATAACTCATTATGAATTATGAATATGATGCTTCATGAAAGTTGAAAGTTGTTTCATTTCGTTTCATTTTATAACACTTCATTTCTTGGTAAATATTCTTTGTTGTGAATTGTAATTACTAATGGTTACACTTAGCTTACAAGTACAAGTATGGTGATCAATGAATCAATCATGATAAATGTTATGTATTGAATTTTGAAAACTTGAAACTTTAAGATTGATGAATCATGAGACTCAAGAGTCAATATGTTGTATGTTTCTAACTTGTGGACATGGTTGATGAAGATTATAACTTCTAGATGATTGATGTTATATGGTTCAATCTATGTTTTTATGTTTTTTTATATCTAATTCATCATTCTACATGATTTTGTTGACATATATGCATCAAAATATAAAAAATTATATATATATATATATATATATATATATATATATTATTAAAAAACGCTCACCGAAATGCTCTCGGACCAAGAACTTCTGAAAATGGCGCTCCTGCTCCCGCTCCACGTTTTCGCTCTCGCTCCCAAGTAACCTTGATTTTGTATGCTTTTGAGGTCTCGCTATATCCTACAAGATACCCCTTTTCTGCAGTCTGATTCAGTTTACTATGCTTCTCATCTAGTACGTGACAATATGCTAGACTTTCGAATATCCAGAGGTGACTCACTTTTGACTTCCTCCCCGTGAAAACTCCTTGAAGCGTTTTCTTCCCCAATGCTGTGTGAGTGGTTTTAGTCGGAATATACACGGATGTGTTACATGCCCTTTCCCATAAGAATCTATGAAAGTCTAGGTCATATAACATAGCTTTTGCTGCCCCAACAATAGTTCTATTCTTCCGCTCCGCTACACCATTCTGCTGTGGAATGTATGGAGTTGTCCACTCTCTCTTTATGCTCTCCTTTATGCAGAAATCTGTGAAGTCTATGTCCTTATATTCTCCACCGTTATCTGAGCGCAATGCCTTTACTTTCTTCCCTGTCATGTTCTCCACGAGAGCTTTAAACTCTTTGAACCAATCAAAGACCTCATCCTTGGTCTTTAGGAAGTAGATCCAAGTTTTTTCTGGAGTAATCATCAATGAAGGAGACAAAGTATTCGCCACCACTGAGAGCTCTAGTGGACATTGGGCCATAAATGTCTGAGTGTATGAATCGTAATATGCCTTTTGCTCGGTTATCACTTCTGGGAAAAGTTTCCTTAGCGTACTTCCCTAGTACGCATCCTCTGCATACGTCATCATGCTCCGTACTGAGGATTGGTACTCCAGTGATAGTATCTCTGAGCATCCTTAGTGCTCCATGGTGCAAATGTCCCATATGCCTATGCCATAGTTCATTCAGATTTCTTTCGCCATCAAGATTACTGCCTATTAGTGCCATTGGAGACTCGAACTGCAATCTGTTATTCTATTGCTTTGAGCTCCAATTTGCCTCTTCTTCTTCTAGCTTAGACGTTTGACGTATACCTTCTTTCCAATGAAGTATACATCGTATTCCTTGTCTTGTAACTGCGACACTGAAATCAGATTCATTCCTAGCCTTGGGCACATGCAACACATTAGTGGCTCTGATGTTGGTTCCTGCCTCCATCTGAAACGCCATGTCGCCTCTCCCTGCTGGAGTGCATTTTGTTCAGTTTCCCATAGTGATCTAGAAGTCCATCTTCTCTTCCTGATAGCTCGAGAAATATTCTCGTACTCCAATCATGTGAGCTGAAGCCCCACTATCAACATACCAAACACCTACAGATGCTGAACTTGACAAACATGCGAAGTCTTCTTCCAATCTGGAAGATAATTCAAAGACATCTAAATTTTCCATACTTATCAGTGCTATTTTTCCTTTGATTTTTGACACTTTTGCGATCCAACAAAAAAAACTGCATCTCCACTGAAGATTGCTTTGTGTTGAACCTGCTGCGCAACTCCCTCTGTCAGTAGCAAATTTCGATCCGGAAATCTTTCTCTCTGTCGACTCACTTAGAGAGAGATTTTCCACGAAAATTTGTCCTCCTGGACTGGACTGCGCAATCCTTTAGGGAATCTGATTCACTGCTTGCATAGTCTCTTGATCTCCCTCTTCAATTCAACACTGGCTCTTCTAGATCTATTGCTCTGATACCATGTGAAAATTTTGCTATCCGGAATACTACTGGAACAACTGATTAGATTTCTTATATTTGTTTAACTGAGCAAATTATTTATCGTGTGCTATAGTAAATATTGAAATAAAATACACTGCAGTCGTCACAATACAAATTCTGCGGAAAGTAGATGCAAGAAAAAATACTAGTGCAAGTATAAACACATTAACACAGTTATTTATGGACAATTGTCCCAGAAAAAACCCAATGTGGGAAAACCAGTGCAACAGATGAGGGTTTCTTTATTATTCTTCAGCAAAATCTCTTGTACAAAAATAACCAGTAGAATTGAAGAGGAATATTTGTGAGAAATTTACAAACAATTTTCTCACTCGCACCACAGTGAAATTCTAACCCTGAGGCCCTGTAGCTTCTCTTCGTCTCATTGCGTTAGCCTCTGCGCAGTCCCAGCATCACTGCGCTGTCCCTGCCATTGCGTCACTGCCTCTGCGTTGCTTCCTTTGGTTTGATCTTGTAATCTTAGCTCTTGCTGATGCTCTCTCTCTCCAACCTGTAAGTCTCCCTTTGATTCGATTTTCTCTTGCCGAACTTCAGCTAGTGAGAAAATCGATCTTCTTGGGGAACTGAGTATCTTCCCAGTGTGTTTTCCAAATGCCCCATCAAGTCCTTATAATCTTCTCGTTGAGACTTCAACGACCAAGGTTAAATCGTTAATCAACGACTAAGATTAAATTGACTTGATCTCTGTCTTTTTCTAGAAGATTCACACCCTGCTTTATTAATACCCTTTAATTATTTTAATTTCCTAAGTTTAAACTTAGGGTAAAAATAATTAATTATTTTCATAAAACACAATGTAGGTGGAATTTTCCAAAATGCTTTTTGGGTTCTTTGGAATACATGTGCCTAAGCCTCCCTGCAAAATTTGAGACTTAGACCACAACCGATGCTGCCAAAAAGCAACATTCAGTAGCATATGGATTAATGTTGAGGATGGCGCAATCAGATCTTGAGGGACATTTGCAGCGCTAGTTGCAGTCAAATGCTGAGGGGCGTAGAGCATTTGCAGCGCAAACAATTACACAATGGATAGTGCAGAGGCTAGTATCATTCAGAGACTCAAGAAGTAGCTGCAGATCCACTCCAGTGGCATAGTTGATTCAAAGAATTGTTCTCAGTCGCAGCAGCAGCAACAACATGAGATCATTTGCAGCGCAGTGTAGAGTTGGCAATAGTACAAGGTGTACAGTGCAGTTTCAGCAACAACGCAGATGCAGGTTGGTTCAACACAACGTAGCAGATTAAATAGTGTTGCACAGTGGCTTGGTGGGCAATGGTAGCTTTTCACGGTTGTCAGACATTGGCAACGTGTATGGGAGGATGTTATGAGATCGTTTAGAACACCTTCCTCATTAAGAGGGAGTGTTAGTTTTTTTGATGATTGGGTAGCATTAGAGATGTGTTCTAGTCTCGACTTTGGTCAGAGAGGCTTAGAAACACAAGATCTCTAGAACCTAAAATTTTTTTGAGGAGAAAACACCTAGAGATGGCTCAATTAAGTTAATTAATCAATAATTATTTTTTTCCTAAGTCTAACTTAGGGAAAATGATTAATTAACAAGAATTAAGTGAGAATTGTGAGATTTCTCTAGAAACTCACATTGATCGACTTAAAGATGACCTTAGCCGTTGATGAGGATTTAATCATGGTCGTTAGTGAGCCAACGAGAGATTATAAAAGGAGGTCGATGGGGTTGGAGCAAGATACTTAGTGATCAAGGAAGATCAAATTTCTCAGAGAGCAGAATTCAACTAGAAAAGAATTTGAGCCAGTGATCGAGTGGCAGTGACCGAGGGAGCAACAAAGTCATTTCTAGTAGAGCTTCTCAACAACAGAGCAGTAGTAGTTGGGAGTTCGAATTATTTTTGCAGAGAGGGTGAGCAGCTAGTGCAAGCAACTAGAAACCCTAGTTTGAAGTGCCAGATAGTGATTGTTTCAGTTGCAAGAGGCTGGGTGTTAAATTTAGATAACCCTGGTGTTCTATGCTTGATGCACTTTTGCTTCAATCTTTCTTAGGCCCAATACAAAATAGAAATCACATAAACTTTAAAGTAAAATGCTGATAGAACACAATAATAGATCAATAGAAGACAAGCCAAATATAGATCAGATTTACAATTCCTTTTGTCCAGCAAAGATATGAGATATTGTGGTGTTACGCCGATTAGCAGGATGCTTCAACCAACAAAGTCTTTCTCGGTCAGCCAACACTTTCATGTGTCACACCCACAGCCCTCAAAGACAGCTCATCACAAGTCAAACTAGGGATAGCGCAAAAAAATCAACGCAGGCAGCTTCAGAAAAGTCAATGCAACAAACTAGGGCTTCGGTCATACATCTCAGAATTCCTCGATTTTAGTGCCCAGCTGTACGACCCCCTAAATTCGAAATTTCTGCAAAATATTGAGGTCAAACGACCAAGGGTTGACCATGGTCAACGCTGCAGCAAAGAAGCCCTAAATAGATCAACGCAGAAAACAGAAAGCCCTAAACAGATCAACGCAGACAACAACAACTTCGCTCCACACGTGTGAGGGAAAAAAGGCCTCCAAAGGCTATCAAACCAATCAGATCACAATGAGAGAATGTGTGATGAGATGATGAGAAAATGACCTCCAAGTCTCTCCAATTTATATTCATCAATGAGGGTGTGTGACACATCTCTTAGGCATGTGGGATAAATCTTGCCGACCTTGCACATGTGGAAAATAAATTCAAAATCAATGTTTTGCTCATCTGATCAAGATGATCTTTAGATCAATCTTGCAACTCTCGGAAAGAGGAATCCAACAAAAATAAGACAATTGTCATATGAGCAGTGCAACATGGAGTTTGGACCTTGTTGCCCAAAATTAACACTCCCTCTCAACTAGGGAGAACTCCATCTGTCCACAAGTGCCATCCATCATGTACCAAACCAAACATCGTGCGTCATCCCACCATAACTTGCTTTGCTGGCTCTTTATTTTAGAACAAAAGGTGAGTCATAAAGACATCACACACAGCTGACCCGAAGTCAGCTTAGAGGTAAAAACTTCTCTCAGACTTAAAAGAGTCTCATACTAACCCGAATTTAGTTTACTGACCGAAGTTAGTTTAGAGGATAAAACCTCATCATACTTGATCCCAGATCAAGGTGTTGGACACGTGCCATCCTAGACATAGAGAGTACGACAATATCTGATGCGTCCATCGGTCTTGCTATGGTCTCTATCCACATTTCCCACCTCAATGGCCAAATGAGAGGTACTTACCATGAGTCTAAAACTCCATGGGTAGGATGCATGCGGGGCACAGATCAAAGAGAGGCGAACCAACTCAATATCATAACGTTGGGGCAGAAGCACCACAAGGTTTGGCAAGCCTAGCCTTGTGAGTGCTTATAGCTCTAAGAAGCTATCCCCAAGCCCCCTGGAGGTCCCAAAGCTCATAGTCCAACTCAAGCAGGACTCTCACAATAGGGTCTTTCCACGATTCCAAGATTCTTACGGAAGGTTAGGAATTTGACCTTCCCTAGGGGCTTCGTGAAAATATCCGCGACCTGCTCATCAGTTCCTATATGATCGAGCCTTACGATGCCTCGCTGTACCATATTCTGGATAAAGTGGTGCATGATATCAATATGCTTGGATCAATCGTGGAACACGGAATTCTCAGAAAGACGAATCCCACTCTGGTTATCACAAAGGATAACGGTGGTATCTAGCACATGCCCGAACAACTCACTGAAGAGCTTTCGCAACCAAACAGCTTCACAACAGGCCATACACGCTGCAATGTATTTGGCCTCAGCAGTGCTTAAAGCCACCGACTTCTGCTTCCTGCTCATCCAAGATATCGAAGCAGAACCCAAGGTGAAGCAACATCCAGATGTGCTCTTGCGATCCACCACACTGCCAGCCCAATCGGCATCAGTATATCCATGGAGTCTCAAACTCTTGGCAGTGTATCTCAGCACATGATTGATTGTACCCCGAAGATATCTCAATAGATTCTTGGCACCAATCTAGTGAATATGATGATGATCAACCATATGTTGACTCAAAGTGTTCACTGCAAAACATACGTCCGGATGGGAGTTCACTAAGAACATCAGGGCCCCTACGAGTTGTTGATATTCGGTAGGATTTGCTAGCACGAGCCCAGCAGCGATTCCACTCAACATCTTAAACTTGAGTTCCATCGGTGTCAACACATACTTACAGTCCACCATACCAAATTTCTCCAGCAACTTCACGACATATTTTCCTTGAGAAAGGAAAATCTCGCCTGGCCTCTGCCAGACCTCCAAGCCTAGGAAGCAGTGCATCAGTCCTAGGTCTTTAATCTCAAACTCGGAAGCTAGCTCCCTCTTACATTGATGAATGAGAGGGTCAATACCTGTCAGGAAGAGATCGTCCACATAGAGAACCAAAATGAGAGGCCTTTCTCTATCAACCTTAAAATAAAGGTTTGAATCAACATTACTTTGAGTGAAGCCCAGCTTCATCAAGTAGCTATCTATCCTCTCGTACCAAGCCCTGGGGGCTTTCTTGAACCCATAGAGGGCTTTTTTCAACCTGCATACATGGGTGTCTCTATCTCGGACTTCGAACCCCAGAGGTTGCTCCACATATACCTCTTCCTTTATAGATCCATGCAGAAAAGCGGTCTTCACATCCATCTAATGTAGACTCCATCCTTGCGTAGTAGCAAGGGCAATAATAGATCGGATGGTGGTATAGCGGGCCATAGGTGCAAATATATCGTCATAATCTATGCCTTCCTTTTGAGAGAAGCCTCAGGCAACAAATCTTGCCTTGTACTTTTCAGCACTTCCATCAGATCCATGCTTGGTCTTATAGAGCCATTTCGAGGTGACAACAGAATTGTCCTTTGGTCTCGGGACCACTTCCCAGACATCATTCTTCATAATGGACTCATATTCTTCGTGCATAGCATCCTTCCAAACTTGATGCTTTACGGCTTCTTCAAATGTTTCAGGCTCAGATTGTACTATTGTACTCATGGTTGCTAGATACCCTTGCTATCTCTTCAGCTTCTTACTTTCACGGAATGTCCCCCTTGGGGCAATATGTCTCTCGGCATCTTCGAGAGTATCCCTAAGCCATGAGGGTTTTCTCTTATTTGAAGGAGGTGGATCAATGGGATCCATAGGTCCTTCAACATCGGGCATCAGGTCATCCTTTGGCTCTTCCAGCTTCCCTGCTTCTTCATCTTATTTGTCTTCCTTGGAGCTAGGAAGATTTCTCACTTTCTTGAGGGCAACATCTTCATCGAAGGTGACATCGTGGCATATCTCCACTTCTCTTTGACAAGGCACATAGATTCTATATGCCTTCGAAGATCCACTGTAGCCCACAAACATTCCCGTCTTTCCAGAAGCATCCAACTTGCTTCTCTTTTCTTTCGGCACATGAAAGTAAACAGGACAACCAAAAACTCTAAAATGAGAAACATCAGGTTTCTTACCAGAAAAGACTTCTTCGGGAGTTTTAGAGTCCATAGCGGAATGCGGGCATCTGATTTGAACATACACAATAGTGTTCGCAGCTTCTCCCCATAGAAACTTCGAAAGACCTTGGTCACATAGCATGGCACGAGCTGCTTCTACAATGGTCTTGTTCTTTCTTTCAGCAACACCATTTTTCTCAAGAGTGCACGCAGTTGTGGTCGCCCTCTTAATGCCAGCTTCTCTACAAAAGTCATTAAACTCGCTTGACTCATACTCGGTCCCATTGTCGGTGCTCAAAACTTTGATTTTCTTCTCGGTTTGATTTTCCACCAAGGCCTTGATGGTACGGAACCATTTGAATTCTTCGTCCTTCTTCTTCAAAAAATATATCCAGGTCTTGAGGGAGAAGTCATCTGTAAAAGTCATGTAATAGGAACATCCTCCCAAGGATGTCATAGGCAGCATACCAGATAAGTCAGAATGTATAAACTGCAAGATATCATTTGTCTTTGTGACACTTGAGGGGAATGGTCCCCTTGTATGCTTCCCTTTGGCACAACCCTGACATATACCTTCATGATCATCTCTCAATTTAGGTATCCCTGTCACCACCTTCCTTGCTTCGGGAAGGGCTTTGTAATGAAGGTGTACAAACCTCCGGAGCCATAACTCTGTTTGAAGAGTTGTGTCACATGTCATAGCCCCCAATGGACTTCCTCCAACCTGGTAGAGTGTATCAACTCTAAAACCAATAGAAAGAGCTTCCTTGAAGTTCTTCTTCTAGATAAGTACCTTTCCATCAATGAATGCCACCTTGAACCCATTGTCTTCCATTGCCGAAATTGACACAAGGTTCTTCTTCAAATTAGGTACATACAACCCATCCTGTAATCGGATGACTTGACCTTGAGATAAGTGGAGGGTCACAGTCCCTGTCCCTTTCACGGGATAGGTGGCATTATCTCCAAGGATAATTTCCAGATTAGTATCTTTCTCAACCAAATAAAAAAGGGCTTCTTTATAACCAGTGAGGTGCCTTGAAGCACCACTATCAATTAACCAGACACCCAAGGTGTCGGGTGGAGATGCAGTAGAGAGGGCAGATACAAGAATAAAATCATTTCTCTTATTATCAATAACATTAGAATCATCGTACTTGGAATTTCTTGACCTCTTGAAAGGTTGCCCATTTCCATTACGATTAGAAGGAGCCTTCCTTTTTCCTTGGAACCTGATGTTCCTGCCATTCCTTCTCGAGTTGTTATTGTTATCATCCCTGGGAGAGTCCCTTCTATTAGGGCACTCTCTTGCATAGTGACCAGTCTTGTTACAAGTGTGACATCTTCCCTTCCTTCCTTTGGGCCCTGCTCTACCATGGTTTTGATTTCTCTCGGGCCACCATGGTTCTTCTTCTTTCCATGAGTGGCGAAGGCAGTAGGGTCACTTCCATTGCCACTAGAGGCATACTCCATCATTCTTGTTTCCTCTTGAGTGCATCTTGTCAATATTTCATCAAAATCAAGAATCACATTATTATTGAGAATAGTGGTATTGAATACATGCCAATCACAGGGGAGGCCTCCAAGTGAAATAAGAACCATCTCTCGATCAGATATTGCTTCCCCAATAGCTAGGAGGTTATTCCTGATTTCAGTGAGCCTCATAAAATAGGATTGAATAGATTCCTCCTTACCCTTCTTGATATTCTTCAATTGATTCTTGAAGAAGAGGATTAGCATTGCTAGCCCTAAACATGCTCACCAACTTATCATACATCTCCTTAGATGTCTTTAGCTTAGAAATGTAAGCAACCAAGTGCTTGTGAATGGAATCTCGGATAATCGTCTTTGCTTTGATTTCCCCTTTTCTATACTTCGCCTTCGTGGCAGCAGCTGCATTTGATGGAGGCTCTTGAATATTCCCCTGTACATAGTCCATGACATCTTGATCTTCTAGCGCCAAATCCAAGGACATCTTCCATGTATGATAATCAGATTTATCAGTAAATTTATCGTCAGCCTTGAAACCCTTGTAGGTTGAGGAGGCCATTTGTCCTTGATAGGATATCTTCCTTTAGAGATAGCTTCTAACATCAACTTGGACTCTTGGACTTTGTCTTCACCTCAGCTCCAACACCATGTTAAATTTAGATAACCATGGTGTTCTATGCTTGATGCACTTTTACTTCAATCTTTCTTAGGCCCAATACAAAATAGCAATCACATAAACTTGAAAGTAAAATGATGATAGAAAACAATAATAGATCAATAGAAGACAAGCCAAATATAGATCAGATTTACAATTCCTTTTTTCTAGCAAAGATATGAGATATTGTGGCGTTACGGCGGTCAACTGGATGCTTCAACCAACAAAGTCTTTCTCGGCCAACCAACACTTTCATGTGTCACACCCACAGCCCTCAAAGACAACTCATCACAAGTCAACGCAAGTCAAACTAGGGACAGCGCAGAAAAGTCAACGCAGGCAGCTTCAGAAAAGTCAACACAACAAACTAGGGCTTTGGTCAAACAACCTAGAATTCCTCGATTTTAGTGCCCAGCTGTACGGCCTCGTAAAATCGAAATTTCTGCAAAATATTGAGGTCAAATGACCAAGGGTTGACCATGGTCAACGCTGCAGCAGAGAAGCCCTAAATAGATCAACGCAGAAAACAGAAAGCCCTAAACAGATCAGCACAGACAATAGCAACTTCACTCCAAATGTGTGAGGGAAAAAAGGCCTCCAAAGGCTATCAAACCAATCAGATCACAATGAGAGAATGTGTGATGAGATGATGAGAAAATGACTCCCCAGCCCTTCCACTCATTCATCAATGAGGGTGTGTGACACATCTCTTAGGCATGTGGGATAAATCTGGTCGACCTTGCACACAATGAGAGAATGTGTGATGAGATGATGAGAAAATGACCTCCAAGTCTCTCCAATTTATATTCATCAATGAGGGTGTGTGACACATCTCTTAGGCATGTGGGATAAATTTGGCCGACCTTGTACATGTGGAAAATAGATTCAAAATCAATGTTTTGCTCATCCGATCAAGATGATCTTTGGATCAATCTTGCACCTCTCGGAAAGAGGAATCCAACAAAAATATGACCATCGTCATATGAGCAGTGCAACATGGAGTTTGGACCTAATTGCCCAAAATTAACACTGGGAGATCACTCAAAAGGCAAAGTGATTCACTTCTAGGGCTAGAGGTAGGCTGGACGACTCATCTAGAGCCAACTAGCAGGGAATGCGAATTATTTGATCCAAGCAATGCGCATTTCTGGCCTGTGCGAGTTGTCGGGAGGAAGTGCGAGCAGAGCCAAAGGGGCCGAGTTTGGTTGCAGAAGGGAGGAATTTCCTCCAGATATTTTTGGCAGTATATTTTGCTAGAGGATAGCCAAATTGGCATCCATATTTGTATGCAAATTTTTTGTTGAAGAATAATAATAAATCCCTCATCTACTGCACCGGTTTTCTTGCATTGGGTTTTCGACTGACATTTGTCCAAAAAATATCGTGTCCTATTTTTATGTGTGTGCTCTATATTTCTTAGTTTCCAACATTTTATTTTTCACAACGTTTTTCTGAAGAAATTGTAGTGTGATTAATTTATTATTTTGTCGTAACAAATTAAATTGCATAATTTAGATCATTTAGGAGAATTAATTCCAATTGTTGCAGTTCAACGAAAATTTTACTACATTTTGACAAGGATAAGTATACATTCCATATAGTATGGAGACAATACTTTTAAGGTATGAAGGAATGCAATTGGTCAAGTTACATGCTCATTATAGGATGAAATAAGAATATAGGAGTGCATATTGAAAGTAACTCTTGGGTAAGATTCATATGTACAAAATCTTGAAATATGCTTAATATGATTATATGATGGCTAAAGGAGGAATTTGACTTACTCAAGAATGTATAAGGAATTGAGACTTTCTCTAGATGATGTAGAATAATGATTAATATCCAGTATAATCTCCGAAGGAAAATTGTAACTTGGTAATCAAGTTCGATTCTTAGGCACTTTGATGCATGGAAGAAGATTTGTGTGGAGATGGACCAAGAGGATGTTGATTCCTTGATGAGAAAGCCATCACAATGAGGCAAGTCTAATATTTTTGTTATTGGTTGTCTGATTAACATATTGTTTTGCTACTTGGAAGGATATTGCAAAAATATATGAAAGATGTTGAGACAAGCTCAACATATGATACCCAACAATTATGAAGTCAAGATGTCTTCATCTTGAGATTAAAAGGTAGCAGTGCGAGAAGATAACCTGAAGGTCAAGTTCGTGCAATAACAGGAAGGTCATTTTCATGAGGAAGCTATTATCAACTTAAAGATTGGAAAGGCTCAATATAATGCCTTTATTGTTGATGAGGGGAAGAAAGTGATGTGGAAGATTGATGACCAAGATATTGTCACAAAATTGAAGAAAGAAGATGGCTCCATGATATCTAGGAAGGAATCAGGCTCAATATGATGAGATGCAGAGGAAAGAGGGAGGCGTGCAGCTGTAAAGAACAAGTAGCTTATACTCTTATGGAGACAAGCTATAAGGCTTGTGTTGTTCACTGTTGACTTCCCAAATAGAAAGGAAGTCTGGAATCTCCTCTAGTTTTGAAAGGGAGTAAAGGAGTCTCCTTGAATAAGAGCAAGGATCTATTTGTTGATCGAGAGGGAATAGGTATATGTTCTCTAGGCAAGAGGGAGTGATGTTGGACATCACATGTGCATTCTCTTCTTCATGTGTTAAGCACTTGACCAGGACTAACAACCGTAAGTCTAAGTGAAAGCCTTGAAGAGAGAATGGTGGAGGATTGGATAAGCATTTGTGGTTTCCTTGAGGATAAAGCATCCAGGAAAGGAAAGGCATCAACACTCTTTGAGGATGGGACATTTATCCAAGATAAGAGTGGTCGAAGAGGACGGGTATTCTTTGAGGATTGGGAATCCAAGATAAGAATAAGTCCTAAAAGGACATACCTTGTGAACATCTAGATGGGGTTTGTGCCTTGTAGAGGTAGTGCAGTATCACACGTAAAGCCTCCTAGCATAATGTTCTCGAATGAAGATGAGCTTGTCTAGTTAGGCTTCGAAAGACAATGCTGGTTATAATGTTGATGCTTACAATTGACTTATTAATCCGCCTCTTCTTATGAGAACTCTTTAGTTTGAGAATGATGTTGTATTGGTTGTACAATTATGAATACCTTGCTAGTTAAGAGGGAGTGTTGGAAATGTAATTAGTTGCGGTCTTCATAATTGTTGTTGTACACATTTCAATATGTATATTATATAACAAACAAAAGATGAAAAGAAAAAGTTATTAATTTAAAGCATGGGTTTCATGCTCTTTATTGATGGTCTTCTAGGGAAAAGCATGTTTTTCATGCTTCTATGGTTTGTTAGGTCATAGGATTTATTGTCATGAGTCAAGAGAGTCAACATCATGTTTATAAGAACCTTCCAAGCAAGATGTACCTTGTAAAAGAATTTGTTTTTGTGTCTAGAAAGTCCTGGAAGCCTCCTAGCACAAGTCGGCCCTGGCAGGGACAAGTTGGCCCAAAAAGGGGTATTCGACCCACACAAAAGAGTATAAATAGAAACACTTCGACCTCATTTGAGACACATCACTCACAAGTTCGATATGCAATAAGAAGGAAAAATAAGAGCGAAGGACAAGGAAAGGAAGGAGAAACCCTAGCGAAGAAAAGAAGACAAGTTCTCTGGGCATCTTTCTCTCACACGTGTGAGTTTCTGGAGCAGTTGCAAGGGCTGAAATTTTTGCAGTGATTGCAGGTCTGGAATTCTGCTGCAGGGGGGCCGAAATTTTGTTTCAGGGGACCGAAATTCTCACACTGGTATAATACAAGAAGGGTTTGTCTTTGGTTAACTTGGTTTGACATTGACCTAGCTAGAAGGTCTCTTTGGAGGGATAAATTGGTCCTGGAAGGAGGATTTGGTCTAGGGTTTCAGTCTTTGTTGTCTCATTTGAATCAAATTTTATAAGAAGAGAAGAGTTTTTCTGGGTTTTCCCCTTGGAGGGGTTTTTCCCTAACTTGGAGCCTAATATTTGTGTCCGTTGTTTTTCTTGTTTTGATCTTGATATTTGTTTGATAAAAAGATCTAATAAATGAATGATATTTTAATGTCCACGAGACTAAAAATAGTCTATGGGACCACTAACTTCCTTGTTTTTTGCCTCTGCAATTCAATCATTTTCTTACTCAAATTGATGATGAGCTGACCCAACCTTCTAACAGTTCCATCACTGAAAAGACAATGCCACGGAATTGATGCTAACATACTACGGTAACTGTCCATGGTGTCTCTAAAAGCGTCACATTCCAAAATGAAATGTTTTTCTGATTCCACTGCCCCAGAAGTGCAAAAAGTACATACCCCTTCTTCCCAAGCTTCTTTAGGTCTATTCCACCGTCCCGTTTCACATCAAAGTTGATGAGTTACTTCTTAATTGAGCAATAAGAACCTTTGCCCTCCACGGAATGCTAGCTCCAATGTATTTTTTTTGTTGGAGATCACAAGTGGAGTTGAATTCCTGAGCATAATACTTCTTCTTTCTACCCAACTCTTTTCCCCATATACCCTTACGAAACTTCTCCAGCTCAAAATTCTTTAACTCCTTGCTATTTGTGGGACATGCATTCAAGTAAATATTCCATTTTTGCATCCATTTGTTGTTTTGTCTCATCCATGATTTCTTTCTTTCTCTCAACCTTCATTGAAGATAACTTTCGGCCATCTACCTTCTCCCATTTGCTCCATTCTCTTTAGGTACCTTATAAGACGCACCATGGCAATTGCTTCAATGGGAGCTGCCCCTTTTTCACTCAACATTATCTCATAGGAAACCGAACTTTTTATTTTGAACTTGCTCATGATCAAGCGTTTTTGAATTTTTTCAATTTGTTTCCATTTTGAAACAGAGATGCTGCTAGCCCATAATTCACACCCATATAATGTCACTGGACAAACTAGGAGTCCAAAAAGTACTTTGATCGTGTTCCAATCCCATAACTCTGCCTCTCTACATCTATTTTGAAGTGCATATAATGCTTTCCACCCTCCTAAAATTCTTTTCTTTCTGCAATCCTCCCAATTAAGCTTGTTGTTGAAATCGATCCCGAGGTACTTGTATTCATTAACTTCTTCACGAATGTTGCCTTCAAAGAAGAACGTATGTTGGCTTTGCTTCCTTTTATTAGAGAAAATCATTATCTTGGTCTTACTGTTATTGACTTGCATCCCCACTGCTTTACAAAAATGCTCAAGGGCATATAGGTGCATCTGCAATCTATGGGCCGATTTAGCAACCAACACAAGATCATAGGCATATAGAAGAAGCTTTATCACAAACTCCCCCAATCGAACACCCTCCCCACCTTGCAAATTTAGCCACTATTCCAGTTTGTCAATATATAAACCAAAAAGGGTAGGGGATAAAGGGCAACCTTGCTTGAATCCGATGTCACTTCTAAAACTTTCTGAAATGCTTGCTGAAGTTCTAATCTTGACTTTTACCTCTTCATAAAGCCTATGGACAATAGCTCTATATTGCAAAGGAATTTCAAGTTCTTCCATTCTACGCCACAACTTATCTCTAGGGACTGTGTCAAATGCCTTTTTGAAGTCAACAAAGCAGCAAAATACTTCTTCTTTTCTCCCCCAAACCTTTTCAACAATGTGTCTCAGCGTGATACCATGATCTACTGTAGAATGCTTCGGCCTAAAACTGGCTTGCCCTTTTTCCCTCTTTTCTTTTACTTCTGCCCACTTACTGATTCTATTTTCTACCATGCCACTGAAAAGCTTTGCCATAATGGTTCTATAGTTGGAAAGATTATTAATGAAACATAAGAAGACAAATAAAAGCTCACAAGCAAGTATTAATGAATAAGGAAAACCTAAATTAATAGCTCTCATATTGCATTTTACAATAGGAATCCCACCTCATGAATTGTTTATAAATAGAAAAATCATGCCTCATTTGTAACATGATATTGATGATTCTTTAGACTTTGGCCATTGTCTCTCTCTCTCTCTTTTGAACCCTCTCCTATTGGTATGTTCTAATCTTGATTAGTGTTCTTAGAAATATGAAGTGGTTTACCTGCTTAGATTAGGGTTTGCTAGAGTTGTCGCAACTCACTATAGATCTAGGACTTCAACATCATGAGCCTTAGTTTTGGCATAGAAATTGTGACCATATGCTTGTATTGTCTTATGATTGGAATCACATATGATATGAGTGACTTGCAAAAACGATATGATTGACATTATAGGAATGACTTCATAAAAAAATATAGTTGATACCATAGCAAGCTTGCATATAAATATGAGTGGCACCATAAAATTAACTTACATTGAAAAACTTGGCTAGCACAACATCGATAACTTGCATACCAAATATGATTGGCATTGTACAAGTGATCAACATACAAAATTATGACTAGCACAATGAGTAACCTACACATAAATGAGTACCATCGAGTCTTGAACTCTTCTTTACTTTGTATAAGTGATGTTGATCATGCAAGTGATTTGAGGCCACAAATTAGTGAGCCAAGACAGTGTGAGTTTTTTTTGCATGGATAATGATATTGAATGTTAAGTGGTTGTGGGCATTGACTATGCAATGTATCTAGGGAGGATGATATGTGGTACCCAAGGGGGATAATGAATGTAATGTGATCATAATCATGGAATAGACACAATTGGTAATTGGTGGGTAATAATTATGCTCACTAGGTAGGAGAAGGACTAATATGTTAAAGAGTAGTTGGCATAGACCCCAAGGAATACTCATGAGAAAGTATATATGTTGAGGTTTTGTGTATTTGGGGTAGCATCAGTTGTGCTCTAGGTCCCAAATTGTGTGGAGGGACTAGAGTACACTTGATCCACAGGACCTAGAAATGGATTTGAGAAATTTCAAGTTGTATTCAAGTTATTCAAATAATTAATTATTTTTAATGGATTTCCTATGTCTAACTTAGGAAAATAAAATAATTAAAGTGAATTAATTAACACATGTGCTAAAATTGTCTTAAATCACATGGATCAAGCAGTCTTTTAATCTCAGCTGTTGATGGATGATTTAATCTTGGCTGTTGAAGGGTTCAACGAAAAAGGATAAGAGAAAGGTTTGAGGGTCAGTTGATGACACAATTTCTGTAGAACTGAGGAATAGATCTAGAATTCTAGGGCAGGTTTGCTAAGAATTTCCAGTGGAATTTCCTTCAGTGAGGGGTAGTATTGGCTGAGGGAATGATCTGATTCCAAGAGCCAAGAGGAGCAGCTCAAGGATAGTGCAGAGAGGTTTCAGAGCCACACAGAGCAGCAGGGACAGCTAGTGGCACGCTGGGCTGACGCTGGCCAAGAAGAGGCAGCGCAGACCCTCCTAGGGTGATGTAGGCCCTCCTAGAGCCACGTAGAGGCTGACGTAGTCCCTCTAGGGCAACGTTGGGGCTTCAGAAGCAACGCTGAGGGTTTCTAGGGTCAGATCTGGGCTGAGTCCTGTAAATCCTGTTTGAGGGTGTGGATCAGTCAGATATTTGGCACTAGATCTTCAGGTTAGCAACATATTTCTTATCTTTTATTCTTTTTCGGGTTTTCCAAGGTTGGAACCCAGATTTGCTGTACTCAGAACTACTTAATAATAAAACCCTCATATCTGCCGAACTAGTTTTCCCGCTTTGGGTTTTTCCAGGGACTTATGTCCAAAAATCCATGTGTCACTTTGTTGCATGAGTGAATTGTTCAGTAAATGATCTGCATGTGTAGAATGTAGTTGTGTTTATTTTCAGTATTTTCTAAATCTAATTTCTGAAAATAACTTGTATAAATTAAATCAAGTAGGAGGAAATAAACCAATACACTACAGTAGAATTTTCACATGGTATTAGAGCGATAGCAGATCAAGTTGAATCTTTAGCAAATCGGCTGAAGAAATATTTTTTCTGCAGGGTGGCAGAAGAAGCAACAGATTCGGAAAGAGTATCTTGACAACAGGAGGACGTAGATCCAGAGGGAGACAACACTGAAGATGCAGAAGGCCTCTAGGCTTACGTAGACCCTTCCTAGGGCAGCGTAAGGACTGCATCACCCAGTCTGGGGTTACACAGTCCACTTCTGAGCAGCGCTGGGACTGCGCTGGGCCAACTAGGAAGACGCTGTCCAGTCGCTTCTCCTATTGTAGAAGAATTTTGCCAAGATCCGAAAGTAGTGCTTCAGATCTTCAGCAGTGCTAGTGGGGCAGAGATTCTGCAAGTGCAGAATTGTGCCTAACTAAGGCAACAAAGGTGGGAGGAAGACAATTATTCAGCAGATCTGAGCCAAACAGATCTGAGATTCAATCAGGAGGATTGGAGAATACTGTACGTTTGAAATTTGGTGGAAGATTTCCAGAGGGAAGTCAGTTTATTCAGATCTGAGCAAAGATGGCTCGATATGGACTGAGGGATCAAGACAGATTGGATGGCATGTCCAACTATGTCATTTGGAAGGCCAGAATCCTCTCAGATTTGGATGAGTATGGTCTCAAAGATCATGCAGAGCAGACACTTGCTGTGCCAACTGATGCAGATCCACTCAAGAAGTATGAAGACAATCAAGCACGGAAAAAGCGATTGATCATAGACGGAGTCAAGGACCACGTGATTTCGCATATTGCTGATAAGAAAACAATAAATGCCATGTGGAAGGCTTTGGAGGTGATGCACCAAGGAGGCTCTGTGCTAAGAAGAATGCTTTTTGAGAATCAGATGTGGATGTTCCAAATGATGAAGGGTGAAGAGATAGATCCATTTCTCTTCAGGCTCCAAGCTATTCGTGACTAGCTGATTGGCATGGGTGCTACTCCTGACAAAGGGCTCCTAGTGAGGACAACCCTGAATGTTGTGTCTGAAGAATAGGAAACGTTTGTCTAGAACATTCTAGGAAGGGCAACGTTACCATCATGGGCAGATATGTGGGCTATTCTTTGCCAAGAGGAGATCAGGAGGATCACCAAGAAACAGTTTATCAGTGGAGGAGGTGGATCGACTAGAGTAAAGAAAGAAGAGGATGAGGATGCAACCCTTGCATCAAGGGAAAAGAAGCAAGGGAAGAAGAAGAAGGACCTATCCATTTCGCCAGCAGTTGTCCTAAGAAGAAGAACAAAGGAGCTTCTGATTCCAAGGCTGCAGCAACAAATGAAGATGGCTCTGATGACGATGCAGCCATGAGTGCTCATGCACCTCGAGAGAAGAGGTGGGGTGACATGGATATATCCATATTTGGTGGCGGGATCCTTGAGTCAGCACTACTCTTGGATCACATACGAGCTACTAGAGCCTTAAGACGGTAGTGGGATGAGTCGGGAGATGGTTGCAGATGACCACATTTAAGAGCAAGGAGCTGTAGAGCTGAAGAGGGAGCAGCATGATACAGAGGCCACAACAGCATGGAGGCAAGAACGCAGAGAGGCTGATGGGACTTCAGTAGCGCAGAGAAGCTGGGCTCACGCAGTGCAGTGTTGCAGCATGACAGTGTCTCCAGGGGGACAACGTGATTCAACATCCAGGGAGATTTGGTGGTGGAGGGCAACTTGATTTGTTTGTCAAACAATTGGGCAGAGTCTTTCAGTTGTTTACTTTTCAGCAACTGAGTTGCAGTGCAACAGTTAGCAGTGGCAGTGCTATAAGCAGCATGATGCAACAACTTGAGAGGGAGCTGCAGTACAGATGTGGCAGTGGCATGGGCAACAGTACAGAGAGCAGCAGTGTAGTAGATGGAGGGCAGCAAGCCAAGCATCAGCAACACAAACCAAGTACTCAAGATCTTGTAATGCATGGTGTGATGTATTGCTAGAGCACACTTTTGATGCTAAGAGGGTGTGTTGAGATTTTGTGTATTTGGGGTAGCATCAGTTGTGCTCTAGGTCCCAAATTGTGTGGAGGGACTAGAGTACACTTGATCTACAAGACCCAGAAATGGTTTTGAGAAATTTCAAGTTGTGTTCAAGTTATTCAATCCATTAATTATTTTTAATGGATTTCCTAAGTCTAACTTAGGAAAATAAAATAATTAAAGTGATTTAATTAACACATGTGCTGAAATTGTCTTAAGTCACATGGATGAAGCAGTCTTTTAATCTCAGCCTTTGATGGATTATTTAATCTCGACCGTTGAAGGGTTCAACGACAAAGTATAAGAGAAAGGCTTGAGGGTTAGTTGAGGACACACAATTTCTGTAGAACTAAGGAATAGATCTGGAATTCTAGGGCGGGTTTGCTAAGAATTTCCAGTGGAATTTCCTTCAGTGAGGGGTAGTATTGGCTGAGGGAATGATCTGATTCCAAGAGCCAAGAGACAACAAGAGGCAAGAGGAGTAGCTCAAGGACAACGCTGAGAGGCTTCAGAGCCACCTAGAGCAGCAGGGACAGCGCAGAGGCAGCTAGGGCCACGCTGGGCTGACGCTGGCCAAGAAGAGGCAGCGCAGGGGCAACGTAGACCCTCCTAGGGTGACGCAGGCCCTCCTAGAGCCACGCAGAGGCTGACGCAGTCCCTCTAGGGCAACGCTGGGGCTTCAAAAGCAGCACTGAGGGTTTCTAGGGTAAGATCCGGGATGAGTCTTGTAAATCCCATTTGAGTGTGTGGATTAGTCAGATATTTGGCACTAGATCTTTAGGTTAGATGCATATTTTAGATCTTTTATTCTTTGTTGGGTTTCCAAGGTTGGAACCCAGGTTTGTTGTACTCATAACTACTTAATAATAAAACCCTCATATCTGCTGAACCGGTTTTCTCGCTTTGGGTTTTTCCGGCGACTTATGTCCAAAAATCCATGTGTCACTTTGTTGCATGAGTGAGTTGTTCAGTAAATGATCTACATGTGTAGATTGTAGTTGTGTTTATTTTCGGTATTTTCTGAATCTAATTTATGAAAACAACTTGTATAAATTAAATCAAGTAGGAGGAAATAAACCAATACACTAAAATAGAATTTTCACAATATATACACGTGAGTATCATTGTATTGGATTTGTTAAGTATTGTTTTGTAGCAAGCATGACTTGTAGAGTGATTTCTTCCATAAGGAGTATCTAACTGTGCTACCTTAACTTAAGGGTTCATTCTATATTATTGTGTTTATTGTATGGTGCATTTTGTTATTATGAGGTTAAGGGGTTTATCTTTTATTTATTGAGGTTCACTACAAGTGGTCTCAAAGATTTTTCTTGGGCCAAAAAGAATTCTCCCCCAATGCTCTTTCTTTGTAGGTTTTCAAAGGTAGAATTCGGTTCACAACATTCAATTCCATTCTTGTGGCTTTTTGTATAGGTACTGAAGAAACCAATTACATATTTGAATTCTTTTAAAAAATGCATCCAGTATTTTGAAAGATCATTTAAATTAGTGTCTAGGAAGTGAACATATCAGTGATCAAAAATCAAGTTTTTAAATATTTTTTAGGCAATGGCTGAGAGTATTGCATAGCAGATATCTTTTGACAAAGCGCTCAAATTTTTGCTAGATCATATTGCCAATAGATGGAAAGTGACCTTGGCATTTCATAATTGTGGGTATAATAGAGTTCCCATCAATATTGAAGGAGTTATGGTTATTTCAAATTTTCCGCCCCAAAACCCTAGCCACCTAATGGACCTTCATTGAAAATTAAGTTATTTCTTTAAGAATTTGGTTCTATTTGCATGTTTTCTTCCAATCAAGATGTATTTTATCCTAGTATGGGAGAATATATAGAATATCATAAGTCAAAACATCTAGTGCATTGACAAAGCCACGTATACATTAATATAAGAGATGAAGTGGCCATATAGGACAAGTCACTTGTACTTGATAATTATTCAAACTTCCAAAGGTAGAATATGCAAAAATATTTGTAGAAAGGTGGTCTCATGCCATGAAGAAGGATAAAGAGGGCAGAAAGGGTTTATTTTGATGTGACAACTTCCTATTACACGTTCATAATTGTCTTTATCAAGAGATTGTCATTGCTTCTATTAACCCCAATAGTTAACAGACTTTCAAAGCACTCATCTTAAGGTGAGAATGTTCAAATATTTAAAGATTTGAAGCATATAATGAATACACATGTTTTGCATTTAGGCTTTCATGCTATAGATATTGATCATGTGGATATTCTTCTTGGATGGATTAAGTTGGTACAATTAATATTAATGTGCAAAAGAGTTTTTGAAGCCTTGTTACAGGAAAAGGAAAATCACATTGTAGGATATTTCTCTTACTAAATAATAATGGTACAAGGTGGCACAAGAAGTGGTGATGGTCGAGAAACTAATCGCAATACTTATAAACCTTAAGAAACAACAATCATCAAGGTAAGTCATGAGTAGCAACAAACTTACTATGGACTAACATGGAACTAAAAAGGCACCCAATATAAAGGTACATGGAGGACCAAAAGCATTGACTGGAGATATCAGAGTAACACAACAACAACAAGGATCTAAAGGAGCAACAACAATCAAGATTGAGGTGGCAAGGCCACTATTGGACCCCATGTCCAAATTTCACTAGGAAGGATGGATGCTCGTGCTTGGTAGTAGGTATCAGTTGACTACATCACTGGAAAAATCATATTATATGGCTTCCGCCCATGTTTCAAGGATGAAACATGTGAAGGGGGATAAAATGTAATGTACTTAGGGAGGATAATATGGGGTACCTAAGGAGGGTAACTCTTGGAAAAATTTTCTCCTATGATGCAACTTGTCAGTTCGTAACCCCTACCATGATCCACAAATAGGTAACCTCAGATGCCTCTCACCCAGTCTTCAGTCAATGCATTCATTTGTCTAGCATGCTCATCCAATGAAGGTGGGTCATCTATTGTGAGGTTCATTAACCATTTTTGAATGCAAGTGTTTCCATTTAATGTTTAAGGCATTCTATTATGGATGACAGGATACAATTGGATTATATACCGCTTTGGTCATATTCTTGTTCTCTTGTTTCATGTTGGTGGTATTAGTTGTCCATAGTGCAGTGTGAACTTCCTTAGGGTATTTCTATCATTGTCTAGGAGGGGCATAAATAGGAGGCTCTGATTATGGTAGCATTCCGTGTTATTCATACTTAACATTTGTAATTATTTCCTTTATTTGTTCTCCCATATTTTGATTGGTTGTTGTTAGTCGCTTGTATTGGTTCCCTATGTATCCCATCCTATAAGAAGAAGGGTTTGGAAATACTTGAGGTTAATGCAGTTGTAAGAAAAGAAAAAGCATAACCTAAATGTTAAAATGAAAAAGAATGGTAAGGGATGTAAAACAATCGAAACAGAAATATAGCTTGAGCCCTACCCACTCTTATATAGCCACTCATCCTCGAGAGTATCCATGTATATCATGCCTATCAAATCAAAAGGAGCTCTCAAAGTGCATCTTGACCTCCACGAAGCAATACATTGCCCATCATTAAAGGGGGTATTCATTGCATGGTAATAAATGAAGCTTGTTAAACAAGCCAAATCAAATGAACAAAAGGAAAATAAAAGGGGCTTGGAAAAACAAAGGGGATGGAAGGTAACTCAAGTAGTTAAGTTCTCCCTCTGTAGAGGCACTCATGGATGAGGATTTTACATAACTTAGTGTAAGAATATTGTGAAATTTTCAAGAGGAAAATATTTCTGCAATACTTGGTTTATTTCTCCTACTTATGAGATAAGTTATTTACAGATGCTTCAGTAAATTCTGAAATAAACACATTTGCAGATCTTCACTATCATTAAGAGCATAATAACAGAAAGATAATTTACACCAATAGCACAATAGAAATAGCCACATGAACACAGATGTTTTTGGACAATTGTCCCCAGAAAAACCCAATGTGGGAAAACTGGTGCAATAGATGAGGGTTTTATATTTATCTTCAGAAATGCAAAGTACATTTACAGGAGTTGGATGAGCAGATAAAAACTAGCAAACACTTGGCTGAATTTTCTAGACCTTCCAGACAATTTTCGGACCCTTGGGGTGACCTCCTTCACCCTCAGCGTCATCCAGCGTGAATGCTCTGCGCAGTCCCTCTCTGGACTGCGTGATTCTGCATGGAGGGGTTCTTGCTCCTGATCAACTCACCCTTCCCTTCACCCTCCTGAGATCTGCTTCCTGATAACTGACTTCTCCCTCCTCCTTCTTGCTTCTGCAACCCAGTGTCTACAAACTCACCCACTGAAATTGATTTCACTTGCTTCAGAATCGATTTCCTTCGGGTACTGAGAGTGTCCCTGGCTTAATTTCCAAATGGTCCTCAAGTCTCTTCTTATAGTCTTCACGCTGATGAATCAATGGCCAAGATTATATCTTTAATCAATGGCTCAGATTAAAAGATCTTCGTCTTCTAGAAGATTCACACTCTGCTTTATTAATACTCTTTAGTTATTTAATTTCCCTAAGTTTATATTTAGGGCCTGCATTAAAATAATTAATTATTTTAATAAAGCCATATCCGAGTGGAATTTCCATAAACGATTTCTGGGTTCTCTGGATAACTAATGTCTAAGCCTCTCTACCAAAAATGAGACTTAGAACACTTTCCGATGCTATAGACATCAACACTCCCTCTTAGCAAGGAAAGTGTTTAAGCAAGATACCGTTGTACTGCTCTGACTCTACATCATCTATTGCGGTGATGGTGTCCTGGCTGTTGCCCCTCATCTCTGCACTGCTGCTTCCTGTACTGCTGCCCTGTCACTGCAACATCCGTATTGCAGCTCCCTCTTTTTCTAAAGACCACCCTTTTCTCTAGTGGAAGGGGTTCTCGACCATCCCCATCTTCTCTCTGAAGTAAGTGAACTTGATCTTACTTAGAGCCTTTGTGAGGATGTCTGCTACTTGTTCACGTATAGGAGTGTATCGCAATTGTACTGCTCCCATCTGGACATAGTCCCTGATAAAGTGACACCGAATGTCAATGTGCTTCGACCGATCATGAAACACAGGATTTTCAGAGAGCTTAATGCAACTCTGATTATTGCACATAATCCCGGTTTGTTCTATCTGCTTCTTGAGTAAGTTCAAGAGCAATTTGCGGAGTCATATGGCCTCGCACGAAGCTGTGCTTGCTGCCATGTACTCTGCCTCGGCTGAGCTCATTGCTACGGACTTCTGTTTCTTGCTGCACCAGGCGGTCATTCCTGGTCCGAGACTAAAACAGTACCCACTGGTACTTTTCCGTTCTACTGTGCTTCCAGCCCAATCTGCATCTGTGAACACACTCAACTGGATCTCATTTCCCTTGGTGTACCTTAGCCCATACTCGACTGTCTCTCTCAAGTATTTGAGAATATTTTTGGTTGCTGCCCAGTGAGCCTTCCTTGATTCCAACATGAACTGACTGAGGGTATTCACTGCATAACAAATGTCTGGTCTCGTGTTGACCAAATGCATCAATGACCCGATGAGCTGTCTATACAATGTGAGATCTGCCTCATCATCCTTTGATGTGTCTATCTTCTTCCAGTTAGTAATCATTAGCGTGGCCATGGGTCTACAGTCTTCCATCTGAAATCTCTTCAGAATTTCTATTGTGTATCTTCCTTGTCCTAGGAAGATTTCCCCTTCCTGCTGCCAGAATTCTAAACCAAGAAAATAGTGCATCTGCCCTAGGTCCTTCATGTCGAATTCTGTTGCTGGATTCTCCTTACAATCTTTGATGAGCTTGGATGACCTGGTCAAGAACAGGTCATCCACATACAAAACAAGAATAAGTGGGTCATATCCTACACTTAAGTAGTATAAGTTGGGATCTGCGTCACTCATGACGAACCCCATTTTTTGCAGCTAGCCATCAATCCGACCATACCATGTCTTGGGGGCTTGTTTTAAGCCATACAAGGCTTTCTTAAGTCTGCAAACATGAGTCTTCTGCTCATGTGTCTCAAAGCTCTCTGGTTGCTCTATGTACACTTCTTCCTCTATCACACCATTCAAGAATGCAGTCTTGACATCCATTTGGTGAATCTCCCATCCCATCTGCGCTGCTAGAGAGATGATGGATCTAATAGAAGTGTATCGTGCTACTGGAGCAAAGGTTTCTCCATAGTCAATGCCTTCTTTCTGGGCATACCCCTTTTCTACAAATCTTGCCTTGAATTTCTCTATGCTGCCATCTATAGCATATTAGATCTTGTAGATCTATCTGGATCCTACAACAGATGTCCTGTGGTCTAGGGACTACTTCCCAGGCATCATTTGTCATGATGGGGCTATACTCCTCCACCATGGCATCTACCCATACCTGATGTTAAGCTGCTTCTCGAAAGGTAGAAGGTTCTTCAACCTGAGCTACCAGTGCCTGATATCTGTCAGGTTGTTTCCTTATCCTCTTTCCTTCTCTAGGTGCTCCGACAAATCCTTTTCCAAATCTAAGAATTTGTTGGAGTTCTCTGCTCGGTCCCCCTTCAGTGGTGGGTGGACTCACCTGCTCTTCCTCCTGTTCTTCACCGAAGGAGCTTCCCTCAGAAATATTGACTGGACCTCTCCTCCATAGGTCGTTGAGGTTGTACCAGTGGATCCTCCTCAATTTGCGTATCTGTGGCCATCTCTCGAGATTTCCTATAGGCTTTCTCCTCCTGCCATTTTACATCCCTTCTTACCATGACTTTCCAGCTCTCTGGAATATAGACGCGGTATGCCTTTGCATTCTCACTGTAGCCCATCAGAAAACCCTTTTCTGCAGTTTGATCCAGCGTCTTCCTCTTTTCCTCTGGAACGTGGTAGTATGCTATGCTGCTGAATATCCTAATGTGGCTCACTTTTGGCTTATTGCCTGTGAACACACTTTCGGGAGTAACCTTCCCCAAAGCTCTATTGGGAACTTTGTTCTGAATATAAACTGTTGTGTTGCAGGCCTCTGCCCATAAGAATTTGGGCATCTCTTGGTCGTACAACATTGCCCTTGCAGCTTCTATTATGGTCCGATTCTGCCGTTCTGCAACTCCATTTTGCTCTGGATTGTAAAGAGCTGTCCATTCTCTCTTGATGCCTTCCTGTGCACAGAAATTGGTGAAGTCTTTATCGATATATTCTCCACCGTTATCTGACCTCAACTTCTTGATCTTCTTTCCTATAGAGTTCTCCACCAATGCTTTGAAATCTTTAAACCAACTAAAGACTTCATCTTTGGTCTTCAAAAAATAGATCCAAGTTTTTTTGGAATAATCATCAATGAAGGTGGAAAAATACTTTGCCCCACTAAGAGCTGTTGTGGACATCGGACCGCAAATGTCAGTGTATTAACTCTAATACACCTTTGGCTTTGCTGCTGCTTCTTGGAAATGCTGCCTTAACGTATTTCCCTAGTACACATCCCATGCAAACTTTGTCTTTCTTTGTGCTGAGTTCAGGAGCTCCTATGACAATATTTTTGAGAATCCCCAAGGCTCCATGATGTAGACGCCCCATCCTTCTGTGCCATAACTCATTCGGATCTCTGTTGTCTGTACTGTCGATCAGGGCCACTGGAGATTCAAGCTGAGCTTATACAGCTTGTGACTCCTTACTCCGATTTGTGCCTTTTAGCTCCAGTTAAGGTGTTTGACATACACCTTATCTTGAATAAAGTATACGTCATAGCCCTTGTTCTGAAGTTGAGATTCCGAGAGTAAATTCATCCCAACCCTGGTACATGTAGAACATTCGTGGCTCGAATCTTGTTGCCATCCTCTGTCTGAAATGTTACGGTACCTCTCCCGATGGGGGTACTTTTTGCCTTATTTCCCATAGTTATTTGGAAATTCATCTGCTCGTCTTGATAGCTCGAAAAACATTCTCGAATCCCCGTCATATGAGTAGATGCTCCACTGTCAATATACCAAACACTTGGAGGAGTTGTGCTTGACACACAGGAAAGATCCTCCTCTAGTTTGGATGCCAGCACCTTCATTTCATGTACTCTCTGCATTTCTGCGTGCTTTTGAGGACTGCGTGAACCCTTCCTTTGGTCCATGGCAGGTCCTCCCTTCCTGTTTTTAGCCCTTTCCTCTGATACCGTGTGAAATTTTCAAGAGGAAATTATTTCTGCAATACTTGGTTTATTTCTCCTACTTATGAGATAGGTTATTTACAGATGCTTCAGTAAATTTTGAAATAAACACATTTGTAGATCTTCACTATCATTAAGAGCATAATAACAGAAATATAATTTACACCAATAGCACAACAGAAATAGCCACATGAACACAAATGTTTTTGGACAATTGTCCCCAGAAAAACCCAACATGGGAAAACCGGTGCAGAGGATGAGGGTTTTATATTTATTTTTAGAAATGGAAAGTACATTTACAGGAGTTTGATGAGCAGAGAAAAATTAGCAAACACCTAGCTGAATTTTCTAGACCTTCTAGACAATTTTCGAACCCTCGGGGTGACCTCCTTCACCCTCAGCGTCATCCAGCGTGAATGCTCTGCGCAGTCCCTCTCTGGACTGCGTGATTCTGCATGGAGGGGTTCTTGCTGCTGATCAACTCACCATTCCCTTCACCCTCCTGAGATTTGCTTCTTGATAATTGACTTCTCCCTCCTCCTGCTTCTGCAACCCAACGTCTACAAACTCACCCACTGAAATCGATTTCTCTTGCTTCAGAATTGATTTCCTTCGAGTACTGAGAGTGTCCCCAGCTTAATTTCCAAATGGCCTTCAAGTCTCTTCTTATAGTCTTCTCGCTGATGAATCAACGACCAATATTATATCTTTAATCAATGGCTCAGATTAAAAGATGACTTGATCTTTGTCTTCTAGAAGATTCACACTTTGCTCTATTAATACTCTTTAATTATTTAATTTCCCTAAATTTATAATTAGGGTCTGCATTAAAATAATTAATTATTTTAATAAAGCCATATTCGAGTGGAATTTCCAAAAACGATTTCTGGGTTCTCTGGATAACTAATGTCTAAGCCTTTCTACCAAAAATGAGACTTAGAACACTTTCCGATGCTATAGAAATCAACAAATATGACATCGTTTGTGAAGCAAACCTTGAGTCATGACAACTATCACTTACACCTATTGTTTGAAAGGGTCGACCTACAAATTGTTTCTCCTCTAAAGGCTAGAAGCACCTAACAAGGTCATGTGATAACCCTCCCATACCTAAGTATTGTAACATGTACACAATCATAAGCTAGTAAGACGTTTGAAGATGGTACTTGTGTGAAGTAATTTGATGACTTTGACATTAAATATGGTCCACCTTGATTCTCTTATGGTTCTTGTAGCCATGATGTTGATCTCACTTGATTTTTTGGGTATTCGCTAGGGGGTTCTTCTAGGTGTGTTGGTCATCAGTAATTTTTGCTATTTGTAGATGACTAAATACTTGTCCTAGATTTCTAAAACAAGATTCATGAATATTGTGAGTTTTAGAAATCTCACTGCTTTCATTATCCTTAGAACAAATTTTTCACTATTTTACTACTCTGCCATTCCCTGGTTTGACTACCACTCCTAAAAGACCTCTCATGGGCTCATGCCACTCATCTTTATCCTATTTTCTCACCCATAACCTCAACACTCTGTTTTTCTTTTGCCTCACCCCTCCACTTGCCATCTAGGATTACCAAACAACTTGCTCCTACTCATGTGCACCAGAGGCCTCGAGCATTGATGGTCTCAAGACTATCTCTGTAGGCTCTTTAGATAAATCAAGTACATTGGATTTTGGATCTTCAATACATCAATTTGTCAAAAACTCTGTTTTTCACACTTGAAGACCCCAAGCCAAGCTTTCAGTCAAAGATCAAGCCAAAAGAGTCTCCCACTAGGTCATTAGGGTTTCATAGGTTGTAGGGTTATCCTTGATATTTTGAGCTCTGTTTTTCCTATGCTAGAAGCTGAATCAAATGTGAAAGAAGGTCAACACCTGTTTGTCCAAGATAGATCAGAAAAATCTCCAAGGAAGATCACCTTATCAAGTTCAAGTTCTGTAAAATTAAATTGTTCATTTTGACATTTCTGCAGGAGTGTCAAGGTGATTATCAGCAAAAATTGGTAAGGTAAAAGGACTGCTCTTATTTAAAGACATTCACAGAAAAAGGACAGGGAGCAGTTTATGTCCAAGGAGAAATCAGGGTTTTCTAAACCTGATTGGGCCAACAATGTTGCCAAGCAAGGTCCAATGCAACAGAACACATGGAGGAGGCACACCAAATGAACCAAGCATGGAAGATGTTTCTTAGAAATTATAAATGGAAAAAGGGAAAAAAGGTGAGGTGAACTGGACATAAATGAATGAACTTGAAAGGGCTATAGAGAATTTAGAAGACAACACTAATGATTCTTCTCAAACAACCCAGAAACCTAAGGTTTTGGAAAAATAGTCAAGGGAGATGAAATGAAGATGATAGGCCTCCATGATGACAACAGAAAGAAGGTTTGAAGAGACTGTTATAGGTGACTTCCAGAGTTTGCCATGGTAAAGTATCTCACTGCCTCAGAAGAAAGAAAATGAAAAGAGTATTAGTGAAAGGAAGGTCAAGCTTACATTGTCTGTCATTTACACTCAATGATCAAAGGAATAAAAGCGTAGGGTTGAGTTCCAAGATGGAAAGCCAAGCTGATTAGGAGGTTGCTGTTGTGTAACTGAATGTGTCAAACTCCAAGAACATCAGGAAGGGCTAAATCAGTATGTCATGGCACCTGCAAATCAGAAGTGGCCAAAGAGGAGGTAGCAGACATGATTGTGAAATTTATGGTACTTGTAAAAAGGTAAATTTATCATGCCTAGAGATCAATGAGAAGGATGAAAACAAGTTTCTCAGTCACCCATCTAGCAAAAGGCAATTTAATCTCCAAGGTAAGAACAGAGAAGTTTTAAAGATGCTGCCACCATGCAAGTGCCTAAGGTTGTCAAAGTGATTTTAGCATGTTCCAAAGATCAGAGGAAAGGGAGTCACTTCAAGGTTTTCATGACACTTATTCACTGAAAGTGATTGAAAGACATGAACAAGCCAAAACACGGTAAATAATGTGACTGAAACAAACATCTGCAGAACAGAGTGTTAAAGGCATAAATAGACCGAAGGTAATCAAAGCTCACCATGTCAGCAACCTGAAGAGCAAACAAAGAAAAATGGTTAGAAGGAAAAAGGGCCATTTGAATGTTTTTAAGCCACCTACTACAAAAGTAAAAAGAATATCAGTGAAAGACAAAAAGGCTCAAGAACATTAGCAAAGTGGGTTTTTCTAAATTCAATTTACCTTCCTAGGCTATAAAGGGCCTTTTTCACCCTTCACTCAACTCATTATGCACATACAAAGACAGCCAGAGCATCCAAGAGAGAAAATTGGGCATTTTTAGTCAAATTTGGGTGAGTTTGCCCGCCGTTGTGCGTTCGTGCAGGAGCTACGTGTTCAGTGCCCGGCGCTATGCATTTGGGATATTTCACAGTGTAATTTTACACTGCTCTGGGCGTTCAGGGGAATGTGCTACGCATTCAGACGGGCGCTACCCGTTCGCCTAGGGAGAGCTCGACAGGCAGAAAACTTGCCTGGCGCTGTGCGTAGGGAGAGCTCGATAGGCAAAAGACGTTCAGGCATTGCGCCCAGGAGGCCTGACAGGCCTGAACGCGTTCAGGCGCTGCGCTCAGGAGGCCCAACACCCAGGAATGCGTGTAGGTGCTGCGCGTAGGGGAGAAGTGACTCGATTGTGCATTTTGGCGCTGCGCCTTTGCCAAAAACCCTCCTCCACTTGCAAATTGCATAAAAAACCACAAAAGAGCACCTCCCAGCTGCATCCAAGGACCTGCAAAGACACCGAAGGTTGGTAGGTGGATGTTTTTCCTTATCCTCTAGTGAATTTCATGATTTTATGATTAAGGGAATTGACCAAACCCTAAAGACTAGAAACCCTAAGTCTTCATGCTGAAAGCCCTGTTTCCAACTCCATCATCTACAAACAGGAATTTATCAGTCAAGAAAGGTGTGAATTAGGGTAATTACAATAAGTTGGAGTTATCCCTTCATCAAAACTTAAGGGGGATCAGTCATACCACTTACACCTCCCTCTCACTCACTTACAAAAACTGCCTTTCACCATCATTTCATTTCACTCCTCCTACCAAGTTTCACAAGCAGGCCTAAGGTTGTTTAAAGGCAGCAAAAATAAAAATGTCAAGAGAAGGAGGGAGTGTTAGCGGTGAAGGAGACCAAGTGCCTATGAGGCAAAAGCACAAAGGTGGGAAGATTAATAGATTTGAACCCCAAGACACTTTGGAGCTTAAATCCTCTCTTATGATCATCAAATGCTTTCAAAATGTAGGGTGTTTCCAGTTTTGTGAAAAGGTCCAACAAGTGCAAAGTCACCCTGAGCTCACTAGGTTGTTTATCCTCAACCTACACAATAAACAAGTAAATCTTGCAGGGTTAGATTTTGAGCTATCATCAGATGCCATTGCTCATGCTACAGGCATACCCGATGTTGGTGAAAAGTGGTTCAAAAGAGCAAAGTTGGACATAAGCTGCTATGAGCCATTTCTCAAACCTAGGTACAAAGAAGGCTGCAAACCTATTTTCCCTTTTTCACACCTGCTGGAGAGGTATGCACTCTTAATGAGGGTCATCATGAAATATTTTACATGTGAGGGGAGATACTCTAGGCTCTACTCCTACCATATCAGATTACTCATGCATTTTACTAGGGTTAAAATGCTTCATTTACCCTACTACCTATATAGGAGTATCGAAAAGATGTCTTCTATTGTCCGAAGGAGGAACTATTCCCAGCAGATGCAAAGTTTGTTCCACCACTCCTTGATCAAGATGATTGTGCTACATCAGTTGGAGCAAAAGGGCATACCATGGGAGGTGTTTATTACTCATTAGGTTTTCACAAACCCACAGCCCCATCATCAGCCAAATTTACCTTCATCATCTCATCCTCCTCCCTCCACTCCTCCATCACCTCCCATTGACCATGCCTCATCATCTACACATGTATCCTCTCCTCAAGAAAACCTCCCTTCCTCACCCTCTCCTAATGCATCAGCCAAAGAAGAAAGTGACCATGATGAGCAATCAAATACTAGTGAAGGAGAGGGCAAAGATGAATTAAGCCATGAAGAAGAAGAAGACAGTAAAGAGGAAGAAAATGAAGTAGGGGGCAGTGATGTTAGCATGGGAGAAACAAATGATGATAAGGGCAATGATGATGTTGAAGATGAAGAGGCAGAGGTAAGCAATGAAACAGAAAATATGGAAGAAAATGAAGATGATAACAATGAAGACAATGAAGAAGCTGAAGACAGCATAGGCACAAATGAAGCAAGCATCAGTGAGGGAAAGGACAGTAAGGAAAATGGCAGCAGTGGCACCAAGGATCAAAATATCAAAGAAGACAGTCATGACAATCATGACAACAGTCATGATAGTCATGAAAACAGTGAAAATAGTGAAGCTCTTAGTGATGAAGAGGTTGATAGTGAAAATGAAGATCACATCAATGATGAGGCAAGCAGCTACAATGAGGAGCAAAATGAAAATGCAGAAAGCAGTGCAAATATAGAGGAGAACAACAATCATGATGGTGATGATAAGGATGATGTTGGCACTGATCAAAACAATCATGAAAATAGTGAAAACAGTGAGCTTCACAGTGATGATGATGATGCTAGGGACAACAGTAAAACTCAGAGCCACAATGATAGTAAAAACAGTGAGGTTCCTAGTAGTGATAAAGGCAGTGATGATTTGGAAACATAGAGGTCAGAAATGAGGCTGAAAACATGGAGGTGGATGCAAATCAAGATGAGGTAAATGAGGAAGGAGGCAACAGTCAAGGTAATGAAGAAGAAGACATGGAGACAAATGATGGCAGCCATGATGAAGACACCCATATGAATACAATCAAACCTCTTCCATTGACATATCAAGGAGGAGTAAGGCATGTGTTTACTGCCTCTAAAAGGCAAGGGGCCATACCTTCCTCTTCTACTAAGAAGCTTGACAAAGGCAAACAAAAGATCAAAGAAGAAGAAGAAGATCAACATGAGGTTGAGAAAGAGTTTGAAATCATTCAGATTGACAGTGACGAGGAAAATGAACCAAGGATCTCAAACTTGCTCCTCCAGAACAAAAATGCCAAATTGAAGACCTCCAAGCAAATCTAGATAGGGCCAAGAGTGTGAACGATGTCCTTGAGATGAAGAACAGGCAGCCAGGGGCACAAAATGCCATTTATGAGGCTAGAGAAATCAAAGCCCGGAAAGAAACTCGAAGGGCACAGGTAAAGCTAGAGGAATTCTTGGGCACCTATGAGGAAAGTGAAGATGAAGAAGGACAGTCCAGAAGAAGACCAAGAACCATGGGTTTAAAGAAGGCCTTGGCAAGACAAAGACAACAAGAGTCCGCCTTGGCAGAGCAGCTCCCTCTAAGTGAGCTGCTTGCCATGGAGATAGAATATGATCGGGAGCCTTGGCTAGAAAGAGCAAACACACACTTGGAGGCCAAATTGGAAAAGGCAAATAGAGATCTTGACCTCCAAAGGAAGATGACCAAGCACTATGCATTGCAAAATCAAATTACAAGGGCCAAACTCAAAGGAGCCCTTGCCGAAATAAAATCACTCAAGGAGGCAAAAGACCAAGTAAACCTTGGAATCTTGGCTGAAGCTTCTCTACAGACCTCTCAAACCCCATAAGGAAGATGTCTACCAAATTTGGGAACTTTCTGAGAATTTTTGGTTTTTTGCTTATTTTAAGGCTTGTAAGCGCAACACCCTTGGCGCTACGCTTTCATCTCAGGCATCCTCAAGAGGAAAACTTTGCATTTTTGGAATCCTCAGTTCAAGTGCAACATGCTCACCAAATTTCAGAGCATTTGGAGCATTTTTGGTCCCTCAAAAGGCTAAAAAACACCTCATTTTTCACCTTTCTACCTCGTTTTCAGGATTGGCGCTGCGCCTAGAACAGCCTTGGGAAATTCACTTTTTGGACAGGTAAATGGAGCCCAATCAGAAAACCAAGGGCAGTTTTGGAAAGTAGACTCAACAGGCTTTCCAATGAGCCATCACGGAGCAAATTCCGACATCGGGAAGGGCATCAAAACTTGGTTGCAAGTGGACCTAGTTTTCCTGTGCATGTGCTACGCCTTCAGACCTCACTGTTGTGCCTTTAATGTGCAAAAGTCAACAAAAGACACTCATTGATGGCAAAATGATATTTTAGTGTTTTTTGGGGCAACTCACTCCAAAGTTAGGTGCTAGGAGTTATTTTTGCATTTATTTCATGAGATATTTTGTGTCTTGGGCCTTGCATGGTATCTTAGACATAAATGACATTTATGGGTGTTTTTGACATTTTCAAACCCTAGTTAGGGTTTTTGCCCTCCTTTGCTAGATAAATAGAGCATGAGGGCCTTATCGTAAAAGGTTGGCATTTGATGACTCTTGGGAGCAATACATAGTTTTTTGGAGATTGAAGAGAATTTGGTGTTGTGGATGGCTTGTTTTGATTGATGATGCAGAAGGCTTGCTTGCAGGATCCCTGAGCTTGGTTAATGGTGATGTGTTTCTATTCAGTTCTTGTTTTCTTACGTATCATTTTGTTACATCCTTCTATATTGCAGTAGAACAAAGGTTTTAGACTAAGAACTGTTTTTCAAAGGCACCTTAGCTCTATTTGTTCTTCACTGCCTCTATGTTTTCCTCTGCTATGTCAGTTTAGAGAATTCTTAGTTGCTCTCTAGACCCACCCAAGCTTGTTTATCTTTTGAATGATTCAATATAGTAGATATCAAAGATGTTTTTATGGTTAGCCCTGCTTGTTTGATGTCACTAAAACATTGTTCTTGAGATCTTTCTTTGAAGTACCACTAATTAGGTTTTGCCAAAAAGGCTATGTTTCGATCATACCCTTTGTTCATTCTTGAAAGGTTGTTTTGGAGATCTTTATGGCTATGATCAATGATGTTTAGGAGTTCCCTTTTCTTTGATTACAGTTATATGTTTATCTTAAATGTTTTCTAAACCTTGAAGGTGAAATCACTAGAAGATAAATAAGTTTCTTACCTTCTATATTTCATTGGATTGTTTGTCTTAAATGCTTATTTGCTTGAGTTTAATCAAAGAGTTATTGGTGTGCCCTATCTTATGATTACTTCTTTATGCTAAATAGTGTTGAAGGCCCTTCTTGTTAAAGTATTTGACAAAGGATTCTTAATTTCCCTTTGCCCTACTTTGTTCACAAACTTGATGTTCATTTCATCTCACACAAACCTTGAAAATCCATTTGACCATGTTAGATTTTCCCTGTGATGCACCCTGATTCATTGTTGAACTTTCCAAGACTTTTTATTGACTCCATAGCCCAATGACTTGAAAATTTCTTCACTCCATCTATTCTACTTGATCATCTACCCAACCAAAACAAACAAACAAACCCTAAACTTAACAACTAGCCTAAAATCAAACACTAAAAGCAAACAAATTCACATCCTTTGCACAGAATAGAGAGAGCCCTCTCTGAGTCCAGGAAGGCTAGGTCCTAGGACTCCAAAGACTGGTCTGATGTTACCCCTGTTCATTTGTTCTCACCAATCTAACAGATTACAGGGACATAACAAGGTGTAGCAAGGATCCCTTGAGGGATGATATGATGCTTCTTCGACACTTCAAAAATGATGTCCAACCACATCTGATGATGATGCAAAGTGCTATGACAAAGGACGTTGGACACTTTTTGGGGAGCGCTGGCCTTGAGGTTGACTTGGCATAGTCGATGAGGTCCTCAGCCTTAGGATAACTTGTTTTTAGGGGCTCTTAGAGAAAATTAGAGGTAAATCAACTTGGTTACCCTCATATATATAGGGATTTGATTTGTTTCTTGGATTCATTTTCACACTTTTATCATAATTTCTCTTGTTTAGTGACTCTTCTCTTTTGTGCACTATGGAGGCCTAGTGTTTTTTTTAATCAGAAAGAGCATTTTGTATTAAGTTTCAAAATTTGCATGTGGATTGTAGCCATTTCTTTAGGAATTACATCATACCTTCACTCAAAGGCCATTCTTTTCTTGTTTCTTCCCTTCTTAGAATAAGGAAAGGGAGAGATCCAACTTTAATCCTACCAAAACTTATTCTTAAAGCTTCCTAAGAACAAGAATAGATTCTCACAAATTGATTGCATAGAAAATATACAAAAACAGTGCATGAATATGCCTATATATTATGGATCCTTCCATAAGGAAGTCACTAATTTTGTCATTGCTGATGATTTTATCATGGTTGTCTTTTCTGCTTCTTGTTCAAGGAGGGGAGGACCGAAAAATCCTTGTAAGCATATCTGGAAAGGAAGGGTTGGAGGAGACCAAATTACTTTTCTCTACTTTCTCCTTTTTTGTCGATGTTTTTTTTTGACACGATCCTTTGGTTGTGAAGGTTCTGAAGAAACCTTGGCAAGATTTACATCCATTTTTGGAGTATTTGAGCTCTTTGAATGCCCTAAAGCTGAACCCACTTTTGGAATTGAGTGTACGTTAGCCAAACTCGCACCCTATTTTGGAGAGATCTCTGAATGACCTGCATTTGAAAAAATTGGATCTTGAACTTCTTGTTTATCCTTAAGCAGATCTAGAGCACCAAATCTATTATATGAAGGGGGAAGCTGGCTAGATTCAGGCTTGGAAGAAAGCTAAGGCTTGATGATAGGATGGGACCCTCTTGGGGCCTGATTCTTTTTCTTCTTAGAGATCTGTTGAAACCCTTGCTCATCAACTTTCTTTGTAGCTGGGGTAGGCTTTGAAGATGCCGGAGGAACATTACCAAATGGAATTTTTTTTGCAAAGTGCCCATACTCATGGCATATGATACATTTGAAAGGAACCTGCTCATAATCGAGAGATTGAAGGTGACCCCATCCCTCAATCTCTATTTGTTTAGATTTAGGGAGTCCTTTGTCAAGTTCAATCTCCACATAGATTCTTGCACAAGTGTAAAAGTTGCCTTTCGGCTCTGCATGAGAAATATACTTACCCAACTTATTTCCAATTGCTCTAAAAGTATCTCCACTCTATAAAATAATGGAAAGTTGCGGAAGCCTCACCCAAACCGGGGTTGAAGAAATTTCCATGTCCGTATTGAAGTTAAGGGGAAATGAGTTAGAAACAAACCCTTATTACCCATAAAGAAAGGCCAAATCTGAAGGTTTGGTTGGTCCCTAACTTCTATTTTTAAAAATAAAGATATAGAAACCTTTTCCATAGTAAAACATGGAAGTTGGAACTAACTACCCCCAATTTTTAGAAATCTGTTCATAAATAGAGGATGGGCTGGGTCAAATCCCAGTGAAGTTATCGATCAAACCTTTCTCCTTTAAAAAGGAAATCCTTTGGGTTGCCTTAGAAGAGCTTAAAAATGTTTGGGAATAACAATTGCCTTTTTGGCACATCTGGAATCAATTTTGGCCACAAAAGCAGATTTGGAGAGGCTGTCCCCATTGGAAAGAATCCTCATTTAAGAAAAACAGAGGCCCCACAGAGGTTAAAAACTTGTGTTGCGAGCAAATCTCTTGGGCATGCATGAGTTGTGTTCCAAGAACCTTGGAAAACCCTTAGATTTGTCACTTTTGTGCAAGGTGTACATGAGGAGCACCACTGGGCAAGAGTTGCATGCAAGAAAAACCCGCAACACTAGTAGCAGTGCGAGTGGCACAAACTGTCTCGCAAATTGGCGATAAAACTTACTCGAATGGAAAAACAATCACTAATTCGTAGCAGGGCAGGATCTAGGTCTCTACAACAAAGGGTTTGTGTTTGCTAGGGAAACCATAACTGCTCCATTATGGAGGCCTAGTTGAGCAACTTCTCTTGGGTGGATTTGTGACGTGATGTGATCTCTTTTCATGGAAGCTTATGGTGGATCTTGGCTGTTGCATGGTGAAGTTAGTTAGTTTAGTTACTTTATCTTGATATTCTGTTCCATGGGATTACTTTATTTAAGTTTAGTTAGTTTAGTTACTTTGTGTTAATTTAGTTTATTTGATATTTTCTTTATTGTCCCTTGTTGATCTAAGCTCTTCCAACAGGAATTTGAGGAATAGAGATAGGTTTTTATTTGCCTTAATCATTCAAAAAATTGAGAACCCAATCTTAAGTTTATTTACCCTAGTTTCTTTGTATTTAGTATCACTCCAAGGAAACCTTAGAATTTGTTTGTTTCCCAGACTCCATATGCCCTAGATTGAGAAGGCACTAGGCCATCTCCCTTGTGGCATTCTTTCAAGATATAAAAATAATTTTCCTCTTTATTTCATTGTAAATTAGGGTTAAATTACAGCAAAATCTTATATTTTCAACATTTAATGACTTGTTGATGTATGCACTAGGGTTGGACATTGTCTAAAAGTGCATTATAGAAGTAAAATTGAGATTTTTCATTCATTTTTCTGCCATTTTTAAGGTTGATGCTGAGGTTTTAGCTGCTGTTTTATGCCTTATTAACCATCAAAATTTGTTATCACTTTGTTGCTAGTTTTCTCTCTAATTTAGCCTTCATTTCACATAGTTTAAACATTCATGATTTTCACGTCTAAATTCATTGTTGCCATAAACTATTGTTTTACTCCAATTTGTTGATTTTAAACCCTAGTTTATAACAATGAGTATTTTCTTGATTTGGTGTGTTCAAGAAACCTATTTGAGCCTCTTTAGGCCAACGATCCTTTAGATTGACCCATAGCTCCCTTGAACCCAAATCTAGAATTTACTACTCCATCCACCTCAAACCTTAATTTGTCGTATCTTTATCCAATGGATCTATGTTGTAGGATCTTTATGGGGCATTTAGCTTAAGATCCTTGGGTTACTTGATCTCCAAGTCGTACTAGGGAAGCCTCCTTTGTGTTGGATTGTTTCTCTCACAAAACAAAGGGGAGTAGTTGCTGAGGTGACAGTGGTGACACTCCTGTGTGTTGCACATTGTTTAGGTCACCTAGTGAGGCTTTGCATTAGGTGCTAGATTTTGCAGTAAAATTACCCAAGGAGAGTGATGGATGTAATGTGGCACTAATCATGGATTAAGCCCACTTGGTCATTGGTTGGTAATGAATAGGTCCATTAAGTAGTTAGAAGCAGGGTTGCGCCCCCCCCCTCTCTCAAACCCGCTCCCAATTCACGCTCTGAGCAGGAATGCTTTGGGAGCGCATCGGGAGTGCACTCCCGAAAACGCTCCCTGGTTTTCAGGGAGCGTTTAGGGAGTGCTTTAGGGAGCATTTTTTTAGGGAGGGAGCATTTTCGGGAGCGTTTTTTTTGCTTAAAGACTTGGTCCTAAATGAAATTACTTGCCCTCCATTTGCTTAAATCATCCATTTTCCAACGTAACTATACTATCAATATAATTTGTGCGTCAACTATTTTTTAACATATTATGATACAATTCCATTTGGTAATGGCCATTATTTTATTGTAAACCCAGGAAAGGTATATCCTTTAACAATCTTGAGACAAAATTCCCTACTGTAAAGTGGAATGGATTTTGTTCAAACTAGTTGAAAAGCATACATCATATTCGTTTTATGCAAGGATCAACTGTCAAGATATGAGTAAACACTTATTTTCATTAAGGAATAAAAACAAAAGCTTAGCTTTAAGACTCATTGTGTTGTAGTTATTATAAGCAGAATATATGACCCTTTGAAACTCAGTGTTTAATTCAACAACAATGTCTCTCCACTGTAAAAAGGGCTTAAATATTATGAAATCATTCTTTGTACTATTGTTAATGCCTTACACACCTACTTCTTTCTCAAATTGAAACCAAGTTGACAGTCCTTTGCAATCAAGATATGCCATCTTATTGGAGACAGTGATGGATGACTGAAATATTTGTTGATGTTTCATCAATGCCTCTACCCTTTTAGGTCATGGCCATATTGCTTGCATGAGATGGGGGCTTGTGTATTTTCCCATCTACTGTTTCTTAGAGATTTTACGACCTTAATAGCAAAGTGGGTAACAAGTTGATGAAAATGAAATTGCTTAAACTTTGGATAATTAATGATATGCCTTCTAGTTTGAATTTCCCATTTCCTTAAAAGAAATTAATTTATTCCTTAGCAACACATTCTACGTGTTCTCCACCTGTTGGACATGCTGAATATCTAAGCAGTCAGCTAAAGTGCAGATCCCATTCTCCCCCTGGGGACTCACTTACGGCTCTAAGATTTTAACTCTATTATATTTTATTAGGCAAGATCCCATTTTTTTTCTTAAGTGGCCATCACATAAAAAATCATGTGGCTTCTTGCACAATGATATCAAAATCAAAGCCCAGTTTAAGCTGCCTAATGTGACCCCAACATTACAATATCTTACCGTATGTTTTAAGATGATATTCTGTTAGAAGTGTTCCAAAAACTAGATGTATCATGTGATTTTCTCAATATGTGTTCAGTGTTTATTAATATGCCATCGTTTTTAAGATTTTTAAATCTTTACAACCATCTAGATTTCTATGGTTGACAATTTGCACATTATTTCATCCAAGAGACACCACAGGTTAGAGCTTTTTCATTTTCTTCTAGGTTACATCTTGAGAATTTGTGTAAATATTTTATTGGATCATTATCTTTAAGTGGCTATCTGACATAAAGTATCTTCTCTTCATTCTTACATCTTTACAAATACCCTTTAATGTTTCTAGAGAAATTATTCTTCATTCTTACATCTTTACAAATACCCTTTAACATTTCTAGGGAAATTATTCACATTTTTTTAATTATATTTTCTGAGGGAAGGCAATGTCAACAAGCATTAAGGCCAAGCCTTAGAAGACCACCAGTACCACGATTTGCTCACATTTAAAAAATTAGACATTTCTCATCGCAGGAGGCCAAGCAATAGATAAAATAGATTTACTAGTCTTTTCTAGTTTCTAGTAGTTTTAAACTCTTTATAACTGTTGAAACTTGACTATTTCATGTTTTTTGTAAACAATATGTGACAATTTAAGTTTGAAGTTTGAAACTTTGAAGTTGGCAGTTATAAGTTTATAACTCGTTATGAATTATGAATATGATGCTTCATGAATTTTGAAAGTTGTTTCATTTCGTTTCATTTTATTACATTTCATTTCATGTTAAATATTCTTTGTTGTAAATGTTACACTTAGCTTACAACTACAACTATGGTGACCAATGAATCGATGATGATAAATGTTATCTATTGAATTTTGAAAGCTTCAAACTTTAAGCTTGATGAATCATGAGACTCAAGAGTCAATATGTTGAACGTTTCCAAGTTCTAGATTAGAAACATAACTTCTAGATTAGAAGATTATAACTTATAGATGATTGATGTTATATGGTTCAATCTATGTTTTTGTGTTTTTTATGTCTAATTCATCATTCTTCATGCTTTTGTTGACATATATGCATTAAAATATAAAAATATATATATTATAAAAAACGCTCCCAGACTGGGAGCTTCTGAAAATAGTGCTCCCACTCCTGCTCCTTGTTTTTTCTCCTGCTCCCAAGTAACCTTGGTTAGAAGGAATAATATAATAATGATGTATCGACCCTGAGGAAATCTTATAAGATAGTATATATACATGAGTAAATCGTATTGGATATGTTGTGTATTGTATTATAATAAACATTTCTTGTGGAGTGATTTCTTCTATAAGGAGTATTGCCAATATTACCCTACATTAAGGGTTCTTTCTTGTATGAATGCATTTTGTTATTTTGAAGTTAAGGGGTACTATTTTGTCTATCAAGGTTCACTATATACTATGTGAGTTTTGGTTTCATGGATAATCACATTGGTGGAGTGAACATTTGTGTTGACCATGTGACACATGGGAGATTTGGTGATAGATGTGTCATATCTCCTCACTTGAGGTTCCTAGTATGATGGACAACCATCAATTATTTGTGGAGTTTGAATAGATTTTTATTTTTATTTATTTTTTATTTTATTCATACTCTATGTGGTTCACTGTTCCTGGAGATCGGTGGCCACTATGTCTAGCAAATATTTGTACCAGGCAGATCCACTCGAAGGGATCACTCCCTGTCAGCTCAACCATAGAGCTTGACCCCGAGAGTGTTGAGAGAATTGAATCCGTGACCTCTCAATAGTAGAGGTGTTTTAACGATGGGGACTTGACCAACTGAGCTAACCCTCCGGGCTATGGAGTCTAAATAGATTGCATTGCATGCTAGTCAAATTTTTTCTTTTTAAATGTATATGTACATGAAGCTATCATGAGAGGGTCTCATTGAGAATAGTTTGTAAAATTTTCTGTGTGGTTCTCCCCCTCTTTCCCCTTCTCTTACACCTCTATTTATGTAGTGTTCCAAAGGTGGCTTATCAACTATCCTCTCAACCTATTCCACTTGCCAACTCGTGCTTAAATATTTTGTATTCTCTCTTTGATTATTAATTAAGCACACTATACTCAGTATATAGCCTAATGATGGCTAACTTTTGAGCATACCTTACAACCAGGGGCACTCTTTTGGGTAGTTCTTGGTTGTTGCTAGTGGTAATTTGTAAGATACCTTCTCAAAAATATCTCGAAAATCCCACTAAATTTCTAAGTTTATTTGGTTTTGGTCACTGTGGTATTTTGTCAAATAGTTGGCATACAATTTGTTGTAGTTGTTATATTCACGTATTTCATTTGAAATAGCATATACAATGCCAAACAAACATTATGAAAATACTTCAAAACAACTGATATCTATTGGTTATTAAATTTAGGAGGCATACATACCACTGATGTCACTTCCACAACAAGATAAAGATATATCTATATATGGCCACAAATGATAGCAAACTTACAAAACACCCAGGTTGCAGAATAAAAGCTCAGCGACAATGGAAATATCTTTGTTTCTTGGACAATACTTCAAAGGTTTATATCTTTGTTTTTTGGACAATGGAAATCAGTCCTCTAAAGGCAAATATAACCATAGCATTCAAAACTAGAACCGGTGACCAAACCGGTCCACCTAAAAAACCGGGTTTCAAACTGGAACCGGTCAAATTGGGACTGGTTAGATCTCAATGAACCGGTTTAAAAAAAAAACATGAGATAATTCATTTTTAATGAAAAATAAGCTATTTTTAAGATTTAAAACCATGATTCCAATCCAATAGAGACAAAATATGCAAAGTTTGCTCATTTATATACCATGTAAAGGTGAATATATCAAAATGGCGCTGAGTGCAATACATATCATCGACAAAATACATAAGAAATGAGGCTCTAAATGGCTTATAAAGTCCAAAAAAAATGCTACAACCTACAAGCCAGGGGGTCATTGGCCTACTACAAGACTACAAGTCTACATATCAATGATCAACATGATCATTGCTCATCATGATCAAACTCATCACCACTACTAGACATGGGATCATCAACAGGAGCTACATAAACATCATCTGGATCAAAGTCTGAGGATGCGTCAGCTTCATCTGCAACCTCAGTAGTAGCAGTAGCACAAGTAGCAATAAAGCTAGACCTAATGGAAGCACGAGTTGGTTGAACTGCACAACTAGTGCCTTCCATTGGTTGTTTTTGGAGTGTAAAAACTCTGGTAAACTTGATAATTATATATTATTATTGATGAAGATGAAAGATGATTACAATGGAGAATCACCGAGGCTTTAAATATAGCCTCATGGTGTCCCTTGGTGAAGAGGCATGATCTTTGATCATGCCCTTTCACTTAATAAAACCTAATATAACTATATCTAACTAATGATTAATAAAATTTACATAACATTGCCCCTCTCTTAAAGATGCTCTGTCCTCAAAGCATATGTAACGATGGACAATGTTGACGAATGCCTGGGTTTCTTGAGCGGCGGGCTCTTGCTTCCCACATTTTAAAAAGATCGTGGAGCATATTCTCGAGTTCAATCTTTTGTTGATCTGGATAGTGAAAATATCTGATATCGACAGGGTCGGATCCTGTCTTGACTTCGGGTGACTCTTCGTGGCTCCCTTTTGAAGATAACATTTCTAATTGATGACATTGTACTGTAGATGTTGGCGCTCCTATTTGAATCATCTTCGTCATCAGCGAGGAAGATACGACTTGATCTTCTGGGGCTTGGAATCCATACAACCTGTGTTTCTGCCCTTTCCACTTAAAACTTATAAACTGCTTCTGATGGTTGGCAGAATAAGTACCTAGAGTTTGTAGCCATTGAATTCCTAAGACCACATCTACTCCTCGTAATGGAACTGTGTAGAATGGAGATTCTAAATGAAAGTCTTTAATCTGCAATTTGACTTTATGGCATTTTCCTACTTGTTCAATCTTTTTACCATCGGCCACCATTACCTTCATATTAGGCATGGGAAAAGTAAAGAGGTTGAGTCTTTTGGCCATGGTTGAATCTAGAAAATTGTGCGTGCTGCCTGTGTCTATGAGAACCATTACGTTGTTTTTCTTAATATGTCCTCTTAACCTTAGGGTTTGAGGTTGTGATATGCCTGTCATAGCTGATAATGACACTTGGGGAATAGTTTCGCCATCCACTTCTGGAGAGAACTCTAAGTTGTCTTCTAATCCTTCTATATAGGAGTCATTACTGTTAGCGTCATTAGTTGCTTCACAACTGTATAGATTTTTCGCTTTTCCATTAGCACATCTGTGCTTAGGGTCCCAGTTTTCACCGCAACGTTTGCACTTGCCCTCTCGCATTCTTTGTTTTTCCATACTAGATTTTTCTTCTTCACGAAGATGGACAAGGACATATTTTGTGTCATCTATATTTTCAGATTGAGGAAACCGTCGTCTCGAATATACTTTTTCTGGTTTTGATAATCTTTCAAATTTCTTTTCAGCAGCTTTTTCTTTTTGCCTTGCTACTTCTACGGACGTAATTTCATGTAGTTCGAGCTCTTCTTGTATATGGATTTTAAGTCCTGAGATGTAAGACTGGATTAAACGAGATTCCGACAATCCGGGTACTCGTGTTGCCAAGGTCTCCCATTCTCGAGTGTACTCATCCACATCTCCTTTTTGGCGTAATTTGATAAAGGTTGAAAAAACTTTTCTTCTTTTATGCCTTGAAACCTTTTGAAGAACGCATCCTTAAATTTCCTCCAACTGATAGCGAGCGTCGTCTTTTTCCACCACATATACCAATTATATGCTTCTCCTTCCATTTTCATGGAAGCATGTTTAATTTTTTCGTCATCACTAGTACTGTCATAAATCTCAAAATATTCTTCTGCTTTATTAAGCCATGCAACGCTATTTTTTTCATTACCATCAAATTTGGGTAGGTCGATCTTGGCTTTGCGCTGATATGCTAATGGTGGAGCAAGAAGGGGATATTGATTAGCGAATGCATTCCAGAGCTGCTTATTTTGAAAATCTGCATTACTATCTTCTTGATGATGTGGGGAATCGGTTTTTTCCTGATGCTCTTCTGAGTTCCTTGAATCTGTGGAATTGTTTTGTTGATTTTGTTCCTTGTTAGGAGATATTGGGGATTGTGTCTGACTTAATTTATCTAGCTTATCATTTAGCTTATTGTAGAGTTCGCTCTGCTTTTCTGTGGCCTCGTGATGATTTAGCCACATTTGTCTTTCTATTCGATTTGTTGTATCATGAACCTTTTTGATGTCGTTGGAATGCCCTGCAACTGTGCTTTCAAGATCGACTAATCTTTTTCCGAATTCTTCGGAATTATTAGTGATCTGTTTCTCGAGATCCACCAATTTTTTCTGGAATTCAGCCATTGACATTGATGACGACATCGAACGCGTATGAGGTGGGGAGTATTTTTCTGCCAGTTTCTCTTTTTTTTTTCTAAAATTAATTAATTAATTTTTTTTAAAAAATAATAATAATAATTTTTTTATTTATATAAATAATAATTATTATTATTTTATTTGTATAAATTTTATATATAAGTATATATATATAATTATTAATTATAATTATATAGTATATATGTTATTGTTATATATAAAATAAATAATTATATGTAAAACTGTTCACCTCTCTTCCGTAAAGTGGCACAGTCACACTATGCTTCAGAACAATTTTTTTGAAACAAATCGATTGTTCTTTTCTTACCAACTGTCACACTTGAAGAAAATTTTTCCTGCTTAATAGAATCTGTCACCGTGTATTTAAATGCCACACCGTTCTAAAAAAACTGTCCGTTTAAGTCAATGTATATTCGGTACAGTGTTTTTATCTCGAGCTTCCTTCCTGACAGCGTCGATCTTAGTTGGAACGATGCAGTTCAAGAGAACGACTGTCGGAACAATGTCGGAACAATACCGAGTAGCTTGGTGTCTCTGCGTCAAGGTTGATCAAGGTTGGGCAGCGAAAGTGGAGCTGTTGGAACGTTGACAGGATGTCTAATAGAGATAGCGTAGGGTGGTAGTGTGTATTGGGCAGTGGCATTGTGGTGAATGACGGGGGCAGACGACGATGACGACGGTGCTGTCGAAAAGAGCAACGATTGTACGGGGTCGAGTCTGCGTGGAGTTGTAGAAAGGCTTGTCCGTGTGGATAATTTTATGTTCTAGACCGACTACTTTTATTTTGTTTTTAAATATAAATTTTCCTATATATATATATATAGACCGACTACTTTTATTTTGTTTTTTAATATAAATTTTCCTTTTTAATATATATATAGTGGGGGCTCCGGCAGAACCTTGTTGGATAGCTTTATTTGTATAATTTTTTTTTTACATATAATTTCTTATGGTAGGACGAGAGAAAGGCTGTGTTGTGAGATATGTGAGGGGGAGTTTGCTGTGCGTACGGAATGTAGTGTAGGAGTTTGCTTTGTGTACGGAATGTAGTGTAGTGTAGGAACTTCCAATAAATTCCCAAACCTCAGATTTGTGTATATTTGTTTGTTGATCCATTTTTTTTTGGTAGATGGACAGAACCTGTGCAGGCCTCAGATTTGTGTCACAAGCAGAACTTGCAACGTAGGACAGAACCTGTGAGTATTGTTTGGACCCACAAATCTCGCACTTTTTCAGATTGCTGGCGTCTTCAATTGCAGAATTTAAAATTCTGAAATGGCTGCTGAACAGTTCGGAAAGCAATTCTGCACTTGTTTTTAAAAAAAAAATCTGCAATTCTGGAATTGCAATTCTGGAATTCTGTAATTCCTGGGTGATCACACAGATCCCGAAGAGCGATGGCTCCGATACCAATGGAGTGTAAAAACTCTGGTAAACTTGATAATTATATATTATTATTGATGAAGATGAAAGATATGAGAGATGATTACATTGGGGAATCACCGAGGCTTTAAATATAGCTTCAAGGTGTCCCTTGGTGAAGAGGCATCATCTTTGATCATGCCTTTTCACTTAATAAAACCTAATATAACTATATCTAACTAACGATTAATAAAATTTACATAACAATTTTCCTTTGCTTGATTCAGCTACTAGTTTCAGTTCCAATGGCACTACCAGATTTGCATTGGGATCAACCCCCCCTAACTCCATGTCAATATCAAAATCAACATCAAACTTTGCTGGTTCAGTCTCCTCCACCTATTTTGAAGTTAGATCAATATCAACCAACACAATGGGATCTAGATCATGTCTTATGTCCATCGATTGGTTGCGCCTTAGTTGAAGGTTGTATTGCATGAAGACAAAATCATTTAACTGTTTTTGTTCCAAACGATTTCTCTTCTTCGTTTGTATGTGCTAAAAAACAGACCAATTGCGCTCACAACTTGAAGCACAACAAGTTTGGCTGAGGACTCTAGCTGTAAACTTTCACAATTGAGGACTTTGGTCGCCAAATGACTCCCACCAATGTGCTACAAAGAAAAAGACATTAGTTAGTAACTTAGTTCATTTCATTACTTATTTACAAGTATGTATAGTTTGAATTGTAAATTAGTAAACAATTGAACTTTAAAAGAAAAACAAATTGGAATTGCTTACCTAGTTGATCCACATCTCTTGCCATCTTTGCCATGTTTTTTCCAAAGGTAGCTATTGCCATATTGAAAAGAGTAAGTTGTTTATGTATTTCCAACTAGTTGAATTGCTTAGGGACAATGCATTCCAAGTACAACCCATCTCTTACCTCCCTAGTGTGCAAATATCCTAACTAAGCTTTATAATGATACTTTCGGTTCAAGATATACCGAACTGCATGTATAGGATGGTGGAGTTGATTGTTCCATATGTTATTTAGCTAATTTATCCTTGTAAGCTGCCCGTATCTCCTCCTTTGCCTGATCCATAGGCTTATAGATGTAGCCCATGGCCAATTTTTCCCCATCCACCATTTGTATCACCTTAACAAGGGGCTCGCCAATTTTCACGACCTCTGAAGACTTTTTCCAAAAATAATTGTCAAAAACTTTATTTTTTGTGTCTTTTCCATCTTGTCTATGGTCCTACCGAGATGAAGTCCATTCTTCAGAAGAAAACATTTTCTGCAAGTTTTTTTGTTGAGAATTGAGACATTGCAACGTATGGAAGTGAGTTGCAAATCTTGTAATTGCAAGCCTAACAAGCTCTTTGCCCCCAATGTTTTTCCTCATTAGGCTCAATACCCATTAGTGGTTGTAGATGTATTTTGTGATGCACTTGGCATGCTCTACAATGTTCTTTACCCACTCCACTTTGCTTATGGCCTCAAGCATGAGGTCTATGCAATGTGCAACACATGAAGTCCAATATATCGTCTTATATTTGGACTCTAGCATCTTTCCAACAAGAACATAGTTTGAGGCATTATCTGTGATGACCTGCACAACATTCTCCTCCCCCACTGTCCAAATAATCTCTTCCAAAAGCTCAAATAGAAGGTTTGCATCCTTCACCTTATCAAATGCATCAAATGATCTAAAAAAGATGGTTCCTTGAGGGCAAGAAACAAGGAAATTAATGATAGTGCAGTTCTTTCCATCGGTCCATCCATTTGACATGATGAAGCAACCTGTTTCGGCCCATGACTCTCTATACTCAGTCAAAAACTCATCGATGCAATGAATCTCTTTTTGCAAAGAGTTCCCCTCAAGTCATGCACACTACGACCTTTGAAGCCCTTTCCCGCAACTATAACAGAGTCCCACATAACTTGGTAATAAGGTGAGCGGGCAACATTAATTGGGATATCTACATCATACCACCATCTAGCAATGTATGGAATAGCATATTCTTTGCATTGCTTTTTCCAATGGTCATCCAAATTGGGTTGACGTTGAGTTAGACTTGGTTGGGAGGAAATGGGATTAATAGAGGTAGTGGCAACAGAGGTTGAGAAATAACTTTGGATGTTCATGCTTTTTTCCTTTAGATTGTTGGCCTTGATTATAAGACCCAAGAGCAGGAGGAACATTGTGAAAAGGGTCATTGATGGAAGGGATAGAAGAGGAGTCTTGAATCTCAAAATCATCATACCCACCATCTCTCATGGCTTGTAAAATTTCCTTCTTCCTTGTAATTTCTTCTTGGATAGCATTATCCCTAGCCTTATTCTCCTCAAACTTCTCAAATTTCGCAAGGTATTATGCCCTAATATCTCCTATCACTTCCTTTGGTGCTTGACATGGCTTTACTTGGCCTCTTATCCCAGCCAAGTGTTGTTTCAACTTTGATCATTTGTAAGTTAATACGTGTCTGTGGACATGCAAGGATCTTGGATTTTTGGAGGCATGGTGGCTAGAAATATTTGAAATTTGCAAATGAAATAAATCTGCAAATTTAAAAAAAAAAATGCAGCCAAGTAAAATGGAAAACGTAAGATAAATTTGGGGAAAAAATGCGGCATATTTAGCCTACAAAATTTTAAGACTTGAAAACTAATAGTTGAACTTGAAATTTGATAACATAGAACACATAAAAAAATTAAATACATGGACAGCAATGAAATATAGATTTTTTCAATTGAAAATCCTTACCTCGAAATGCAAATTAGCTCCCTTATCCTCCTTTTGAAGATGCCAACTCCACTAACAGCTCTGAACTAGCTCCAAGACCAACTCCAAGCCTCCAAGATGACTACTCTAGCAAAAACTAAACACTCTCCAAGCTCCCAATGAAGCTCACAAAAACTCCAAATGAGAGGTGTGAGGCAAATGAGAAGGGAGACATCCTTTTATTGGCTTGGAGGGGCTATTTTTGGAGGGAAGCAATCTTAGTTTCCCTCAAAACCACCTCAGAAATCGTGGAAGAGCGGTTGGTTGGGTCCGTGACCGTCTTGGCAATGAACTTGTTGGTTTATGACGAAACTGACTGGTTTATGGGAAAACCGGACGGTTTCGTCAGAAACTGGTTAGTTTTGCCCAATTTGACCAAAAACTTACAAGGTGGGGGAGTTAACCTGGTTTTTCAACCAGTCCGGTGCCTTTGCTAATGAATTGACCAGTTTGACCTGTTTGTGTTTCGTACCAGCCAATTTTGAATACTATGAATATAACCCAAGAGTACTATGCCTAGGTAGACAACTCGATTTCTAAGATTTGAGGCATTAATGACCTCTGCAAATATACCCTCAGTCCATAGAAAATAAGAGACAACTCGTATGCCAAAAGGAGAGGGTTCTTGGTCTGCAAAAAGGACACAACTAGTTATTCTTGTGGTGATTTTCGGCCGCTTCAAAATGTGCCTTCAATCAACACTTAATAGATAGCAAACTTGCCCCCACTATTTTCAGAACTTGACCCTCCATCAAGTATAATATTCGCAGCCTGTTAACAAAAAATAAGTACGACCAAAAGACTAGGAAACTTGGTCTGCATACAAAGGTGATCTTGACCCAGAAATAGATATGATAGCTCGTCCTCTTTTTGTGGTGAAACTCAGCCCCTCAATAGTTATGCTCAACCTGTATATGAGACAGAGAGCAGTAAAAGTCAGTGCATAAAATCAACTGATAACACTACTGATTTACTCCTTCTGCAAGTATCTTCTTCTACTTGAAGTACAATGGCGAAATTTGAGTGATCTCACTCCCAAATAAGCTAAGGTGTGTGGTTTCAACACCGAAACTAGCAACTAGAATGAGGGTTTCCAAAAACCCTAGACTCTTCCTCAAGAGCTCTCCAAATTTCATTTTCTCAAGTGAGCAAATGCAAGAATGAGGAGAGACTCCTCTTTTCTCTTTTTTTTAATAATTCACTTGACCCTTTTGCCACCTTTTAACCTTTTTCTCCAGTTAAATAATAAAAAGTACTTTTCACCTCTGTTATTTAATAAAATGGCTTTTTATTAACTAATTAAAATCACTTTTAACTTCCAGAAAATGCTTAATTCGCCACCATGATCACACCGGCCATCAAAAGCCCCTTTTTATCATCCTGTCCCATATATCTTTTCGTTCCGTTTCTAATGAGCTATTACACTAAGGTGTTCCTCCATATAATCAACCCAAAATCGCACCTTAAGTGTAAATAATTTAAATATGCCTGATAATAACTTTGTTTTATGGAAATTGTTAGAATGCAACGAAACCAAGATCGAGCTGTGCAGAACTGATCCCATTGATGAAATATGGCAAGCAATCCCAGTCAGACCCATAAAACTCCTCCAAAACCCTCAGGGTCCACCAATGGTGTAATTTTGCTCCTACAACCTAGCTGACACAAGCTGTGGGAATCCCCTCTAACCACATCACAAGGCAACCCCAAAATTCGGGACATTACATAATTCAGGTCACTTTTTTTCTTTCTGTTTGCTCTGGTGTGATGCTGACAATTTTCCACACTGTTTTTTTAAATAAGGAAGGCTGGTGGCATATTCCAGAATGATATATACATCATTTATCCCATGTTGGTGCAGTGCCGATATTGTAGAAATAGGTTTCTGGAGCTGCTTTTAGGATGGAGTCCATGCAATCCACAATTAACATTTCCTGTGGGTATATCTGTGGTTAGGTTGCTGACAATTATTGCTAGTAGATATGTGATCCTTTGTTGTGGTATGATCCCTATCCTTATTCATGTATGACCACAACTGCAGAATTATTCTAACATTTTGGCCACATCTTCTCCTTCTACTTATCAGCATGTTGCATATTTTGTTGTCTAGAAGTATGTGCATGTCTCATGGTGGTGCTTTTAAGGTCTACTGTCTATTGATCATACAGTAAACATTTCATGCAATGACATATATATTGGCCTCTACTTTTTACTAAACACAACATTGCTTATTACACCAGTTCTGAGAACCATAATGTCTATGGTTTAAACTCATTGCATTGATGTCATTTATGTAATGATTTTTTTCACAAGAGGAAAAACGCTGTTTTATATTAAGATATAATAAAACAGTCCATATGGCATAGATGTACATACAGCATAAGACATCCGGAACACCCACCCGATTCCGGCAGTCGATACCAAATGTGAAACAACATGACAACTAGAGAAAAGGCTACCCCCATACAAGCAAAAAAAAGAAATGGAGCCAAAGACCCATCCGCATCCAGAGACTATAGTCTAATAAGAACATGAGAGCAGGGAAAATAAGGAGGAAAGCGTCCCATCCTAACCACAGAGGATATTCGAATGAAGATTACCAGGCTGCCTCGCATGATGAGGCAAGTATGATTCACAAACCAAGATCAGGCCCGCTTGTCTAAGTACTAGGTTGGTGTCATGCTTGATGAACCAAGATGCAAAAGCTACAGAAATAGATCAGGCTTGCTTGACAGTGTACAGGCTCGCTTGATGAAATGAACAACAGAAAACCAAGTCACAGAAATAGATTAGGCTCGCTTGACAGAGTACAGGCTCGCTCGATAAAAAGAACAACAGAAAACCAAGTCTGGTCCGCACAGCGTAATATAAGATAAGAATGTTAAACCAACAACAAAAGTGAACAGGCAAAAATAAGGATGAGATCGGTCCTTTGAAGCAACCCGAAAGGACATGATAGTCATTTAGCCATCTACAACTTATATGCAGAAAGGTAATTTCAGAGATCAGGCATGCTTGAAAGAGCCCAAGCAACTGATTCGCATAGTAAATCATCCAAAAAATAACCTTGCTGCGAAACACTGATATTATAAGGGGTAAAAGTGAGAAGCCACCAACTTAGACCGCTGAAAATGATGAACCGAGATGCATCCATAGGACTGTTCGAAACCAATCTTAGACAATTTGTCAGCCTTCGTATTGAGTTCTCTATAAACATGATTCAAAGAAAACCTCTGGAATTTAGAAAGTATGTACTGAGTACGATCAATCCAGCCTCTTAAAAGAGTACCCTGTAGGGTGGATTTACTCGATATACCATCTATAACAATCTTCGAGTCTCCATATATATCAATACTATGAATCTGCAGATGGTAGGCGACCATAACCCCACTCCATAACGCCATAATCTCCGCTTTGTTGTTGGATCCACGCTCGCCATTCCAGAATATATGATATCTCTCATCACCATCTATTTTAATCCAAGCTCCACATCCATAGAACCCATCCTTATGGGCACCATCAAAGAATAAAGCCGGGAGATTGATGCTATGAGGTCTGAACCTATGCGAGTGATCAATACAATCCAGATTGCTAATATTAATGCCATTGAGCCATTCCATAATGTGAGAGTAGATCAAGGCAGTATCAAGCGGGGCCTCACAGAAAAGCATACGATTTCTAGCACACCATAATTCCCAGCAGACAAAAAAAGGAAGAGATTTGTATCCTTTAGTGTTGCCGGCCCAGAATAAAAAAACATGTTCCGGATCACCTGGCCGCCAAAGGGTATCGTTGGAAAAACATTGAAACAGGCTCCAAACCCTTCTTACAATAGAACAATCAAAGAAAAGATGAGAAATCGTTTCAACATCCTCTTTACAGAAAATGCATCTTCGCGGTCCCTGTTTGCCCCATTTTTGGATGTTCTCCCAGGTTAGAATCTTTCCCAATCTCAGCAGCCATATAAACAGAGTGATTTTATGTGGGATCTTCCATCCCGAAGCTTGGGAAAACCCAGGAACAGACAAAACAGTATGCATCTCAGCTTTTAAATTCCGATATAACTCTCTGACATAGATATAACTCCCTTTTGTCTCTCCACCCCAAACAATCCTATTACCATCACGACTATATGATAAACCCGCATTCTGTAAGGAACCAAGAAATCACTATGATTCGTTGCTATTATTTACAGAGCCCAAGAATCAACATAATATCATTATCAGCTTACCAGATCTAGCGAGTTACAGACTGGTAATTAATTGCATTACTAAATGACTGTTTCTCACCATTTTTATGACTCTGTGCATGACTAGTGTTGATCCACACTACCTTTGCATTTTCAGTAAATACGGCAGTCTGATGCATGAATATTATTCTGTTTTAGTCAATATTTCTTTGTGAGGTTTAGGCATTACATATTTCAGATTTCAGACTTCTGTGAGGGATATTTTGCTGTAGTGTATCTTCCTGATCCGTCGCATCAAGTGATTAGTTATACCGACGTTTCGAACCATCTACTGAGGTTCATTATCAAGATAAAAATGTGATGGATCTGGAAGATACACTACAGCATTACATATTGTTGTCAAAATGACATTATGGCTGGACTGCATTTGTAATTGCACACTGTTTTCCATTCTCTCTATTTTTATTGCTGGTTGTCCTAGAATCGTCAATAGCTGACATTGGCATGTCTGATGGTTTTACGCAAGACGTGCCTAGGAATATTGCATGATTATTATAGAAGAAATTATGGCTGGGCAAATTTGGTTCTGGGTTAATATTTCCTGGTGTTATGTCTGCTTAGTTGGCACGTAAAAGATAGTTTTGTGCATGCATTGAGAAATTTAAATATTTTGTTTTGTTTGCTTTATCCTTTCTTTACATAAACATGTCCAAAGCATGGGGAGAATAAACAAAAAGTTGTTTTTTGGTTTCAGCCATGGCAGGTGATGTCAACCTTTACATGAATGATATTGATGATTTCCAAACTGCAGAGGTCGAAATTATGATTGCAGAGCCACAGAGGTACTTCTACACATCCTCTTGCATCATTTCACCAAGTGCCATAAATATGGATGTCATAAATCCATTATAAAGTTATTACATTTTCCTGGTTTGAGTGAAAGCTCTATCCTTGAGAAAACAAGAGAAACAAAAAAACACATAACTTATCCATAAATAATGTTATTGTTTGATTTTTGGAGGAATAAGAGATACATGTTTTCAGGAAAGCAGTATACCTTTGAATATGATACAATAAATTATATGGACACAAAATAGGTACCGATGAGTAGTGAATAGAATATTAAAACATATTACAATTTAGTCCTCAACAAGTTTTGTGGAGCTAACAAAGCATCCAAAAACTGCATTTAATTTCAGTTGTGTAGAATTTAGACTGCACAACTGAAAATGCATGAATATTTGTAGGAAGATAAAACTACTATTTGTGATTTATTTGTCTCTTCTCCAGATCCATTCTCCATGTTATGAAAAAGTTTTGGAATGCTTGAAGCTTTGCTCTTGCACACCAAAACTTACAAGGTAAAGACTTATCATTTACTACATGCTTTGAGAAACACACCCAAGCTTATAATTATCTGTGATACCATCAGAGTGTTAAGGGAACTCTGTAACCTGTCATCATCTGAAAATATCTTTGCCGAAAAGATCCAAAGGAGTCCAAATAATTTTAGTGGAAGTGCAGATATTACCTCATACAATCCCTCTCACTTTGAGTTAGTGCTTTATTAACCTTTGGGGGTGTCCCTAAGTGATTGAAGGCTTCATTGATGAAATTTTGGGGGTATGTTTGACCTCAAATGTGCAAGAAAAGCTTGTTGTTTTACTCTAATAAACTAAGAAATCTGCAACTAAATTGTCAAATCAGCAAAGCTTAAACTTCGAATTTATGATTATATGTGTTCAAATAAATTGGACAAGTTGCTATAATTTCCTCTTATTTCTGCACTTAAGTTGCATAACAACAAATTAAGTTGGCCTTAAATATAAGGTAAACACTTGAAATCAAGGTTTTACTGTTGGTTTTAAGTATTTCTCTCATAAATTTGCAATTAAGTTCAGAAAAAACAATGATATTCAATGTACTTTGCCTTAAAGAGTCTATAATTCAGCTATGCTTTTTATTTCATCAGTGCTTTGTCCTTAGTTTGAGTGAATGAAATAGAAAACTTAAGAGGAAAACGAGATTATTTGAATCTCACAAGTTCATGTACTGAAGAAGTAAACATTTAAACAAGTAAGAGCTCTGCAAAATAGATAGAAATCTTGGACACAGGTATGCTTACAGCAAGTAACAGGATCCATCCAAACAAAGCCGGTTTCCTGTATCCTATGTGTTGGACAGGTTATTGTGCAGTGTTAGAAGGAATTCCAGTGCTGGGCAAGTGGATTTGGCCACCATTCTTCATGTTTTTAACTACAGCAGTCCAATTTTGTTCTCATTTCATAAAAAATATGGCTCAGTCATCGAGGGCAGCTGGAAAAGGTCAAAGGAAAAGGAGGATTGTCCCCACTGATATTGGCCTCTCTCCATTATTTTTGGAGCTTGCTAGTGCTCCATCTGCTGAAAGTGAGGCTGCAACAACAACTTCAATTGCTGAAAAAACACTGTTTGAGAAAGACAATTTTAGTTTTTGATTAATTTGGTAGCATCAGATAGGTGTTCTAGTCTCAATTTGTGTCTAAGAGGCTAAAGAACATGAGATCTCCAAAACGGAGAAAAGGTTCGTGAGATAAGCTTGCGAAACACCTTAATTAAATTAATTTGCCATCATATAAATATTTTCTAAGTGTAACTTAGGAAAAGTGGTTAAGTAAAGGGAATTAATTGAGGAAATTGACTTATGCTCTAGAGACTTCCAGAAAATGACTTGGATCAAGACAAATATTATCTTAGCCATTGATAAGGATCTAATCATGGCCGTTGAAGCTCCAGCTAGAGATTATAAGAGCAAGTTGATGGGATGGAGAAGGACACAAGAGGGAGAGCAAGTTACCTTGGGAGATTGAGCTACCCAGTTGCAGTGATTCAACAAGGGAGAAAGTTCGAGGCAGAGAGAGAGCATCGGAGAGAGGGAGCAACAGATAATTCAGGAGGAGGATTCCATTTAGTTTCCTAGTAGTTTTCTAGTGTCGGAAAGGCAGGAAAAGGTAGACCAAAAATTTTCTGTAGAGACTCGAGAGGCTGTGCAACTGCTATTTTGGCTTGAGAGTGATGTTGGTATAGTTGGAGTGCGAACAGCCAAAAACCCCAGTGTGAGGAAAGAGGTCGTTTCAGTTGCTGAAGGCCGGAAAGATCATCTGAGAGGCAGAGCAAATTTTTCCATAGGTAGAGGGAGGCAGGATGACTCATCTAGAGCCAGCAAGCAAGCAATGCGAATTGTTTCAAGCTAGGTAGTGCACATTTCTAGAGGGTAGTGTGAGCAGGCTAGTGGAGGCCCAGTGAATTTGTAGAGGGAGAAAAATATCTCCCATATCCAGATTATTGTACTCTCAGAATTTGCTGCCTAATAATCAAATAAATCCTTATTTTCTGCACTGGTTTACCCTTTAGGGTTTTTCCGAGGACTTTTCGGTCCAAAATAATTGTGTCGATTTTTGTGTGTGCATCTATTTCTTAGTTCTTGATTTACTTCCGCAACATTTATTTTTATGGTGAAGATTGCAATTGTGAATTATTCATTAATTGTCGTAACAATTAAATTTCTAATAGTTAGGAGAGTAATATCCATTAATTGCAATCAAAGAATTTTCATAGACAACAAGCTCAAGAGCAAAATTTGTATGATCGAATTTGTGTCATCATCATATAAAATTGTAAATATTTTAGTTTCTAAATTATAATTATTTTTTGAATCTTTTTCTATATTTCATTTTTGTATGTGTAACTCACAAAATTGTTATATATATATATATATATATATATATATATATATATATATATATGATGTGTCCTTCATGTCTTGTTTCTGGGGTTGCCTAAGTCTTGTGTTGAAGACTAATATTTCCGTGTCCTCCGTGTCCCATGTCATCATGTCATGTGACTTAGGCTTTCATTGGTTGCAAAAATACATTAAACTTATTTCACTCAATAGGTTGGAGGTGTGAGACATGTTGAAGTGCAACTGAGGGTTATTGTACATAGTTTGAAGGAATTCCAAGTGTTGGGAAAGTGGATTTTTCCGCTAATCTTCAAGTTGTTTCCTATAACAGTCCAATTTTGTCCTCATTTCACAAAAATAATGGGTCAATTCTCAAGGGCAGCTAGAAATGGTCAAAGGAAAGGGATGATTTCCCCCATTGATGTTGTCCTCCCTCCATTTTTTTTCGAGTTTGCTAGGCTCCATCTGTTGAAAGTGAGGCTTGTTACCCACCACTTCGTGGGTGATATCCCTAGGAGAATTTTTTTCTCCATGACGGACCTCAGCCGGCAGGCAACAACCCCTTGCAGCCTCCTCCTAGCTCGTTGTTCCATTTCTCTGCCACTTGAGCCAACCATGTGGTCCCTCACCCATCTGTATTGACCGTATGTTTGAAGGCGGGCCTCATGAATCTAAAGGTATGTCTTGTCATTTGGTAATTGAGTATTGGGTTTACTTATCATGGATACTTGTGCCCATGGATTGATGGGGGGATTTGGCGGAAAGAGTGGGCTTAGTCTGTGCTCCTGTCCCCTTGATCTCTTTTGGGCTTTACCCCTGCATCTTAGTCCTGTGGGATCTCCTTTATTGACCATTTGGTTCTAGGGTGGTACTACTTGGGAAACCCTGACTTTGGGTGTATGGTCCCGCTCCTTTATTTGCATGTATTACTCCCCTTCCACTCATTATACTTCTATTCATCATTTCTCCCACCTGGGTCCACATAGCCCCCATGGGCCCACATAGGTCCAACCTCCCTATCCCCTTGCCCCCACCTAGGGTCAGACCTGGAATGATGCCCCGAAAGTTGAAGTAGTTAAAAGAAAAAGAAAAAGCATAATTGGCCACAATTAACAGGAAATTGTACCACTAAATGCAAAAGATGGTCAGGAAAAAAATAATTAGCACGTGGGCAAAAGCCAATGCATGAGCTCTACCCCTTACCCATGGCCATCACCCTGGTTCCATAGGCCCTAAATGAGCCTCTTTTGTCATACAGGAACCCATGATTGTCCCACCTTTGGAGGGCAATGAACTGCCCTACCTTAAAGAGGGTAATCACTGCTATATCTGACATATCATGCTCTCATCCTTGAGCCCCAAGAAGTTAATTAAAGAAAATTCATAAAAGAAAAAAGACATATAAAGAAGGGTAGAAAAATCAAGACCGTGACACCTCATGTACCACAATTGATCCCTCCTACACATTATATACCCTAGTTTGGGCTTCCCCTTATCTAATTGCCCCTGTGCGTTGATATGTGGCCTAAGATTGCCCCTCTCATTCCCTACTTTGTTTCACTTATTTGTCACTTTCCACCCCCATTAAAAGGATGTACCTTCGAACTAATATCCCCTTTAAGGGCCAAAACCATTTAATAAGGTACATGGCTAACCCCCTTTGGAATATGGAGATACTAGCACATGCCAAGGGCCACTACGCAAGGGCATGCCATAGTGAAGTGTCCATTTTGTTATCTAGGATTTATAAGCTCTTTTACACGATTATTCTATTGTCTGGTTGTACTGGAAGCCTAGGGGGCACATTGGATTTTATATAGGATTGCAGATGGTTTCCATTTGGGCTTGGTTTCCCTATACAGGATCCTAACCCCCAGAAGGCTACATTGGCACATATAGGGTGTGCATAGAGAGCCATGGGTCTCCACAGTAGCAGATACTACTCCACCGATTCTCATTGATGTTCAGGGACTACTAGCGATCCACTTTTGAGATGATGGTGATGTGCTTGGTACACTATGCCCAGTAGGCCCCACAGGAGCTCCACACTCTTAGCAGGTGTCCTGTAATATTCCCAATTAGCAGCAGCTAATTGGAAATATTAATTTTGACTAATTTTGCCTTTATAAAGTTAAAATATAAATAAAGTGGGTGAAAGGAGAATATGACTCACCTAGGATAAAGCACACTCCCTAAAGTCACTTAGGAGATATAACGTTGTGGTCAAGGTGGGCCAAGTGGCAACGTAGTGGGGTGACACACTTAGACAGTGTGGGCCCAGCCAACGCAGTTGAGTTGGCAACGTGGGCCAAAGAGAGGCAACGTAAGCATGGTGGGGCCAAGGAGAGAGGGAGGGTCACCTAAGATAAAAGGAGGAGAGGCTACCTCATTTCTCTCATGATTGATGATTATGCATTTTGGAGATTGTCTCTAGACATTGAGCACGCTTGCTGTTTAGCTAGTCTGCACGTACTGTTCAGTACACCGGGTGTCTCCGTGCGGAGATCCCACCCTCAGCCCCGCGAGACTTCGAGTGCTTGCTCAGGTGAGGTATTCTACCATCATTTTTGCAGGAGGATTTGTGGTTGCCTTCGTTGTGGAGCAGAGTATCTAGGGATTGCGCAATCTTGAGAGGGAGGATGCAGTTCATTTTGGGAGAGCTCCGGATTGGTGCCATCTTGGAGGATTCGGGCCGGAGAAGTGAGCAAGGGGCCAACCCTTGCCTATTGGAGATATTTTGGAGAGATCAGAGCTTCAGTCATTGAGGAGCATTCCTTGGAGGGACAACGCAGTCTTGTAGAGGGAGGACGCAGTTCTAGTTGGGGAGAGTTCCGGATTGAGGTGATTTGGGTGGATTCAGACCGGAGGATTAGGGAGGGGATTAGCCCTTACCTATTGGAGACATTTTGCAGAGGGAGAGGCCATATTTTGCAGTGTTGCCTTCAGGGTAAGCGTTTTCCCTTGAGGGATAGCATAGTGCCTCAAAGGAGGTATTTTCCGGGGTTAGCCCTTCTCGAAAAGCTCTCTGGGCTTTTCTGGGTTTTGGGAGAGGAGGCCATTCCCAGATTTTCAGCATTTTCCGAGTTGGGGAACAGCCCCAAAGACTCATTCCATTCCAGCAGTTGCAGCAGCACGACAGCATTTTCCAGCAGCTTGGAGATTACGCAGTTGGTAGAGGGAGCATCCATTCCATACATTGTTTGGAGAGTATTTCTACACTTGCCCTGAGCAAGTCGAGGTGCTATCATTCTGATCGCCTTTTTACTTTCCTTATTTCTTAGTATTAATAAAATGGCTTAGCGTTCTCCATATTGTGTATTTTGTCTCGTGATTTAGCTGTGTACCTTGTTGTGTGCTTTATATTACTGTTTATTTCCCTTCGAGATATTACAGTGGTGTCGAAGCCTCATTCTTGGCTCAGCTGTGGGGATCTTTTCCTATGAATAGAGAGGGTAGGCAGAATCCTACCCACCAAACGCAGTAGAGGTGGAAAATATGGGGGTCTCACAACAGTATGACCAACATTTACTAGCCTTCAGTAGGCCAACTGGGATCACGATGCCTACATTCTTACCTCTAGTACCGAGTGAGAAAGGTAGGAGGCATGATCATATACCCTTGGGAGATTATTTCCGCGAATGGCAGTCCATGGGGGAAAACTTCAGAGCAGCTTTGCCCTTCAGAGATTACTGTCATCTCAGGCGGGATGAAGAAGGAAGTAACAGTGGGGGATCTAGCACGCAGAGTTCAGAGTTGCAGCGTGCCATTGGAAGGACACCTTTCCCATACATTATGGATCCACCGATTGCACGGTTCGGGATCGGGTGGAAAAGATGGATACCTCTTTCCAGCTTGACTGAATAACGGAGGGGGAAGCCATCAAAATGGCTACCTCGCACTTGGAGGATGAGGGCACACAAGATCATGGGGAGCATGTGGATACACCCAGTATGATGCAGGGGTCACCGGTGTTGGAGACTTCTTTGACCATATCGGTTGACATCTTAGTAGAGAGAGTAGAGATTACCCCAATAGTGCCATCCATTGAGGTGATGACAGGGGTAGTGTCTGAGTCTTCGGGTGGTAGCAGCGTGCGGAAGATGGGTGAGGTGCCAGGAGATGTATCCACCTTTGAGGCACTAAGAGATACAGAGGTATTGGACGATGGTCGCACACAATGGTGTCATCAACTTTAAGCCGACCTTCTAGTTTTGAAAGGGAAGGCCACATCAGTACGAGAGGCTATTTTGTTACAGAACGAGGAGCTAGAGGGCATGAGAGTGGTTTGTGCCGAGTCAGTGGCCAAGTTGGCCCACATTGGGGAACGACTGGATTCCCTAATGGTACAGCTAGAGGGCACATTGGAGTGTCAGAGAAGCCCCCTTCAGGCATGCATAGATGGGGCTAGCAGCATTGTTGGGTCACCTCTTTCCATTGGAGAGAGAGAGGCGGAGCCACCTAGTCAGATCTCATACATTGACTTGGTTAGCGGGATGAGACGATCGGAGTTGCACAGGGTGCAACATCCACATGTTGAGGTTGGATGGCGAGAGATTTTGAGTTGGTACCCGGTGGAGTGGGTTATGGAGATCGTGGTGGACCTGGGTGTAGTTTAGCAGGAGTTTCCAGGTGCTGGGAATACAGGATCCCCAGACTGGCATTGGGATCTAGGCGGAACTACCTGTCATTTCCTAGGCAAGTCGGTTGACTATGTCTTGGAGGGTACAGTTGGCCTAGCAGTTGAGCATGCACATTCGCTAGGGGAGTTTCGATCAGCTCCAGTGGTCCACCAGTTTATGGGAAGACTCCCTAGGTTGTCTTGGTATGACACTTATATACGGGGTCATAGGGTGATCAACATACCTTGGCAGGAGCTTGTCAGAGGAGGTGGCATTGGCAGGCCACCAGATGGTGCCTTGTATGGAGCCAAGGATTCTTCACCTTTGTGTGGGGCACAGAGGTCACGACGGAGCCGAGCAGTGGTGGTATCACTACTGACACATAGGGAGATTTACTTCTCAGACTCCTCGGGGAGGGTTTGGAGTGATGATCCATTCGTCGGCGAGTATAGCGATGCGACAGTGGAGGTGATGATACTGATTTGGGGTGGTCCAACATGTAGAGACACAACTCTAGGTCATCACATCCAAGGATGTGTGGGAGCCTCTAGCATTGAGTAGTGGACTATCGGTGGACATGGAGTCGCATGGTGGTGTACTGTAGTGTGTGGGACTACATTGTGGAGTAGGAGTGTCCTACATCACATTGAGAACACACCAGGAGTGACCGATGCCTTGACACAGACAAGGCACGAGACGGTACAGGGTGGTACAACAGTAGTAGGGGGTATCCAACAGTGTACAGGGATATGCCTTAGTGTGCAGTGGCATGTTGAGGAGTACATGGATGATCGGTGGTATGTGAGGGCGTACGGTGCTGCATAGCAGGGTCTTAGGGTATTGCCTCCAAGGAGACTCATAGACAGGGACACCGGGCTTACCTTTGGGGGTAGTTCACACAGGGTCGATGGGGAGACAGATGAGCGATATTTGACGGTATCTAAGGGGACTCACGCACCTGACCCTCTTCTACATCACTCACGGGCACAGGCGATTTTGTTGTTGTCCTTTGGCACCTTGGGCATGAGCAGCGGGGTACGTGAGGCTTACCCAAGATATTTGGATGACACTCAACACACTAGGGGAGAGACTTCTCAGCAGTGGCACTGGGTCGGTGTGCTAGTTGACAACCACAAGTTATGGGATGGGATGATCCTCTGTAGGGGTGGCACATCAGTCATCGCTGAGCCTACGCTTGGGGAGTAGGTCATGAGGGAGACATGCGTCACTCTTTCCTCAGGGCATGTCGAGACCATGCATGAGCAGAGGATACTGGGTACAGTAGAGGTAGCATCCCAGTATGTGTCTGGGCTCCAGACAATGTATCGATACATTATCGAGAGGATGGATGGCATATTCAGTGGAGATGGTTGGCAGAGACAGGAGGGATCCACATACCTTGGGTCAATTGTGAGTATCAGATATCTATCTATTGATTGCATTCAGGGGGTGGCTATTTGTCACATATGGCTTCCAGTGGTCATCGGTACTACATAGTGGTCAACACAGGGTAGGTTAGCATGCATTATATTTTCCCATGATATATGGACCCTTTATACTGGTCACGAGCATGGACTAGAGATGAGGCACGAAGGGATTCATGCAGTTGTCAGAGCTATGGTGCAGCAAGTCCGACTATGGGATGCAGAGATTCAGTTGATTGGTAGCCCATTCTGTCTCATGATGGTCGGAGTCAGGACAGAGAGTGATCTAGTTCACTGTTGGGTTGGCACATGGGGGTACACGGAGGACTTCATCGGATGGCAAGGCAGACTTTCTCTATTGCTGCATAGATTCAGAGCTGCATTCGGAGGGGTAGGTATTGGCATCATGGCGATGCCTGGGTCGGATGAGATTTTCTCTCATAGATCTCCTGCCACTAGGTCTCAGGAGAGGGGGATACAGTCTGCGCATGACGGGGAGTACCTCATGATTAGAGTAGCGCAACATCAGCATGGTGGTACCTCTTCGAGGTTAGCAGGGGACTTGAGCATTACAACTCTACACAGCTTGATAACCTCTATGGGTGAGTTGTATACTACATGGGGAGATCATGTATATCTTCCATCGGGCTTTAGCGAGTCATTGATGAAGTGGTGGATTTCATAAGTAGGGCAGGATGGTGAGTGGAGTAGGTGGAGCTTCATGTTGGACAGGATGGCTTGGGATCCCGACTTTGAGAGATCCCTCCATATCAGGGTGATACAGAGGACAGGGAAGATTCAGTGGTGCATCTGGGACCCAGGCACATTTTACAGTGATGGTGGGAAGCATCAGCTAGAGAGGATGTTGTTCAGGCATTGCTTGAGGACAAGCAATTTTTGGCGGGGAGGACTGTAATATTCCCAATTAGTAGTAGCTAATTGGAAATATTAATTTTGACTAATTTTGCCTTGATAAAGTTGAAATATAAATAAAGTGGGTGAAAGGAGAATATGACTCACTTAGGATAAAGCGCACTCCCTAAAATCACTTAGGAGATATAACGTTGTGGTCAAGGTGGGCCAAGGGGGCCAAGTGACAACGTAGAGGGGTGACACACTTAGACAGTGTGGGCCCAGCCAGCGCAATTGAGTTGGCAGCGTGGGCCAAAGAGAGGCAACGTAAGCATGGTGGGGCCAAGGAGAGAGGGAGGGTCACCCAAGATAAAAAGAGGAGAGGCTACCTCATTTCTCTCATGATTGATGATTATGCATTTTGGAGATTGTCTCTAGACATTGAGCACGCTCGCTGTTTAGCTAGTCTGCATGTACTGTTCAGTACACTGGGTGTCTCCGTGCAAAGATCCCACCCTCAGCCCCGAGAGACTTCGAGTGCTTGCTCGGGTGAGGTATTCTACCATCATTTTTGCAGGAGGATTTGTGGTTGCCTTCGTTGTGGAGCAGAGCATCTAGGGACTGCACAGTCTTGAGAGGGAGGACGCAGTTCATTTTGGGAGAGCTCCGGATTGGTGCCATCTTGGAGGATTCGGGCCGGAGAAGTGAGCAAGGGGCCAGCCCTTGCCTATTGGAGATATTTGGGAGAGATCAGAGCTTCAGTCATTGAGGAGCATTCCTTGGAGGGACAGCGCAGTCTTGCAGAGGGAGGACACAATTCTAGTTGGGGAGAGTTCCGGATTGAGGTGATTTGGGTGGATTCAGACCGGAGGATTAGGGAAGGGATCAACCCTTACCTATTGGAGACATTTTGCAGAGGGAGAGGCCATATTTTGCAGTGTTGCCTTCAGGGTCAGTGTTTTCCCTTGAGGGATAGCGTAGTGCTCAAAGGAGGTATTTTCCGAGGTCAACCATTCTCGAAAAGCTCTCTGGGTTTTTCTGGGTTTTGGGAGAGGAGGCCATTCCCAGATTTTCAGCATTTTCCGAGTTGGGGAACAGCCCCAAAGACTCATTCCATTCCAGCAGTTGCAGCAGCACGGCAACATTTTCCAGCAGCTTGGAGATTATGCAGTTGGTAGAGGGAGCATCCATTCCATACATTGTTCTGAGAGTATTTCTACACTTGCCCTGAGCAAGTCGAGGTGCTATCATTCTGATCGCCTTTGTACTTTCCTTATTTCTCAGTATTAATAAAATGGCTCAATGTTCTCCATATTGTGTATTTTGTCTCGTGATTTATCTTTAGTGGTTGTGTACCTTGTTGTGTGCTTTATATTACTGTTTATTTCCCTTCGGGATATTACATGTCCTAGGAAGTGTAGGATGTCACGGCAGCGTTCATTCCATCACTCAAGCCCTTGCTGAGGATCTACAGGCATCTCCCATTCATATTGAGACCCATGGGGTCATTTGTGTGCCCCCACACCCAGTGGGAGCACCACTTGTCTACTACTTGGAGAACAAGGGGCCACCTCCTTGTTCATAATATTCCAAGGAATTTGTTCCTCATTATGGCACTTCAGGACATTATTAGGTCTTTGGAGGACCCCATGACATGTACATATTATTTGGCCTCTGTGAGGCTTATTTTTTCCATTTTGAGTTAGTTTGGTGGGCTTGTCACCAATAGGGGTTTTATTTGTGTTATGTATAATTTGTTAATTATTATTTAAATGTAGTTGTTTTAGGTTTTATTAAGTGAAAGGGCATGATCAAAGATCATGCCTCTTCACCAAGGGACACCGTGAGGCTGTATTTAAAGCCTTGGTGATTTCCCATTGTAATCATCTCATCTTTTTATCAATAATAATATATACAATTCCAGTTAAATTTGAGTTTTACACTCCATTGGTATTGGAGCCATTTCGAATCTCTGGGTTAGTTATCGCTGCACAAGTCAGTGTTTCACTGCTTCCCTAGAAAATCCGGTCAAGCAAGTACTGATATAAAAGGGACTCAGTTCTGAAGCAGAAGGACAAAGGATTGAAGATTTCTGTTTAAGCAATTCTTGGTTTTAATTTTCTATATACTTTGAAGTTCGGATCCTCACACCTCCTTTGAAACTCGACCTGTGGAAGTACTGCAAGTCAGCCCTTCCCCCCGTTCCTCGTTTCCACCATTCCATCATCTGCTGCAATTGTCTTCCCCGTCGCCCTCAGCCTCCTCCCTCCTCGCCGTCTTCCCCGTCGCCCTCAGCCGCCTCCCTCCCCACCGCCCTTAGCCACCTCCCTCCCCGCCGTCTTCCTCGCCGCCCTCAGCCGCCTCCCTCCCCGCCGTCTTCCCCCACCGCCATCCCTCTGCCGTCTTACGTCTGTCTCTTGCTGTCCCTCGCACTTTGTCTGCTGTCCCTCGCTGTTCATTTGCCATCGACTTGACGCTGACATCGTGTGTAACTCTGTTGTAAGACAACGAGTTTCTAAAACAGTGTGACTTTTAAAATTGGACGGGTATAGTTTTTAAAAGTGAACGATTTTTTTTTTTTTTTGGATTAATAATTATAATATATATATTATATAATACACAATTCATAATTATATATATATATATATATATATATATATATATATATATATATATATTTAATAAATTAATAATTATTATTATTATTTAAAAAAAAAAAAAAACTAGCAGATAAAGATTCACCACCTCATACACGCTCAATGTCTTCATCAACGTCGAAGGCCAAATTCCAAAAAAAATTGCTGGATCTTGAGAGTAAGATCAATAATAATTCTGATGACTTCAGCAAAAGATTAGTCGATCTCGAGGGTACAGTTGCAGGACATTCCAACGACATCAAAAGGCTTCAAGATACGACAAATCGAATAGAAAGTCAAATTTGGCTATATCATAGCGAGGCCACAAAAAATCATAGCCAAGCAATGCAAAAGCTAACAAACATCTGCGACAAGATAAATCAGACACAAGGACCAATATTCCCGAATATGGAACATAATCAATAGAACAATTCAACAGATTTAGGGAATTCAGAAGATCATCATGAAAAAACCGACTCTCACAAAACATCATTCCCACACCATCAAGAAGATAGTAATTCAAATTTTCAAAATAAACATCTTTGGAATGCATTTGCTAATCAATACCCCCTTCTCGTTCCACCGTTAGCATACCAACGAAGAGCAAAAATCGAGCTACCCAAGTTCCTTGGTAATGAAAAAAATAGCGTTGCATGGCTTAATAAAGCCAAATAATATTTTGAGATTTACGACATTAACAGTGATGACGAAAAAATTAAGCACGCTTCCATGAAAATGGAAGGAGAAGCATATAATTGGTATATGTGGTGGAAAAAGATGACGCTTGCTATTAGTTGGACGAAATTTAAGGATGCATTCTTTAAAAGATTTCAAGGTATAAAGGAAGAAAAGTTTTTTTCAACATTCATCAAATTACGCCAAAAAGGAGATGTGGATGAGTACACTCGAGAATGGGAGACCTTAGCGACACGAGTACCCGGATTGTTAGAATCTCGTTTAATCCAGCCTTTCGTCTCAGGACTTAAAACCCATATACAAGTAGAGCTCGAGCTTCACGACATTACATCAGTAGAACTAGCAAGACAAAAAGCAAAAGTTGCTGAAAAGAAATTTGAAAGGTTATCTTGGTCAAAACCAGAAAGAGTATATTCGAGACGAAGGTTTCCTCAACCTACAAATGTAGATAACATAAAATATGTTCCACCACATCTTCGTGAAGGAGACAAATCTAACATGGAAATACAAAGGATGAGAGAGGGCAAGTGCAAACGTTGTGGCGAAAAGTGGGACCCTAAGCACAGGTGTGCTAATGGAAAAGAAAAAAATCTGTATAATTGTGAAGCAACTAATGACTCTAACAATGATGATTCAGATGTAGAAGGAATGGAAGACACCCCAGATCTCCCTAGGGCAGCTTAGAGTGGGGTCGCACAAGCTTCGGGTGGAAACAGACCACCACATTGACAGAACGAAGAGGATCTGTTAGCTTTGCCACTTACAGGAGGTGGAAACCGAGTCACACTTCATCTTCAGATGCCCTGTATACTATGAGATATGCGAGCGCTTCTACTGCTTATTCAGAGGCCCTCAGAACCTGGCCAGTTTCCTCAGATACCCGGACCAGCGATGCCTGGCTCTCTACTTCCAGGAGACTTTCAGATATCGCTCGACCCTACTCCAGCCTCCTTCTACTTCGGCCACCACTCAAAGGATCACATACTTCTTCAGAGTACTCTTAGCACCGCAGGGAACCAAGAGAACTTCCGATCATTCTCGAGATCATGGCTCCAGATCAGTACGGATCGGGATTCTTTCCCCACCAGAACACCTCTTCGGCGTTCCAGAACCAGACACCCCCCTCCACCCAGGGGGCACCCCAAATCCTCTAGGCAGCAGAGTTTACAGTCCAGGCCCAACTCCTCTTCAAGGTAGCAAACATTGACAAGTTTTCTTCAGCCCTCTTCTCTCAGCCTCAAATGATAGGAGAAGGAGTTTGTCTCCGGTCAGGAGGCCCATCCTTCTCCTCCGACACTTCTTCATCAGCACAGCTCATTGCCATGGTCTATCGAGCATTCAATTTTCCAGTCTTTACTTTGTATCTTTGTATTTCCCGCCTTTATGTTGAAAGGGGACCGTTTGGTCCACTTGCTAGTGTGATGGAATCATTGTAACCAGCAGTCCCATTGACCTTTTTGTGGTCATTCGACGGACATTAATAAAATTATCTTATCTTATCCATCTTATCTCCAGAAGTAGATGACGAAAGCATTCCGCAAGTGTCATTATCAGCTATGACAGGTATATCACAACCTCAGACACTAAAATTAAGAGGACATATTAAGAAAAACAACGTAATGGTTCTCATCGACACTGGCAACACCCACAATTTTCTAGATTCAACCATGGCCAAAAGACTCAACATCTTTACTTTTCCCATGCCTAATATGAAGGTAATGGTGGCCGATGGTAAGAAGATTGAGCAGGTAGGGAAATGCCATAAGGTCAAATTACAGATTAAAGACTTTAGTTTAGAATCTCCATTCTATTCCGTACCACTAGGAGGAGTAGATGTGGTCTTAGGAATTCAATGGCTACAAACCTTAGGTACTTATTCTGCCAACCATCAGAAGTAGTTTATAAGCTTTAAGTGGGAAGGGCAGAAGCACAAGTTATATGGATTCCAAGCACCAGAAAATCAAATCGTATCGTCATCTCAGATGATGAAGATGATTCGAAAAGGAGCGCCAACCTATATAGTACAATGTCATCAGTTACAAATGTTATCTACAAAAAGGATCTGCGAAGGGTCACCAGAAGTACAAGGACTAGTTCAAAAACACGAAAAATTATTCCAAGACCTGCCAATGAAAATGCCTCCTAATAGGGAAATTGAACATACAATAGAAGTCAAGGCAGGATCAGACCCTGTTGACATCAAGCCTTATCGCTACCTGCATCACCAAAAGACTGAAATTGAGAAGATAATCCAAGACCTTTTAAAATGTGGGGTCATCTCAAAAAGCAAGAGTCCGTATGCCGCCCCAATTATATTGGTAAGAAAGAAGGATGGATAGTTCCGACTATGCATTGACTACAGAGGATTAAATAAGATAACAATTAAAAATAAGTTTCCAATTCCCTTTATCGATGAAATGCTAGATGAGCTACATGGCGCAAAATACTTCTCTAAGTTAGACTTAAGGTCAGGCTATTACCAGATTAGAATCAGATTGGAAGATATACCAAAAACTACGTTCCCAAACACACGGAGGTCACTACGAGTTTAAAATAATGCCCTTTGGGTTAACAAATGGACCAGCTACGTTCCAAGCTACTATGAACGAATTATTTTGTAATATCCCCAAAGGGAAATAACCAGTAATACACAGAAATATGCCAGACAGATATATAAAACAAAATGCTGGAACCAGGTAATGGAACAAGTACACATAGAATGCCAGAATACTAAGCCATTTTATTAATCTCAGAACACATAGATAGGAGTACAAAATAATCAGAATGAGTGCACCTATCCTTGCCCTAGGCAAGTGGAGACCCTCTCAGACAAATAATGGCTGCAAATAAGGACAGCGTCCTATTTGGTGACGCATGAAGCTGCTGTGGGTCTGCACAGAACTATGAAATTTGAAGCTAGGGTCATTTGATCTCCAATCCTCCGAACAGAAGCAGAAAAATGTGGCCCGATGCTCCCTGCACAGTCGGCCCTCACAAGTGGCTTATTTGTCTCTTGCTGGTAGCCGATGCGGAAAGGCAGATGACGGCGGCCCCGTCCTGCCCGGATGAGGCCAGCCCTCCCCCGGGGCTGGGGGGTTGAGGAACGACGCAAGCCACTCACAAGGTAACCTGTCATCGAATCGGCGTCTATCCCCCAGGCGGATACTGCGTCTGTTTTGCCCTGGAGTACGGCAGATGCAGGTCCTACCTCTCAGGATACCGTCCCTGTCTCTCCAGTGCCGTGCGAGGAGGCTAGATACACTGAATCGCGGTCCTCCCTATCCGAGATACTAACCGCTGTCTCTCCGGATACCGTCCTCGGTGGATCTGCGCTGTCTCTCCCGGTCTGCGTCCTCCAAGGCTAGATCTGCTGCTATATCTGATGCTATCCATCCAGATCTGCGTCCTCTCTGCCTTGGTCAGCTGGATCTGCGTCCTCACTACTCAGATCTGAGTCCTCCTGCTGGATCTGCGTCCTTCCCCTCTGGATCAGCGTCCTATCTCCTGGATCTGCGCAGTCTCAAGAAGGGGTTTCTCCTCTCCAAATCTCCACCAGAAAACTGCTGCTAAATTCCCCTGAAACTGAAGGATGATGCTCAGAAAATAACCTTACCAGGGCAGGCACTCGAAGTCCCCCGAGGCTAAGGGTGATACCAAGAAAATAACCTTACCAGGGCAGGCACTCGAAGTCCCCCGAGGCTAAGGGTGAGATCTCCGAACGGAGACACTCGGTTGCACTAAACAGTGCTGCAGACCGACTAAACAACCGGCGTGCTGAAGCAGACAGAAGTCTAGCTCTCAATATCAATATCAAATCATGCATCCCCAAAATGAGGTGAGAACCCCACCTTTTATAGTGCTAAACTCCCTCCAAAACCTTGACTGCGTCCTTCACTCTCCTTGGCCTGCGCAGTTAACCTTGGGTCAGCCTGATGCCTCCCCCTCATACTCATGTGGACCCCCAAGGCCCCCTCTCTAAGTTATAACGTCAATCAACTAGGAAAAACACTTTATTTTATAAAGTGAGGTGACTAAAGTGAGGTAACCCCTCTTATTTCTCACTTTATTTATTATTTATTATTTCTAGCGGCAAAATTAAACAAAAATGAAATATTCCAATTAGCAAAGCTAATTGGGAATATTCTGATCTCCCAGGCTTTAAAACGTTGCTTGTCCTAAAGGCAAGCGGAAGTAATCGGATATCTTGATCCTCTCATCCTCCCAAGTGGCATCCTCCATCAAACCAAAGTGCTTGTCCTCAAGCAACGCTTGAACAAAAGCCTACTCTCTAGTGTGATGCTCCTCACCAATGTGAATGCACAGGTCCCCACTGAAACCTCTCTGTCTCCTGCATCACCCTGATACGAAGGGATATCTCAATGCCAGGATCCCAAACTGGCCTCTCATGGTACCAGCCAATCAATAGTCCTCCCGGATCCCATCGCCACTGTGACCAATAATTGCATAAGTCCCACGGCTCGGACTGTGCACTGCCTCTGGCTAAGACCAATGCTCCAAGAGGTGAAGACCACCAACAAGCATCAATGCTCTCGGGCTCCTGCTGCGCTGTACCTGTAGCTGCATATGCTACCCCTCCAACTGCATACCAGCTCATCACCTCTCTCCAATCCAAGTGGTGACTCAATCCCATGCTGATCCTGCTCTCCTGAAATCGGGATGGAGTGCTGAAGAAATGATGTCCTGTGCTGCCCTGCCAGCTGGAATCTATAACCTCTGTTATGTCCAAGGGTCCCTACCCGACTGTGCTCTCTACGAATAATACCGCACCATCTAGAGGGTACCAACTCATGATCTCCCGCCAGTCCATCCTAGAAGAAGAATCTGATGTAGCAACAACAACGGTATATGGAACAGGCCTGGGATGTTGCCGCCAACCTGTAATCAACTCCCACTGCTCTACCCTGTCTGTCAATGGAAGCTGCCTGTAGAAGGAAGCCCCCCTCTCTATAATGGGCAAAAGTGGGCAAGGTATGCTGCAAGCTCCATCGATGTACTCCTGGAGAGTGCTACCCACTAAAAACGCTGCAGCTCTGCTGACTGCGAGTACATCTATCGGTGCCTCATCCCAGTGTCGACCCAGAGATGGATGCTCCAACATATCCAACAACTCCCGCTGTCTACTAGCCCCCTGCATAACAATCCCATCAACCTCCAACACCTCCAGAGGATATGGATCTGTAACAGCTGTCACCGTACTCGATGTCAATGCAGCTGACTGCTCCTCCTCAATGGCTGACCCCGCGGTTAGCTGCATATCCACCCTCTCGACAAAGTGTCGATACAGTGTCTGGGGCCCAGACATATACTGGGATACTACCTCTGTTGTACCCCGTATCCTCTGCTCATGCATGATCTCGACATGCCCTGAGGGAAAAATGATGCATGTTTCCCTCATGACCTGCTCCCCAAGCGTAGGCTCAGTGATGATTGATGCATCACCTTTGCAAAGGATCATCTCATACCCCAACCTGTGGCTGTCAACTAGCACACCAACCCAGTGCCACTGCTGAGAAGTCTCTCGCCTAGTGTATTGAGTGTCATCCAAATATCTTGGGTGAACCTCGCGTACCCTGCTACTCACGCCCAAAGTGCCAAAGGTCGAAAACATAATCAACTGTACCTGTGAGTGATGTCGAAGTGAATCAGGTGTGTGAATCCTCACAGATACCGCCAAGTATCGCTCCTCTGTCTCTCCATCGATCCTGGGTGAACTACTCCCAAAGGTAAGCCTGATGTCCCTACCCATGAGTCTCTCTGGAAGGAATGCTCTAAGTCCCTGCTGTGTAGCACCGTATGCCCTCGCATACCACTGATCATCCATACACTCCTCGACACGCCACTGCACACTGAGGCATACCCCTGAATACTGCTGGATACCCCATGCTGCTACTGTACCACCCTGTACCGTCTCGTGCCCTGACTGTGTCCAGAAATCTGTCACTCCCCGCATGCTCTCAATGTGATGTAGGGCACTCCTACTCCCCAATGTAGTCCCACACACTACGGTACACCACCATGTAGCTCCATGTCTACCAGTAGTCGACTGATCACTGCTAGAGGCTCCCACACATCCATGGATGTGATGTCCTAGAGCTGTGCCTCTACATATCGGACTACCACCAATCGGTATGGTCATGTCCACCGTCGCATCACTATACCCGCCGACAAATGGATCATCACTGCAAATCCTCCTCGAGGGGTCCGAGAAGTGAATCTCCCTATGGGTCAGTAGTGTTACCACCACTGCTCGGCTCTGCTGCGTCCTCTGTGCCCCACACAAAGGTGAAGAATCCTTGGCCCCATACAAGGTGCCATCTAGTGGCCTGCCAATGCCACCTCCTCAGACAAGCTCCTGGCAAGGTGTGCTGACCACCCCGTGATCCCGTGTATGAATGTCATGCCAAGACAACTGAGGGTCTGCCTCAGCTGATTGTACTGGAGGTGACCTCTGCACACAGCAGCACTCTGCTACTAGGCCAGCGTGCTCTCCAGGCACTTAGTCGGTAAATTTCCCAGGAAACAGTAGAGTGATCCCACCTGGATCCCAATGCCAATCTGGGGTCCCTGTATGCTCAACACCTAGGAACTCCTGCTGAACTGTACCTGGGTCCACCACTATCTCCATAGCCCGCTCCACCGAGTACCAACTCAAAATCTCTCGCCATCCAACCTCAACACGTGGCTGCTGTACCCTGTGCAACTCTGATCGTCTCATACCACTATCCAAGTCCACATATGAGACCTGACTAGGTGGCTCTGCCTCTCTCTCTCCAACGGAAAGAGATGACCCAACAATACTGCTAGTCCCATCAAAGCATGCCTGAAGGGGAATGATCTGACGCTCCCTCGTGCCCTCTGGTTGTACCATCAGGGAATCCAGCTGTTCCCCAATGCCGACCAACTTGGCCGCCGACTTGGCACAAGTCACTCTCATACCCTCCAGCTCCTGGTCCTGCAACAAAATGGTCTCCCGTACTGACGCGGCCTTCTCCCTCAGAACTCAAAGGTCCGTACGAAGCCGATGATACTGCTGTCTGCGACCATCATCCGATACCTCTGTATCTCCTAGTGCCTCATCGATAATGGGTATATCTCCTGATACCTCACCCATCTGTCGTGTGCTGCTACCACTCGAAGACTCGGACATGGCTCCAGTCATCACCTCAGTGGATGGCTCTACCGGGGTAGGCTCTACCTCCTCCACTACGATATCAACCGGCACGGTCAAGGAGGTCTCTAATGATGGTGAGTCCTGTGTCACACTAGGTGTATCCTCGAACTCCCTGCAATCCTGTGTGTCCTCATCCTCCAAGTGCGAGGTAACCATTTTAATGGTTGTCTTCTCCGATACTCGGTCAAGCTGGAAAGAGGTATCCAACTTGTCCACCCAAGCTTCTTCTGAGCGCCTGGATGTCCCGTCAGGTGTCGGTAGATGGAATCTGTCCACTGTGCGCTGTAAGCCCCTATCATGTGAGTGCTTGTTCCCTCTGTGAAAGTTGTGAGGTCTACTATCACGCTGGAGCTGAACATAATCTCTACTAGCCGTGCGGTGGTAGTCTCCCTCATGATGATGCCGGTGCCCCCGGTGATGATCACGGAGTCTAATGCCATACTGGATATGGATATATTTTCTGAACGAGAGAGCCTTCATGAACGCTGGTCCGAAAGCCTGGTACTCTGCAAGAATGTCAGCCATCCGTCCCGGATCTATCTCTCGCTGTGCTGCTGTCCCTGCGTCCTCTGGCAAGAAGGTAGGCATAGTGGATCGCTGAGCTGTCATAATGGGGATAGCATCGGGCACTGGTATGTGGCGAGACACACCCGATCCCTCACCGATCTGAAGAGCTCTAGGGAGTTCTCTCTGACTGATCTCCATGGCCAAGAGCCTCTGTGACGTCTCCTGCATCCTCTGTGACGTTTCCTGCATGTGACGGATGACCGCCTCTTTAAACCTCACATCATCATCTGCCATTGGCATTTTCTGCTAGGTGCCTACAGGCTCCTCAGAAACTGCACGGCTGCTGCAAAACCATACTGCTGCTTAACTTCGACATCCGATTTACCCATTGAAAACTACTCAGAAAATTCCAGGAATTTGGAGGTGATCCTTGTCAACCCCAGAAAAACAAGCATTTTCCTAATTCCAAACTTCAAAATTTGACCCTATATATTTTGGCCCTTTTTCCAACTGCGTTTCTGGTATTGCAACTGCTATTGCTCTATATGATCTCTTTCCCGATGTCATAGACCACAGGCTGAGCCAGAATTATGCTCTGATACCACTGTAATATCCCCAAAGGGAAATAACCAGTAATACACAGAAATATGCCAGATAGAGATACATAAAACAAATGCTGGAACCAGATAATAGATCAAGTACACATAGAATGCGAGAATACTAAGCCATTTTATTAATCTCAGAACACATAGATAGGAGTACAAGATAATCAGAATGAGTGCACCTATCCTTGCCCTAGGCAAGTGGAGACCCTCTCAGAACAAATAATGGCTGCAAATAAGGACAGCGTCCTAGCTGGCTGAAGAACTGCTATGAAGAACTGCTGCTGGAATGAACTGGAACTATGAGCTGGTAACTAGAAAGATGGCTGATCTCAATCCTCAGACAAACCCCAGAAAATGTAAGCCCGTGCTCCACCACCCGGTCGGCCCTCCTGGTGAAACAGCTCTCTGCTGAGTGGCGCGAAGACGAGATGACAGCCAGCCACACAAAATCTTTTTATAATTGAGATGACCACTCCCCGAAATTTGACTCACTGAAAAACCTTTGAAACCCTCACACAAAGATTTTGCTCATCGGATCGGCGTCTCTGTGGATCTGCGTCCTCGGCGCAGATCTGGCTGGTCGAGGTCTTACCTCTTCCGGATCTGCGTCCCCCAAGGCTAGTCTGCTCAGAATCTAGAGTCCTCCCTATCGAGATCGCTGTCTCTCCCAGGATCTAGTCCTCCAAGAAATTTGGATCTCTTCGCTATCTCCCTCCCAGAGATCTCTACGTCTCCAAAGGCTGGATCTCTTGCTATCTCCTCCAGGTCTCGTCCTCTCTGCCTTGGTCAGTGGATCCCAGTCCTCACTGCCCGGATACGGAGTCCTCTGCCCGGATCTGAGTCTTCCTACCGGATCGTCCTATCTCCTGGATCTGCGCAGTCTCAAGAAGGGGGTTTCTCCTCCCCAAATCTCCAGCAGAAAACTGCTGCTAATTACCCTTGAAACTGAAGGATGATGCTCAGAAAATAACCTTACCAGGGCAGGCACTCGAAGTCCCCCGAGGCTAAGGGTGATACCAAGAAAATAACCTTACCAGGGCAGGCACTCGAGATACAGGCTAAGGCCAGATCTCCCCGAACGGAGGCCTCGGTTGCACTAAAACGGTCTCGCAGACAGGAAAGCTAAACAAGCAGAGCGTCTTGAAGGCCAGAAGTCTCTAGCTCTCAATATCATGTCAAATGTCCCCAAATGAGGTGAGAACCCCACCTTTTATAGTGCTAAACTCCCTCCAAAACCTTGACTGCGTCCTTCACTCTCCTTGGCCTGCGCAGTTAACCTTGGGTCAGCGTGAGGCCTCCCCTCCTACTCATGTGGACCCCCAAGGCCCCTCTCTAAGTTATAACGTCAATCAACTAGGAAAAACACTTTATTTTATAAAGTGAGGTGACTAAAGTGAGGTGACCCCTCTTATTTCTCACTTTATTTATTATTTCTAGCTAAAGCGGCAAAATTAAACAAAAATGAAATATTCCAATTAGCAAAGCTAATTGGGAATATTACATATTTCGTCCATATCTTAGGAAATTTGTACTAGTATTTTTTGATGATATTTTGATTTATAGTAAAACTTGGAAAGAGCACTTGCAACACTTGGATAAAGTTCTTACGTTATTAGAAGATCATCAGTTTTATGCTAAGAAATCCAAATGCACCTTTGGAAAAGAAGAAGTCAAATATCTGGGACACATAATATCCCATGACGGGGTAAAAGTAGACCCTTCTAAAATCAAGGCTATAAGGGAATGGAATAAACCAGTGAATATATCCAAGCTAAGAGGATTCTTAGGATTAACGGGATACTATCGAAGATTTATTAAAGACTATGCACACATAACTGCACCTCTTACAAATATTTTAAAGAAAAAATTGTTTCAATGGAATGAAGAAGCAGGAAAGTGTTTTGAAGAATTGAAGGAAGTAATGTCTAATGCACCAGTGTTGGCAACTCCCAATTTATCTAAACCATTTATCATCGAATGTGATGCCTCTGGATTCAGTATAGGTGCAATATTAATGCAAGAAGGGCACCCTATCGCTTTTGAAAGCAGGAAGCTCAATAAGCGAGAGCATCTCAAGTCCACATACAACAAGGAAATGCTCACAATTATGCATGCATTGGCCAAATGGAGACAATATCTGTTAGGGAGTAAATTTTCCATCCGAACGGATCATAACAGTCTTCAGTTTCTCCTTCAACAAAAAACACTCTCTGAAGAACAACAAAAATGGATTGAAAAAATTGCCACCTTCGACATGAAGATATTACATAAGAAGGGAAAAAACAATGTAGTAGCAGATGCCCTGTCCAGGAAAGATGAAGAACCAACACTACTTGCAGTCTCGGTTGTTGTTCCTGAAAGGCTTAATGAGATTCGAAGTGAGTACGCCAAAGATCCAGAAATGTCGGCTATAATCAATAATCTCCCAAGAAATTCAAAATTTGAGTGGAAGAATGATATCTTCTGGTACAAAGGAAGAATTTATCTAAATTCTAAATCCAAGTTCATGTCAAAAATACTCAAGGAATCACATGATTCCATGTCATCCGGGCGTGTAGGATATTTTAAAACCTACTACAATGCATGTCAGTCCTTCTTTTGGAAGGGTATGAGTCACGATATTAAAAAATATGTAGCAGAATGTGACAAGTGTTAAAGAAATAAAAGTGAAAATATTATGACACCTGGGTTACTTCATCCCTTAAATATTCCGAATCAGAAATGGGAAGAAATATCAATGGATTTTATTGAAGGGTTACGTGTATCTGATGGAAAGGATAAGATCTTCGTAGTAGTAGATAGACTCACTAAATATGCTCACTTTATTGCTATGAAGAAAACAGAGTCTGCAAAGAAAATTGTTGAGATATTCTGCAAACATATATATAAACTACACGGATTCCCGAAAGTCATTGTGAGCGAGAGAGATGCCAATTTTAAAGGAAATTTTTGAAAGGAATTGTTCAACCATATAGGAACCTACCTAAACATGAGCTCATGTTAATTTTAAAACATGTTCTATGCCATTTCAGATTAGGGCACACAACACTGAAGGAGATAGAACATATTAATAGATCGATGGAAGACAAGCCAAAACAGAGATAATAAATGTTGGCGTTACGACGATCAGCAGGATGCTTCTACTAGTAAAGTCTCCAATAGGTCATTCAGCCAAGCGTGTCACACATCACCCCAGAACAACCCAAACAAAAAATAGTCCATATATTACGCTGCTCCAACGCTATCTAGAGAGAGAGAATTCCTCCACACAATGTGTGTCAAATGAACTCTAAGTCTCTCCAATATATAGGAATCTTTGGGGGTGTGTGACACGTCCTTTAAGACATTTAAGTCAATATTTTATTCCAGGCCGACCTAGCACATAAGTGGAATAACTTCAAAGTACATGTTCTGCTCATCCGATCAATACGATCTTTAGATCAATCTTACACCTCTTCGAAAGAGGAATCCAATAAAAATATTGGGATCGTCATTTGAGCAGCACAACCCGTAGTTTGGACCTAGTTGTCCAATTTTAACACTCCCTCTCAACTAGGGAGAACTCTGTCCACTAGTGCAATCCAAACATCGTGCGTCATCCCGCCGTAACTTGCTTTGCTGGCCTCTTTATTTCAAAACAGAAGTGGGTCAGTCACAAAGACATAATTCCCGGCTGACAGATTCAGCCCAGAGGTCAAAACCTCTATCGGACTCACACAGAGTCTCCAACCAACCCGAAGTCAGGCAGAGGTCTGAGACCTCACAAGACTTGATCCCAGATCAAGTGGTTGGACCGTGCCATCCTAGATAGAGAGTATGACAATCTCTGATGCATCAATCAGTCTTTGCTACTAGTCTCTAGCTTTTCCCACCTCATTGGCCAAATGAGAGGTACTTCCCATGAGCCTTGAACTCAATGGGTAGGATGCATACGGGGCACAGACAATGAGAGGTGAACCAACTCAATAATCACAACAGTGGGGTCCAAGCACACCAACAAGGTTTGGCAAGCCTAGCCTTGTGGTTGCTCATAGCTCCGAGAAGCTGTCCCCAAAGCCCCCCAGAGCTCCTCGAGCTCATCGTCCAACATGATCCTCTGAATAGGATCGTTCCATGATTCCAAGATTCTCACGGAAGGTTATGAACATGACCTTCCCCAAGGGCATTGTGAGAATATCCACGACCTGCTCATCAGTTCCTATATGATCGAGCCTTACGGTGCCTCGTTGTACCATATCCCGGATAAAGTGGTACCAGCCATCATCATGCTTGGATCAATCGTGGAACCCGGGATTTTATGACAAATGAATCCCCCTCTGCTTATCACAAAGGATAACGGTGGCATCTAGCACATGCTTGAACAGCTCACAGAAGAGCTTTCACAACCAAGTGACTTCACAATAGGCCATACATGTTACAACGTATTCGGCCTCAGCGGTGCTCAAGGCTACCGACTTTAGATTCTTGCCCGAAGCAGATCTACATGTGAAGTAGCATCCATATGTGCTCTTGCGATCCACCACACTGCCAGCCCAATCGGCATCAGTATATCCATGGAGTGTCATACTCCTGGCAGTGTATCTCAGCCCATGGTCTTTTGTGCCTCAGAGATATCTCAAGAGTTTCTTGGCACCAACCTAGTGAATGTTATGATCAACACCATGTGTTGACTCAAAGTGTTCACTGCACAACATATGTCTGGACAAGTGTTCACTAAGAACATCAGGGTCCCTATGAGTTGACGATACTCAGTAGGACGGGCCCAGCAACGCTGCTACTCAACTTCTTAAAGTTGAGTTCCATGGACTTACAGTCAGAAACTTCATAATGTATTTTCCTTGAGAAAGGAAAATCTCGCCAGGTCTCTGCTAGACCTTCAGGCCTAGGTATTTGTCCTAGGTCCTTCATCTCGAACTCAGCAGCGAGCTCCCTCTTGCATTGATGAATGAGAGGGTCAGCACCTGTCAGGAACAGGTCGTCCTCATACAACACCAGAGTGAGAGGCTTATCTCTATCAACCTTGAAGTAAAGGTTTCGGATCAGCATTACTACGAGTGAAGCCCAGCGCCATCAAGTAGCTATCTATCCTCTCGTACCAAGCTCAGGGTGCTTGCTCCAGCCCATCAAGGGCTTTCTTCAACCTGAAGACATGGGTGTCCCTATCTTGGACTTCGAACCCCAGAGGTTTCTCTACATACACCTCTTCCTTTAACACACCACGTGGAAATGCGGTCCTTACATCCATCTGATGAAGCTTTCGTCCTTGCGTAGCAGCAAAGGAAATAATAGATTATAGGTGCAATAGTAATCAGTGCCTTCAAGCAACACATTTTCCCATCAGATCCATGCTTGATCTTATGACAACACCTTTGATAAGTGGTCTAGGAACCATATCCTAGACATCACCCTCGCATCCTTGTAGACCTTGATGCTTTCCAATTTCTGCAAATGATCCAGGCTCCTATTGTACACATGGCAGCTATATGGCTTCTTGGTTTTCTTCCGGAATTTCCCCCTCTGAAGCCATATGTCTTTGAGCCATGAGGATCTTCCTTCGTCCAGCAATGATATTAGCTCAGGAGTATATAAAGAGATGTATTCTCCCTCTTAATGCCAGCTTCTCTCTCGAGAGAAAAACATCTATTTTTAAATGAGGGCATCTCAGACACCAGCTTGGAAGGGAGTTTTATTCTCCCATAGTCAAAACTATCCAAGACCACAGTCTTTTGCTAAAGACTTCCAACAACGTGTCTGAACGTTGCAAAAACACATTTTACCATAAACGTGTCTATGTCACTGTCCAACAGAGAGAATATATCAACAAGCCTTAGCTTGTGTTAGAAGTCTTGTTATTTTGAGGAGGTCTGTTGTAGCTTCCTCAACCAGCGTTCTTTACTGTGACTCACAGAACTAGGAATCCAAACATGATTCCTTCTTTCATAATTCTGCACTTGAGAGCTTCATCTGCTACATTTGGTATCTCATCCAGCACTGCTTCTCAATTTCAGATTTACAATTAATAGTTGACTGATCTAGGGCTTCAAGTCTTCAGATCTCAGTTTTGCAATTTGTCTCCTAAATTGCATAGATCTAGGAACCAATCATACAGATGTTCCAAGACTGTGCCCGGAATCTTTACATTCGGCAATTTGAATGAAAAACTTATTTATTTTCTGTCCCTGATGGTTTGCAGAGACTGTCCAATAATCCAAAGGCTTCACTGAAACTGCAGTACACTGATGTAGTTTTCTGTTAGGTTATTTTGTAGACTGCACCATCCACTTATCCAGTCATTGGACAGCCTTCTGAAACTACAGCCTAGGCAAGGTGCCTTATGAATGGGCTGAAGTTTAGGGTATGAGGCAGTCTCTAAAGAATGATCATGGGCAAAGATTTAGCCACATGATCCAATCCAAAACATACCTCAAATGATGCAACTTCTTTCCCTTGCATCCTCGGTGGCCTTGTGATGACAGAAGGCACCTCTATTTTATTTTGGCCTTCAAAATGCCACCTACAGGTCTGCGGCCTAGACGTGGTGGTTTTCTTTCCCAAAAACAGTCTTCCAACAGTCTTTCACAGACTATCGTAGCTTCAGCTACCCTTGAGTCTCAGATAGGACATAAAATGGGCATTAAAAACGACATAGAGCAGATCTGAGCTTACCTTTGGGCAGACCTTAAGTGCTGTTGGTAACCTTTAATCTGCACTTTAATGCTGTCACGTCCAACATCTCAACACTGTTATACGCATCCCTTGTCCGCACTTATATTCAAATTTCTTCGTGCAACACTTAAAGCATTACCCAAACAACCTTTAAATAACAGTGGCTTTCCTTCACTTGCTGCGGCCTTCCTTTGAAGGACTTCTTGCCTTCTTTACGATTGATCTAGGCATATAACAACTCTCAACCTTCAGCTACAGGCTTGGTAAGGGCTGCGGCTTTCGTTTCCCAAGAGTTCGGTCGGTAGAAATCCTAATCCTAAGCAAAATAAATATGGGCTTTATCTACAGATTGCTTGCATCATTCCAAAACATGTTCGCTGTAGCTATTACATTCCTTTTATCAAATCCTTAGAGACAATGCGGTCAGAAACTCATTCTTAAAAAAAAAATTAATGCCTTTTTCTTTGTGAAAAACAAGCAAATGATGTTTTGAATAGAAAGAGCAGAAGCTCTTAGTATAGCGGCTAATGTTGTCATTCTTTCAAACTGATGTACCCACAGATGAGGGTAAACTTGAAACTGGTTTCTTTCCAATCTGAGACTTCCAACACTACCCATACTTCTTTCTAAAGGGCCGCGGCACCCTATAGATGCAGCGGCAACCTTAAATTTAATTGAGTCTTCCTTAAATCCACGATATCGGGCTTCGCAGAGTCCACAACGTCAACAGCTAAAAAAAAAATTCGATGACTCTTTCTAATAGACGGGAATGTAAATAGAAAACATCCGCTGGGAAAGCCTCACGGCCTGGTGGTCGGCGTAGCAATAATGACATTTGTCGATGTGCCACCACCTGTTTACTAAGATCATCATAGATTATTAATGTGTGCATTCCATTATCGTGGAAATATTCTCCCATAGCACACCTGGAATATGGGGCCAAAAATTGCAGAGGAGTAGGATCCGAAGCGGTGGCGTCTACGACAATGGAATATTCCAAAGCATCTGCTTCCGATATAATTTGAACCAATTGTGCCACGGTCGAGCGTTTCTATCCAATCGCTACTTAGACGCAATACAATTTATCACTATCAGCCTTTGACTTTGAGTTCATTCGCTTCTGGTTCAATATGATATCAACAGCTATAACGGTTTTTCCAGTTTGACGGTCCCCGATTATTAGTTCTCGTTGACCACGGTAGGGACCAGGCTATCCACCGCTTTTAACCCTGTTTGCATAGGTTCGTGCACAGATTTACGTTCAATAATTCATGAATTGCTTCAAGACCACGACCATGCCCCGGCAACGACCACGACCGTCGAGGAGCCATCGCCAGCCACGATGTTGGATAATACGCAGAACATCATAAATTATTGCCAATCCGATCCACTGCCGTGAACCCTAATTCACAATTCCTTAAACTCTAGAGCCCGAGTCACTGCTCGTAAGACAGAATCACTCGAAATTTATCCACACTCATCCACAGCTCAATTTCCAGAAAATCATATAATTGATGTTCTTTGCATGCGGACCAAATCTACTAATAATATTAGCAGTGTGTGTACTTCTGACAGAAGACGGAAATCAGACAGTTAATCGAGTGAATCCTTTGACGGAAAACCCAAAAATTCACCGTAGGAACCACGACACCAACAGAAATGAGCAGTGAATGGAACCACGACACCAGTATGCTGAATCACAATAAAACACACACTCTGCTACCGCAGAAGACACAACTCGTATGGGTATTTATGTGGATGGGTTCTTCGCAAATCTCTTATTTGTTAACAGGCCGCCTTGCTACCTGATAAATGAGGTGTGAGGAATGCAGCCTTTAGTGAAGCCTCAAGGCTTGCGGCTTTTAGAGAGGCTTCTAATTTTTCTCTTATGCAGGCCTAGCACACAGCAGCCTCTAAGAGCCTTCGGTCCTCCAAAAATGGTGCACAACCAGTGCAGCGTTTGGCCCTCAAGGGCAGTTTACAAGCTCGACCTTTATTACAGCAGTCAATAAACCCAAACGGAGCTCCAACGTCTAGGGCACAGGAGGAATTCCTTTGACACAAATATGGACATTGTCTTCCCCTCAAGCTTTGATACCATGTTAATTTTAAAACATGTTCTATGCCATTTCAGATTAGGGCACACAACACTGAAGGAGATAAAACATATTAATAGATCGATGGAAGACAAGCCAAAATAGAGATAATAAATGGTGGCGTTACGGCGATCAACAGGATGCTTCTACCAGCAAAGTCTCCAATAGGTCATTCAGCCAAGCATGTCACACACCCCCCAGAACAACCCAAACAAAGACTAGTCCATATATTACGCAGCTCCAACGCTATCCAGAGAGAGAGAATTCCTCCACACAATTGTGTGTCAAATGAACTCTAAGTCTCTCCAATATATAGGAATCTTTGGGGGTGTGTGACACGTCCTTTAAGACATTTAAGTCAATATTTTATTCCAGGCCGACCTAGCACATAAGTGGAATAAATTCAAAGTACATGTTCTGCTCATCCGATCGAGATGATCTTTAGATCAATCTTACACCTCTTCGAAAGAGGAATCCAATAAAAATATTGGGATCATCATATGAGCAGCACAACCCGGAGTTTGGACCTAGTTGTCCAATTTTAACAGCTCAGCTTACCACCCCCAAACAAATGGACAAACAGAGGTTGTCAATAAATGTTTGGAAGCTTACTTACGTTATTATGCTACAAAAAAACAAAATAAGTGGGTTCAATGGTTGCATCTTGCTGAGTGGTGGTATAATCCTACTTACCATACATCGACAAAAATGACTCCATTCCAAGCTTTATATGGATACGAGCCCCTGAAATGGAAAGATCTCGCTTCAGTCTAGTCAAACCTACCAATGGTTAAAAACCAGCTATAAAAACACCAAAAGGTCGTCCAAGTCCTAAAAGAAAATCTGAATATTGCACAGAACCGTATGAAGCAACAGGCTGACCGCAATCGAACTGAGAGATCATTTGAAGTTGGAGACTGGGTGTTTGTCAAGCTCCAACCATACAAGCAGTTGTCCCTGAAACAAAAAGGGAAACATAAATTAGCTCCAAAGTTCTATGGTTCGTATCAAATCAACAAAAAGATCAGTCAAGTCGCTTATGGTTTGAGCCTTCCCAATACAAGTCGTGTTCACAACGTCTTCCATGTGTCATGCTTAAGAAAAGCATTTGGTGACCCTAAGTCACCCCAAACGACACTTCCATTTTTGAATGATGAAGGAAGGATCATTTTGGAACCCGAAAGTATCCTATCTACCTGAGAAAAGAAGATACGCTCTCGTGTTATTACGAAATATTTAATCAAGTGGAAGGATTTGCTTGAAGAAGAAGCCTCTTGGGAAACTGAAGCATTTCGTCAACGACACCCGTTGTTACGTATGCTTTGATGACAAAGCATCTTTAAGAGAGGGGCAATGTTATGTATAATTTATTAATTATTATTTAAATGTAGTTTTTTTAGGTTTTATTAAGTGAAAGGGCATGATCAAAGATCATGCCTCTTCACCAAGGGACACCGTGAGGCTGTATTTAAAGCCTTGGTGATTCCCCATTGTAATCATCTCATCTTTTTATCAATAATAATATATACAATTCCAGTTAAATCTGAGTTTTACACTCCAATTTGCACATTATTTTATCATTAGGGGCTAATGTAGGCCCATAGGGTAATTCAAACTCCTTAAGAGGGTATATATGGATGTTAGATACATTCATTTGTATCATCACTTGACTTGGGATCCCTCTAATCATAGAGAACTTCACATTTTTTTCCCTTAGTGGACATTTTTGCAGATGGATGAATTTTGATGTATGGATTTGGGCTATTTTTCTTGTCTTGGAGCTTTGTCTTGCAAACGAAATGCTGGTTGGATATGCTCTATAACATTGTAAGTAAATTTTAACGTTGTTATTCTTGTTGTTGCATACTGCTAAAATTAGGGCTAGTTGCTGCATGATTGAAATGTGGAATTAATCATGTTTTCGCTAATTTAATGTATGGGTCAATGTTATATGAATGAAATGTCTTAGAGATTATTTATCTCGATAAGTTTGCATCATTTGCTTTGAAGTATAAATGCTTGAAGGTCACTTTTCTTTTCTTTCTCTCAACATTGGATGGAGCTGACTTTTCGGGCCTCCTTGATCAAGAAACCAAGTTCTTACTCATCATCATCCTTGAATCCATATACCCAAGTGGATTAGGCACTGATCCATAAAAACGATGATTATCCCTTTCACCTTTTTCACCTTTTTCCATTTTTTCCCAGGTCTAGCCCTGAAAGGTCACCTAGGGCATCAATTTCTCGGGAATTGACCAAAGGAAAAATTTCGATCTCTTACAGGCTACTGCGTTGGTGGCTCCCCTCCCTCTCCACCGAATTTGAGGCAATTCTAACGGTGGAATCACCAGGAATCTCAGGTCCTATCGAATTTTTCCTAAGATGTTGATTTCTTGTAGCATCAGATGTGTTCTAAGTGTCAAATTTTGCAGGGAGGCTTAGACACATGTATTCCAAAATACCCAGAAAGTGTTTTGGGAAATTCCACCCGGATGGGGTTTTATTAAGATAATTAATTATTTTTAATGGGAGCCTAAGCCTAAACTTCAGGAATTAAAATAATTAAAGTATATTAATAGAACTGGGTGTGAATCTTCTAGAAAAAGACGAAGATCAAGTCAAGTTAATCTTAGTCCTTGATTATGTTTTAATCCGGGCCGTTTATTTGTCAACGAGAAGGTTATAAGAGAAGGCTTGATCGACATTTGGAAAACACATCGCGAGTGAGTCTAGAGATCGATTTCTCAAGTGAGAAACGCAGAGCAATTAGAGAGATCATTGATTCTTGTAGTGAAGGTCAAAGTTAGTTCTGGTTGGAGATTTTGCTTGAGTCGGGAATACATCGCAGAGAAGGCAGAGAAGAGGACGCAGAAGAGGCAGCGTAGGGGCCACGCTGGGCAGCATAGAGCCACGCAGAGGCAACACTGAGCCTTTGAAGAGATCCGCAATTTTGCTCAGGATTAGTCAGATCCAGTGCCATAGAGTCGGGGTGTGAGACCGGAGGGCCAGAAGATTAGCATCTAGCCAACAGAAAGATCACCAGAAGGGAGTGACGCAATCCCCAGCCAGAGCGATGCAGATCTGCGCAGAGACAGCGTGGGGCTTGTCAGTTCAGGGTTGGGTCAGTGTCGGATCTCTAGTGTTAGTGTTAGGTAATCCTCACTAATTCTCTGTCAGTAATTTTCTCTATGGATAGCTAGATTTGGGCATCCATATTGTATTTAGAAAAACTACTGCTTAATAATACAAACCCTCAGTTGTTACACCAATTTTCCCGCATTGGGTTTTTCCGGGGACATAGTCCAAAAATAACGGTGTCATATGTGTGTCTATTTTCTTCTTGCTCAGTTCTTGTTTTCGTATATTATTTTATGTAGTGAAGGTTGCAGTGTGATGTAGTCAGTGTTTGCCGTAGAATCACTACAAATAAATTGTTAAGTAATGAATAACAATTAAGTGAATATTTCCAGTTACTGCAATAGGATTCCGATTTAGGAATTTTTACATAGGGATCCCCAAGGCTAGACCTCAACAGGATCAATTCAACCTTTTGAAGTAAATATTCTTGTTTGGTCCTCTCCCTTCACCTTGTCCAGGATAGGAACATCATTGGTTGTTGTATTCCATCCCCGAACTTGGGTTGGGTCCACTTATCCCCGTGTGGTCCCACTTCTCAATAAAGAATTTGTCAAGGACCATTTGGGAATCCAAGTTTCCCAAGGATTTTAGGGATTGAGAACCTCGTCTATAAGCCCATTCCTTCTCCCTCAACCCTCCAATCCTCACCCCTTACCCCTAGAGGACCAAGTCCCTTGCTTGAAGAGCAAGCAAGCTCCATTCTTCACTCCATCCTAGGGAAAGGGTTTCCAGGGTCACTTTCCACCCATCCATTGACATATACTTTAAAAGTGATTCCTACACTATAGGGACTCCTACCATCGGTGAAAGTCCGTAAAGAGTAGGGAGACTTAGCTATGGTGACAGTGGGTTAGGCCTCTACCGTTGCCCTTAACCTAGCAGTTGCCCGCTTAGGAACTCTTTTAGGTCCCTTGCTGGTTTGAGTGGTAACATTTCTGGTGCCGTTGCCGAGGACACGAGACCTGTGTTTTGTTCCCCTTATGACATATTGACATATCATTATTGGCGAATCCATTGGAAGAACGAACCCTAGTTCTTCATTGAACCTTAAGGTCAATGTTTGTAGGGTGAAGCAAGCATTTTTCTGGGCATATTTAAATTCACCCAGGCGACTCCTACATATTTTTCATGTATATCTCAAATAGGTTTTCTTTCTTCGATAAATTTCTCACCTTGAAGATTGCTAGCATCCTTGGGCACCTTAATCATGTCGCAGGAAGGATGGTACGTGGGGTGCCCGTGTTTTATGGTGATCCACTCCCTGCAATTGACCATGTAGAAATATTTAATGCACATACTTCAAGAGAGAAAGTGGTTCACCAAGATGTCTTTATGTTATTGTTCATGGGATCTCTCGGTGGTCATAATTCATGGCTTCATGATCATGAACCCAAGAGTATCTCATTTATTGAAGAGTTCATTGATGGCTTTCTTAGTTATTTTCAAGTATACCCTGCATTAAGCATCCAAGAGGAAGCCTTCATTGATCATCATCAAGACATTGAGGATCTAGGCAGTGAACAGTTAGATGAGTCCTCCTGGGGTCCACATGAGGAAAAGGATGATTTTGAGAACACGTGTTGGGAGGGATAAATCTATGGAAGGTGAAGTTGAGACTAACCTTACATTTCTCAAGGACATTTCTTCTGATGATTCCCCTTTTGAGAACTTTGAGGAAGGTGATCCCATTATCCCCTTGGAGGATGACATTGGAGATTACCTCCGCATAGAAAAGGGGAAATGGGAAATTGTTGTTCCTCAATTTGATTGCGCTCCCATTTATGACACCGACAGGGAGGATGAGGAGGAGATTAGTTTTCTTTTCTCTCGAGCACTATTGTTGATGACATATCCATTGGTACTCTTGGGAAGGGGAATCTTTATTTTCCCGTGCATAAAGAGGGGTAGTTGGAGGTGATCAATTTTCCTTTTAGGAGAGACCTAATATTTGATACTAAGGAAATTGACGAGGCTCCCACCCCTCCCAAGTATGATTCTATGTCCAAATCACTTGAGGCTTTAGATTATGATGTTAGGGAAGAAAAACCCATTGAATACAATACTTCATCCTCCCTTTTTCATATTGGTCATCATCTTGAGCCTCCATTAAGGATTCCCTCAGCTCTTATCACATGTTCTCATGTAGCAGTGAGCCCTTTCCCATTTCCAAGCATAGTGTCAAGGATGAGCCCCTCATTCATTATACTTTATCTCCTTGGGCGCCCCCTCAGGATCACGATCAATCCATAATCTCCCCTTTTAAGTGTGATCATCATGGGCAACATATGTGTGTTTCTCCATTTCATCAGTCTCCCTTTCCTACTACTCATAACCCTGTGGAGGCCACAAAATATGACTTAAATGATAAGGACCATCATGGAAATAATATGCCCGAGATTTCCATCCATCAAAATTTTATGACCCGGATCATTGACATTTCTATATTTTGGTTAGAGGAGAGGATATCATGGACTATATTATATCCTTTGCTTACCTCTTCTCACACAATCATCCATGTGTGGGCATCCTATTTGTTTACTTCCCACCGACCTTATCATCCATGTGATTATGTTCACTTTCGATTTGACATTCACTACATGAGTGATCATATAGACCGGTATATTTATATTGATTTGATGATATCTTTATGATTACACTTAGTATTAGTTTTGTACCATATGCATGTTAGAGTAGGATGCATTGCATGATGATTTTTGCATTAGAACTAACCGCATATGATATTTCTCATGATAGATTAGATGCATTTAGACAAAAATTTGCATATTTCATTACTTTTTACTTTTATGGGCTAACATTAAGCATGGGTGATCATAAGGCACCAAGAAAAACATGCTGCCCTGTGGCTTTGATCTTTAACGTGTGCAGATAACAGGTCTACAGTGACCAAGAGATTGTTGGAGTTCTCGTGACCTTCCGCTCGAGTAGCCTTGCCCACTTCTTCGAGAGATCATGTCCCAGTTGGAGCCAGATGTTACCCACCACTTCGTGGGTGATATCCCCAGGAGAAATTTTTTCTCCATGATGGACCTCAGTTGGCAGCCAGTAGCCCCTTGCAGCCTCCTACTAGCTCTTTGTTCCATTTCTCTGCCACTTGAGCCAACCATGTGGTCCCTCACCCATTTGTATTGTGTTTGAAGGTGGGCCTCCCGAATCTAAAGGTATGTCTTGTGACTTGTCATTTTGTAATTGAGTATTGGGTTTACTTATCATGGATACTTGTGGGGATGGATTGATGGGGGGATTTGGCGGAAAGAGTGGGCTTAGTCTGTGCTCCTGTCTCCTTGATCTCTTTTGGGTGTTACCCCTACATCTTAGTCCCACGGGATCTCCTTTATTGACCATTTGGTTCTAGGGTGGTACTACTTGGGAAACCCCGACTTTGGGTGTGTGGTCTCGCTTCTTTATCTGCATGTATTCCTCCCTTAGACTCATTATACTCCCATTCATCATTTCTCCCACCTGGGTCCAAATAGGGCCAACCTCCTTATCCCATTGCCCCCACCTAGGGTCAGGCCTGGAACGATGCCCCGGAGGTTGAAGCAGTTAAAAGAAAAAGAAAAAGCATAATTGGCCACACTTAATAGGAAATTGTACCACAAAATGCAAAAGATGGTCGAGATTAAAATAATTAGCACGTGGGCAAAAGCCAATGCATGAGCTTTGCCCCTTACCAATGGCCATCACTCTGGTTCCATAGGCCCTAGATGAGTCTCCTTTGTCATATAGGAACCCATGATTGCCCCACCCCATGGAGGGAAATGAACCACCCTACCTTAAAGGGGGAATCACTTCTATATCCGACACATCATGCTCTCATCCTTGAGCCCCGAGCAGTTAATTAAAGAATATTCATAAAAGGCAAAAGGCATATAAAGAAGGGTGGAAAAATCAAGACCAGGACACCTCATGTACCACGATTGCTCCCTCCTACACATTATATACCCTGGTGTGGGCATCCCCTTATCTGGTTGCCCTATGCCCCGATATGTGGCCTAGGATTGCCCCTCTCTTTCCCTACTCCATTTCACTTATTTGTCACTTTCCACCCCCATTCAAAGGATGTACCTTGGACCTACTATCCCCTTTAAGGGTCAAAACCATTTAATAAGGTACATGGCTAACCCGCTTTGGAATATGGAGACACTAGCACATGCCAAAGGCCACTACGGAAGGGCATGCCATTATGAAGTGTCCATTTTGTTATCCAGGATTTCTAAGCTCTTTTACACGATTATTCTAATGACTAGTTGTACTGGAAGCCTAGGGGGTACATTGGATTTTATATAGGATTGCAGATGGTTTCCATTTGGGTTTGGTCTCCCTATATGGGATCCTAACCCCCAGAGAGCTACATTGGCACATATAGGGTGTGCATAGAGAGCCATGGGTCTCCACAACAACAAATAGCACTCCATGGATCTTCATTGATGTTCAGGGACTACTAGCGATCCACTTTTGAGATGATGGTGATGTGCTTGGTACATTATGCTCAGTAGGTCCCACAGGAGCCCCACACTCTTAGCAAGTGTTCCAAGAAGTGTAGGATGTCATGGCAGCGTTCATTTCATCACTCGAGCCCTTGTTGAGTATCTACAGGCATCTCCAATTCATATGGGGACCCATGGGGTCATTTGTCTGCCCCCACACCCACTAGGAGCACCACAGGTCTACTACTTGGAGAACAAGGGGCAACCCCCTTGTCCATCATATTCTCAGGAATTTGTTCCTCATTATGACACTTCAAGACATTATTACGCCTTTGGAGGGCCCCACAACATGTACATATTATTATTTGGCCCCTGTGAGGCTTATTGTTTCCATTTTAAGTTAGTTTGGTGGGCTTGTCACCAATAGGGGTTTTATTTTCACATTATTTTATCATTAGGGGCTAATGTAGGCCCGTAGGGTAATTCTAACTCCTTAAGAGGGTATATATTGAAGTTGGATACATTCATTTGTATCATCACTCGACTTGGGATCTCTCTAATCATAGAGAACTTCACATTTTTTCCCTCGGTGGACATTTTTGGAGATGGATGAATTTTGATGTATGGATTTGGGCTATTTTTCTTGTCTTGGAGCTTTGTCTCGCAAACGAAATGCTGGTTGGATATAATCTATAACGTTGTAAGTAAATTTTAACGTTGTTATTCTTGTTGGTGCATACCACTAAAATTAGGGCTAGTTCTTGCATGATTGAAATGTGGAATTAAGCATGTTTTAGCTAATTTAATGTATGGGCCAATGTTATATGAACGAAATGTCCTAGAGATTATTTATCTCGATAAGCTTGCATCATTTGCTTTGAAGTATAAATTCTTGAAGGCCACTTTTCTTTTCTTTCTCTCAACATTGGATGGCGCTAACTTTTCGGGCCTCCTTGAACAAGAAACCAAGTTCTTACTCATCATCATCCTTGACTCCATATCCCCAAGTGGATTTGGTACTGATCCCTAAAAAGGGTGGTCATCCCTTTCACATTTTTCACCGTTTTCCACTTTTTCCTTGGTCTAGCCCTCAAAGGTCACCTAGGGCATCAATTTCAGGGGAATAGAACCAAGGAAAATTTTTGATCTCCTACAGGCTACTGCGTTGGTGGGAACCCTCCCTATCCACTGAATTTGAGGCAATTCTAACGGTGGAATCCCTTGGAATCTCAAGCCCTAGCTCTAGGATTGAATTTTGCCTAGGCATTCCCAAGGCTAGACCTCAACAGGATCAATTCAACCTTTTGAAGTAAATATTCTTGTTTGGTCCTCTCCCTTCAACTTATCCAGGATAGGAACATCATTGGTTGTTGTATTCCATTCCTGAACCTAGACTTGGTCTACTTGGCCTCATGTGGTCCCACTTCTCAATAAAGATTATTTGTCAAGGACCATTTGGGAATCCAAGTTTCCCAAGGATTATATGGATTGAAAACCTCGTCTATAAGCACATTCCTTCTCCCTCAACCCTCCAATCCTCACCCCTTACCCCTAGAGGACCAAGTCCCTTGCTTGAATATCAAGCAGGCTCCATTCTTCACTCCATCCTAGGGAAAGGGTTTGCAGGGTCACTTTCCACCTATCCATTGACATACACTTTACAAGTGATTCCTACACTATCGAGACCCCTCCCATCGGTGAAAGTCCATAAAGAGTAGGGAGACTTAGCTGTGGTGACAGTGGGTTAAGCCTCTGTTGTTGCCCTTAACCTAGCAGTTGCCCTCTTAGGAACCCCTTTAGGTCCCTTGCTGGTTTGAGTGGTAACAAGGCTGCAACAACAACTTCAAATGTTGAAAAAAACACTATTTGAGCATGACAATAGGCTCAAGAGAAGTTGTATGATTGAATTTGTATCATCCTCATGTAAAATTGTAAATATTTTAGTTTCTAAATTATATATTTTTTAATTTTTATCTATATTTAAGTTTTGTATGTGTATTTCACTATATATATGTTGTCGCACAGATTGTCTAGGCACCACGACAACGGCTCAGATCGGGGGCTGTCACTCTGATCCCCAATATCTCTATTTAAGTTGTCTCCTTGCAAGCTAAGGGAGATAGACCCTATTATAAATGAAGGACAAGAATCCAGGAGACACAGCTAAAACACCAAATACTTGATAAAATTAACGAGATTTCACAGATTGATTATGTTAAAGCCAGTGCCTTATGGAGTCAAACAAGATCCTGTTATGCGATTAAAGACAAGTATTGGATGTATAACTGCTGCTAAATGACCACAATGATATTCAATAGAAAATGGCACGATCATTCATTAAGATACTTGAGCCAATTAACAAAGCTTATCATGAAACGATCATTTAAGATAAAAATGCCCGATGCTTGAAGTATTTTCGAAATTATGATGCTCCAATTATAACCCAGTTCGAAAATCAAAATGTTCTACAGTCAAACTTTAGATAAAAATAAAATTAGCACATTTGACTATAGAAAATTTGAAATTTTTTTATATTTTTATATTTTCTAAATTTTTAGGATTTTTGAAATTTATTATTATTTTTAAAAAATCTAAATCAAGATCTAAATTTAAACTAAAACAAATTAAACAAGACTAATTCTAAATTAAATTTAAAAAAAACTAAAATTTAAAAGTTAAATCTAAAAATAAAATAAAAACTAAACTAAACTAAAGAATTGAAACTAGAGCATACCATGTTTCATTTTTAATTTTAAAGAATAATGTGCTATCTAAAAAAATTAAAAAACTCAAAATCGAAAATTAAATAAAAACCTAACTTAATCTATGCCATAACAAAGGTCGGATACAAAAAATAAAAATCGAATTTGAAATCTAAACTAAAACTAACTAACGCTATCAAATTCAAATAAAAAATTTAGAGCTGAGCACTTAACTTACACTATACACAAAGAAAAAAAACGAAATTAAAATATTTACAATCTGACCAAAGCTTTTAACGCATATGTTGTATTTGATTTTTCAATATTTGCGTTTATTTGTTTGTTTGTGATTTATCTGCAGGTAGTTGGAGGAGTGACGGCTAGCGTGGGCAGAGAGACGCATAGAAGCCAGACGGCAGACAAGAAGGAGATGGTGAATGGGTTCGAAGGTAGATGCAAAGGAGCGAAGGTTGCAGTTCGATGAGTTTGCACAGCAGAGGAAATGGACGCAGGATGGGATCGATTGCAGAGATATCGAATTGTATGCAGGAAAGGCGTGAGGAAATGGGGCTCGGACGACAAAGGAAATTGGAGCTGATGGCGCAATGCAAGCGGACATAAATGGAAATGAAGATGAGGACGGAAATAAAAGGGCAGAGGAGAAATGGACGCACTGAATGAGGGTTAAGACATCAAGGAAAAAGAAGATGACTTGCAAAGAAAGCCGAGCAGAATGATTGCAGACAGTAGGGAGTGAATAGCATTCAGAGCCAATAATTAATCCAGTACATTTAAATTTCCACCAAAATTTAACACTTCTTCAATTTACGCTCAAATTTCATGCTCCTTTAAATCGAAACAATGTCCAGATTCGTCCACAGTAGGGATTTGAGGGCAGATCTGGCCTTTGGAGGCTGGATCTGACTCGGATCTTAAATTTTTTTTGATTTAAACCCAGAACCTGCGAGAAACCAGCCAGATCTGAAGATACACACACCAAAAAACGATTAAACCCTTACAGTCTTGAAAAATTTACAAATTTACAAACTAGTTTACAGACTTAAAACCCTCATGGCCAGATTTGAATCCATTTTAGTGCAATTTTTTAGAGATTTAAAGTTTTAGTGAGAGGCACAAGCCCTAGAAAACCCTGCAAAACCACCAATTTCGTAAGATAGACTTGGAATTCAACAAATAATGAGTTTTTCAGATTTATGTTTATTGAAAGTCGGCTGGTCCAACCGAAGACTTCCCCAGACGCTCAACCTAAAAAAATTTTCCCTGCACACTTAGATCTGAAGTTTAGATCGATAGAGATTTAAGAAAATAACATGAGATCTTCCAGAAAAATAAAAATGTCATTTTATGAACCCAGAAAACTGCACAAGATACCTGTATGCAGATTAATCCATGAAGGCCATCAACCATAAAATGAAAAAACAAAGTAGCAGAGTTTAGAGACAATTCACCACATAGATCCGAGAAGGAACATCAAAATTTGTAACCCCAAAGTCTTTATGCTTTATTCCTCAAAATTTACAAGAGCTTCTAAGAACAAGTGCACGATTCTGAGATCGGATGACTCAATACTGATAAAGACCTTTAAATTTTGTTAAACACCATGTTGAAGCACACACATGGTGTATGAGGAAGATGAGCACACACACAAGAGACTCAACACTCAATGAAAGATAAGCGTGAGACTTTCTTATTTTCCATTATACAAAGATGTACATTTATAGTACAATGGTGTGACTCTTGGTTTCACATTCCAAGGTCACTTGGACTCCATTGTGACTTTTCGCATTCCACACCTACCCATAGAGGATTAGGTGTTCCAACATCCCCCCTTAATCCGAAGGAGTATGTGTGAGTCCAAGAAAAGAGTTGTAATACAAATCTGCAAAGTATACATGGCAGCACTTGGCTGAATCAACTCTCTGAAATGTTGGAAAAAAGAGGTGGTTTTAGGATGACCACAAACACTGGAACGCAAAACTTGTTGCAGTTCCCGGAACTCTTCCAAAACTGGCAAGAAGCTGAAGGCTTCTGCTAGAGGAATTGTCCCTCATAAAAAAGGGAGACCTTCGACCTAAAAAAAGGGAGGTCTACGACCTGTGATGGTTTTAGGGTTACCAACAACTCTGGAATGCTTTGAAGCATTTCCTGAACTCAACCACGTCGGCAAGAAGTCAAGGTGCTAAGCTGAAGGCTTCGCTAGAGGAAGTGTTCCTGTGGTGGTTTTAGGTTGTCCACCAACCAAAGATGATGGACAGTTACCCACCAACCGAAGGCATGCTCATGGGCATCCGTGTTCTCCGGCTACATCTCCTCAATCCAATGACGACTGTAATGCAGCTCGCAACTCGTCGCAACTCTGAACATGGAATGAGAGATTGTGGCTCGGGCTCGCTTGATCTGTCGTCGAAGCTTGTACATGACCACCATTTTCCCTCCTGTCAGGGACAAGGTGAGATGATGGCGAAAACTCAACTGCAAGTTTGTTCAATATTCGTGAACAAGTTCTAACATGTGTTGTAAACATCTTCGCCTGTTCATTGCCAAGAAGCGATCCATCCAAGATGAATCTTGGTTCTTGGCAGAGGCTGTGTTCAAGTGATCTGGTCTTCAAGAATGAGTGTGCTCACTACGTTGCTTGCATGGATGAAGATCAAACAGTTGGATCTTTCATAAAATTGACGAATGTCACGTGTTGGCATTTCTCTGAGGTGCCAGAAGTGGAGCAGATCTGGAATGTACCGGGCAGTGAACCTATTATGACAGAATCCGCACTCCGAAATCCGATGAGCTTTGCGTAGTCCGGGAATATGAAAGGACACATCCTTGTCATATCCAAATAATCAATTCGGTGCTTGTGCTGTGGACAAGCTCTTCCCAAGGTCCGATGGGCTTAGGAAGTGCTGGGGGCCGAGTGGCCGCATCCGCATGTACATCTGCTCTAGTACAAGGAACTGAATGGGAATCAACTGGAACTTTGCTGACTTGCTGCTGATGGGAGTCTTTCACAATGTTCTGAACAGAAACAGGTTCAGAATGGTGACTCTTTTGCTGAAGTTCATCTTGTTGGAGCTGAGATTCCAACTGTAAAAACTCAATCTTCTCATGTGCATCTTGCAAACAATTGTGAATTTTACAAAGAGCATCCTTGCTCATTTTTATCATGTCATCAACATTTGAATGAATGAGGTCATTCAACAACATTAATACCTCATTGATTTTGGCCATTTTCAACAATTTAGGCTCAAAAATGAAAGGGTGTCGGCTACAACCGAAAATGCACCCGTTTACAATGTGATGCAACAAGAAATACAAATGACTCAAGAAATTCTCAAAGTACAAGGTGTGCTCCTCAAATGATGGAGGGCAATCAACAACTCAAACACTGATTATGAATGAAGAAGCAATATCAATACAATGTCAATATCTCTGCAAAATATGTGTAGCTGAAAACAATGTACAAAAAGCCTTGGGGCAGCTGAATTTTCTTCAAAGAGCTGTTTTCAATGATGGCAAACTTGTCTTCAAGTGTAAATTTCTTCAAACAATCACCCTCTTATATAAGCCACAGTTCATAAAATGTCAAATCCACTTTTCTCTAAATATAGTCCATGCGATTTCTTCAATTCAGCTCACATGTCATTCCTCTTTTTCTGCTGTTCAAATCTTCCATTTTCCTCTCTTTTTCCTCTCTCTCTGCTGTTTTTTTTTTTTTTTTTTTTTAAATTAAAAATTAATTAAAAAATTGGAATTAAAAATTGAGGGAATTTTAATTAAGGGGAAATGGGATGGAAAACTATATGAGATGGAAATGGAAAGGGGATTTTAAATGGGGGAATTAATATGGAACGGAAACCTTCCTCTCTTCTTTTTTGTTAATTTTTATTTTTTTTTATATTAATAAAAAATTAAAGTGAAAAAGTGAAAATAAATTTAAAAAAGGAAGTGGATTAACTTTAAATGGGAGGAAACGAATTAAATAAAAAGGTGGGAATGAATTAAAAAGGAGAGGGATTAATTTTAGTGGAAGGGAATTAATAATGGTGGAAGGGATTTTAAAAATGAGTGAATTTAAATGAAATTAAAAATTGAATTAATTACAAATGAAATTAGTTTAGTGGGAGGGGAAAGACGTTTGTGGGAGGGGAGGGATTTTTTATTAAAAACATTTACAATTAAAAGAAGTGGGAAGAGGCGTATTGAAAACGTGGGGGAAGGGATTTAAAAAAATATACGAAGAGGCGGTAGGTTAATGAGGGCGTAGAGTGGTAAGGCCGAGTGGCCACAACGCAGTTGGGGGAATCCGCGCAGGGAAGAGAAGTGGGAGATTAAGCGTGAGGGGGATTCGATGGGTTAACAGGGTAGGCGGAGGGTGGGCGAGGTAGGTAGTTTAGATTGCAGGGAGAAGGTGCGGTATTGCTGTGAGGGAGGTGCGCTGTGAGGTATGAGAGCAGGGGGGTTTGCAGAATGCTGTGTGGAGGGACGCGTAGAGTGTAGTGATAGGCAGTGAGTAAGGACAGTTCGAGTGGGAGATGGGAGTGCGTGGAGGCCGAGTTGAGTAGTGAGGCTATTGCAGGCGGTGGGCCGAGAGTGTGTGCGTGGGTAAGCGTTGAGATATGTGGAGTGTATAGCAGCGGTGTGGGTAGAGCGTAGGGTTTGGGATTGTGGTGTGTATTGTAAAAAATGCAGGTTTGGAAAAAGGGAGAGGGGCCGAAAGGCCTGAACCAGAATTTTTATTTTTATTTTTTATTTTTTAATTAAAACAACAGAGAATAGAGAGCAGAGTATTTATTTATTTATTTATTTTTTTTTCAGCAGCAGAGGAGCAAAACTGAGACTCCAGACTTTAAAGCAGCAGCAGGAAATTTCTTCAGAAATGCAGGATTTCAAGTAGTAATACACCACAGAAAAATTTGCAGAGATTGCCAATAAAACTTCGAAATTTTTCCAGGAAAATGGACTTTAAAAATGCAGAATTCTCCAGAAAATTTTAGCAGTAAAACCCAGAAATTTTGCAGGAATCTTCGAATGAAAAACTCAGAAATTCTTTCTCATTAAAACCAGAAACCTCTTCAGAAATCAACTTTAAACAATTTTCAGCAGCTCTTTCAAAATGATGCAGATTTTAAAGAGCAGAAATTGCAGAGAAAATTTAGAATGAAAACCTTCATATGCGCAGTACTGCTTTTTTTTCAAAACCAATGCCGGAATGCTGCCAATTTCTGAATGCTGCTCCTTCTCAAAGCCAACACTGCTCTTCTTCAAAACCCTCTGAATGGCAGCAAAAACACTGTTGCAGAAACTCTCTAAATGCTGCAAAAATGCAGATATGCACAAGCCATAAACACAAAATGGCTCACTCAATTTGGAGCAGGGCCAACAATCGCCCGCTCTGATACCATGTTAAACACCATGTTGAAGCACACACATGGTGTATGAGGAAGATGAGCACACACACAAGAGACTCAACACTCAATGAAAGATAAGCGTGAGACTTTCTTATTTTCCATTATACAAAGATGTACATTTATAGTACAATGGTGTGACTCTTGGTTTCACATTCCAAGGTCACTTGGACTCCATTGTGACTTTTCATATTCCACACCTACCCATGTAGGATTAGGTGTTCCAACAAATTTATAGGATAAAATCTCCAACGGCTAGTTTGGATGATCCTTGTCAAAATAATCTCAACCGTCTAAAAGATTTAATCATCTTTTAATCAGAAGCGTTGAAATTAAAATTTTGGGGAAAAAACGAATTTATCATTTAATTCAATTTTAATTAACTCAAAAATATTATTTTTCAGTTAATTACCCCAAAATTTTGATTTTGACTTAACCACCAAGGCCCAAAGGTCCAAAATTTCTTAAAATTCTCAATATTCCCTTGGCATGGAGCTTTCAAAATCATTTTCCAAGGACCCACAAATTTTGCCTTTAAAGATTTAATCCTAACTTAGGACCCTAAATTAATTAAATTTCTGGTTTAAGATTTTTTAAATTAATTCACCAGAAAATTTAATTAATTGACTGAGAGGGGATTTGAATTATTTTTCCAACTCTCTTTACATGAGATAATACATTTACATACCTGAGGGGGGAAAACCCATTCGTATAGACCCTCAAATAAATACCCAATTCTGCGACTCAAAATATGATCTAGTAGACCAAGTAGCTCAAACTACTTTTACAAGGACTTGATAGAAAACACTAGGACTCACTTAGCATGCTGATGACAAAATCCACCCTAGCTTTGGGGTGAGGTTGGAGGGAAAAACTCTGCCGATCACTTTCGTGAATCAGTGAGACAAAAAACCTCCTAGGATGGAAATCATCAACAACATACTAGGCTTACCTAGGTTGTTACATACATTGACGGTCTTACTTAGATCATTTACATCATTACATGCAGAATGGGTTTACATCATTTGTAAAACTATCGACTATTGACTGATGATGGAATCTGAATGGCGCGACCACGTCGAACATGACGAATCCCATTTGAAAAAATGGGGGTGTACTGCTATGGGGTCGTTGACAAAGTGTGGTCAACATCTGGCTCTACTTGGGGACACGTTGCTTCATCGAAGGAATGTGAGAATCCAGAATCTGCATCCAAGCAACACATAAGATTACATAAGTAGCGTCCATCCAAATATCATCATATAACATTAAGCTCATGAAAAATAGAAGCTCTTCTTTTATTTATTATTCTACTTAACATGAAAAGTAAATCTACTCTAACTGCAACATGAAATGCTAAAAAAACAAGGTGTAAGGTTAGAGATACAATACAAAGGATGCCCTGTGGCATAAGATGTACTCAATATAGTGCATGCTGAGCATTTGCCTGCTTTCAGGCAAGTCTGTGGGCTGCTTTTCAGATGTGCCATGTCCAATCTTATTCTAGATATACTCTGTCAATGGCGACACATAAGCTTGGTCTTTCTCAACATCCTTTGAAACCATAGTTAAATCCTCCGTGTTATGAGATAGGAATGGCTTTAGCAGACAAGAAGTCTTATGATCTGTTGATGAATCTTCATAATCAAATTTCGGCTGAAACTTTTGTGTATGTAATTTTTCCATTTTTTCCAACCTTTTCTGTATGGAGCTCATCTCCAACAAGTGATTTTCCTTCATGGTAGTCATTTCCTGGGTGTGTCTTTCTTCCATTGCAATCATATGATTCTGTATAATGGACATCTGATTAGAATGATTAACTTCCATTATCTTTAACCTGTTTTCCATGACATTTATTTTCTGTGCATGACTTGCTTCCATGGAAGTTATCTTATTTTGAAGATTGATTTGGTTAGTTTCCATGTTTTGAATCATTTGCGTATGATTGGGTTGCACATCCTTAATCATCTGAGTTGGTTCCTTAACCTGACTTTCATGATCTTCTATATGCATGTGATAGTCCTTACCAACAACATTAATTTGATCGCTCGACCCTGCCATTTTACTATCTATGATTCTTTTGACAACATGGCAAGTAACCTCTTCATGAAGAGCATTACAGGCTCTACAGTAAGGCAGAGGTTCATCCACAAGATTTGCAAACTCGAGTTGATTTGTCGGTCTCTGCTCATTAGATAGGCCTCTGTCTTGCAAAGCATTATTATTTCTAGGTTGGGAATTTTGCGTTTGAGCCCTTTCTATTTGAACCAACCTAGCTTGTAAGACACTTATTTCCTTAGCATGCTCAGAGATCAATTTCGCTTGATTAAGCTCCATGCTTTCAAGCTTTTGCATTAACTTTTTCATAGGGTCATCATCAAATTTTTGAATTTCTTTTCCCTTAGATTTTGTCAAAGACCTATCAAAATCTGGAATTTCAGACTTCGCAGATGCCCTCTTATCCTTTTCAATATCCTCAGCTAAAGATTGACAAGCCTTATAATTTGCAGTTTTAGCTCGCCTTAACTCATATGAAGTATCAAAATCAAAAGCATCGATGTAAAAATTCAGAAGAGATCCATTAGGAGGTTTATGAGTTTGAGATATTTCTCAAAGGATACCATTAAATCTCCTGTTAAATTCTTTAGTTGTTTCATTTTCTTTCTTTTTTATGGTACTGATTTCCCTTACCAAATGCCTATCTTCCCTTTTATCGCCATATTTTTCCTTAAAGGCAGCTACAATGGATTCAAAAGTATCAAATGAATTATCAGGTTTTTCCGTAAACCATTCAGCAACATCCTTGCCAAAAGTAAGAACAAAAGTTTTCATCTTTACATCATCGAAATTATTATTTGCAACTGCAAATCTATTCCATCAGTTAGTGAAAGCAAACAAATGAGATTTAACACTAATTGCATCATTTCCTTGAAAAGAAGGTAATTTATCCATTTGAGGAACATCATGGGGATAACCCTGAATATTAGCAAAATTACACGGTGCAAAAACATCCATGATATCGTTTTTAGGATTTTAGAAATAGATCCGTGTTCAAGAATAGTCAAAAGGTCCTCAAGAAGCGAACTTCTTAGCAAGAACTCTTGTAAGAAATGAAAGAATTGGAGTCGCCACTTGAACATGAAACTAATTCTAAAACAGAAGAAATAATCGAGAGATAGCAGATGGATATTAGGGGGGGATTCTTGTCTGGGAGTAAAAAGATGAATAAGTGGAGTCGCCACCAAAACAAGAAGCCAACCGAAATGTCTAGGTGCTAAAGATACGATGATGAAATGATTAGTGATATGACGAAAGATAAGACGATGAAAATATGAAGAGATGAAAAGACACCAGAAAGTGTAATCCCTTGTGACAGGCTAATGAATGGAAAAAGAAGATTCGAAGATTAGAAAATGTCGTTAAGACCAAGGACAGAAAAACTCTATCCCCGGCAACGGCGCCAAAAAATGTTGTCGCATAGATTGTGTAGGCATCGCGACAACGGCTCAGATCGGGGGCTGTCACTCTGATCCCCAATCTCTCTATTTAAGCTGTCTCCTTGCAAGCTAAGGGAGGTAGACCCTATTATAAATGAAGGACAAGAATCCGGGAGACACAGCTAAAACACCAAATACTTGATAAAATTAACGAGATTTCACAGATTGATTATGTTAAAGCCAGTGCCTTATGGAGTCAAACAAGATCCCGTTATGCGATTAAAGACAAGTATTGGATGTATAACTGCTGCTAAATGACCACAATGATATTCAATAGAAAATGCCACGATCATTCATTAAGATACTTGAGCCAATTAACAAAGCTTATTATGAAACGATCATTTAAGATAAAAATGCCCGATGCTTGAAGTATTTTCGAAATTATGATGCTTCAATTATAACCCAGTTCGAAAGTCAAAATGTTCCATAGTCAAACTTTAGATAAAAATAAAATTAGCGCATTTGACTATAGAAAATTTGAATTTTTTTTATATTTTTATAGTTTCTAAATTTTTAGGATTTTTGAAATTTATTATTATTATTATTTTTAAATCTAAATCAAGATCTAAATTTAAACTAAAACAAATTAAACAAGACTAATTCTAAATTAAATTTAAAAAAAACTAAAATTTAAAAGTTAAATCTAAAATAAAATAAAAACTAAACTAAACTAAAGAATTAAAACTAAGGCTACCCAAAAGTTGAATTTTAATTTAAAGCTAGCTACGCTATCTAAAAAAAAATTAAAAAACTCAAAATCGAAAATTAAATGAAAACCTAACTTAATCTATGCCATAACAAAGGTCGGATACAAAAAATAAAAATCGAATTTGAAATCTAAACTAAAACTAACTAACGCTATCAAATTCAAATAAAAAATTTAGAGCCGAGCACTTAACTTACACTATACACAAAGAAAAAAAACGAAATTAAAATAAAACGAATTTGACCAAAGCTTTTAATGCATATGTTGTATTTGATTTTTCAATGTTTGCGTTTATTTGTTTTTTTGTATTTTATCTGCATGGCTAGCGTGGGCAGAGAGACGCGTAGAAGCTAGACGGCAGACAAGAAGGAGACGGTGAATGGGTTCGAAGGTAGATGCAAAGGAGCGAAGGTTGCAGTTCGATGAGTTTGCACAGCAGAGGAAATGGACGCAGGATGGGATCGATTGCAGAGATATCGAATTGTATGCAGGAAAGGCGTGAGGAAATGGGGCTCCGACGACAAAGGAAATTGGAGCTGATGGCACAATGCAAGCGGATGCAGATGGAAACGAAGATGAGGACGGCAATAAAAGGGCAGAGGAGAAATGGACGCGCTGAATGAGGGTTAAGACATCAAGGAAAAAGAGGACGGATTGCAAAGAAAACCGAGCAGAACGATTGCAGACAGTAGGGAGTGAATAGCATTCAGAGCCAATAATTAATCTAGTACATTTAAATTTCCAGCAAAATTTAAAACTTCTTCAATTTATGCTCAGATTTCATGCTCCTTTAAATCGAAACAATGTCCCGATTCGTCCACAGTAGGGATTTGAGGGCAGATCTGGCCTTTGGAGGCCGGATCTGCCTCAGATCTTAATTTTTTTTTTGATTTAAACCCAAAACCTGCGAGAAACCAGCCAGATCTGAAGATACACACACCAAGAAACGATTAAACCCTTACAGTCTTGAAAAATTTACAAATTTACAAACTAGTTTACAGATTTAAAACCCTCATGGCCAGATTTGAATCCATTCCAACACAATTTTTTAGAGATTTAAAGTTTTAGTGAGAGGCACAAGTCCTAGAAAACCCTACAAAACCACCAATTTTGTAAGATAGACTTGGAATTCAACAAATAATGAGCTTTTCAGATTTATGTTTATTGAGAGTCGGCTGGTCCAACCGAAGACTTCCCCAGACGCTCAACTTAAAAAAAAAATTTCTCTGCACACTTAGATCTGAATTTTAGATCGATAGAGATTTAAGAAAATAACATGAGATCTTCCAGAAAAATAAAAATGTAATTTTATGAACCCAGAAAACTACACAAGATACCTGTATGCAGATTAATCCATGAAGGCCATCAACCATAAAATGCAAAAACAAAGTAGCAGAGTTTAGAGACAATTCACCACATAGATCCGAGAAGGAACATCACAATTTGTAACCCCAAAGTCTTTATGCTTTATTCCTCAAAAATTTACAAGAGCTTCTAAGAACAAGTGCACGATCCTGAGATCGAATGACTCAATACTGACAAAGACCTCTAAATTTATAGGATAAAATCTCCAACGGCTAGTTTGGATGATCCTTGTCAAAATAATCTCAACCGTCTAAAAGATTTAATCATCTTTTAATCAGGAGTGTTGAAATTAAAATTTTGGGGAAAAAACGAATTTATCATTTAATTCAATTTTAATTAACTCAAAAATATTATTTTTGAGTTAATTACCCCAAAATTTTGATTTTGACTTAACCACCAAGGCTCAAAGGTCCAAAATTTCTTAAAATTTTCAATATTCCCTTGGCCTGGAGCTTTCAAAATCATTTTCCAAGGACCCACAAATTTTGCCTTTAAAGATTTAATCCTAACTTAGGACCCTAAATTAATTAAATTTCTGGTTTAAGATTTTTTAAATTAATTGACTAGAAAATTTAATTAATTGACTGAGAGGGGATTTTAATTATTTTTCAAACCCTCTTTACATGAGATAATACATTTACATACATGAAGGGGGAATACCCATTCGTATAGACCCTTAAATAAATACCCAGCTCTGCGACTCAAAATATGATCTAGTAGACCAAGTAGCTCAAACTACTTTTACAAGGACTCGATAGAAAACACTAGGACTCACTTAGCATGCTGATGACAAAATCCACCCTAGCTTTGGGGTGAGGCTGGATGGAAAAACTCTGCCGATCACTTACGTGAATCAGTGAGACAAAAAACCTCCTAGGATGGAAATCATCAACAACATACTAGGCTTACCTAGGTTGTTACATACATTGACGGTCTTACTTAGATCATTTACATCATTACATGCAGAATGGGTTTACATCATTTATAACAAAATGTCATATGTTGACTAATGATGGAATCTGAAAGGCGCGACCACGTCGAACATGACGAATCCCATTTGAAAAAATGGGGGTGTACTGCTATGGGGTCGTTGACAAAGTGTGGTCAACATCTGGCTCTACTTGGGGACACGTTGCTTCATTGAAGGAATGTGAGAATCCAGAATCTGCATCCAAGCAACACACAAGATTAAATAAGTAGTGTCCATCCAAATATCATCATACAACATTAAGCTCATGAAAAATAGAAGCTCTTCTTTTATTTATTATTCTACTTAACATGAAAAGTAAATCTACTCTAACTGCAAAATGAAACGCTGAAATAACAAGGAGTAGGGTTAGAAATACGATACAGAGGATGCCTTGTGGCATCAGATGTGCTCAATATAGTGTATGCTGAGCATTTGCCTGCTTTCAGGCAAGTCTGTAGGCTGCTTTTCAGATGTGCCATGTCCAATCTTGCATAATGTAGGACTCTGTCTTATCCAAATATCAAGCTGCTCTCGACCATCAGACGAATCAAACCACTTACTTCTTTTTTGCTTCTTTCTCTTCTTCTGAGTGGGTTGTGATGTCAACAATGAGACCACTGTAGATTTCTTGTCCTCATCTTGAAGATGTTTGTACAAAATATCTGAAGAACCTGGAGCGTGACCAATATTATTCTAGATATACTCTGTCAATGGCGACACATAAGCTTGGTCTTTCTCAACATCCTTTGAAACCATAGTTAAATCCTCCGTGTGATGAGATAGGAATGGCTTTAGCAGACAAGAAGTCTTCTGATCTGTTGATGAATTTTCATAATCAAATTTCGGCTAAAACTTTTGTATATGTAATTTTTCCATTTTTTCCAACCTTTTCTGTATGGAACTCATCTCCAACAAGTGATTTTCCTTCATGGTAGTCATTTCCTGTGTGTGTCTTGCTTCCATTGCAATCATATGATTCTGTATAATGGACATCTGATTAGAATGATTAACTTCCATTATCTTTAACCTGTTTTCCATGACATTTATTTCCTGTGCATGACTTGCTTCCATGGAACTTATCTTATTTTGAAGATTGATTTGGTTAGCTTCCATGTTTTGAATCATTTGCGTATGATTGAGTTGCACATCCTTAATCATCTGAGTTGGTTCCTTAACCTGACTTTCATGATCTTCTATATGCATGTGATAGTCCTTACCAACAACATTAATTTGATGGCTCGACCCTGCCATTTTACTATCTATGATTCTTTTGACAACATGGCAAGTAACCTCTTCATGAAGAGCATAACAGGCTCTACAATAAGGCAGAGCTTCATCCACAAGATTTGCAAACTCGAGTTGATTTGTCGGTCTCTGCTCATTAGATAGGCCTCTGTCCTGCAAAGCATTATTATTTCTAGGTTGGGAATTTTGCATTTGAACCCTTTCTATTTGAGCCAACCTAGCCTATAAGACACTTATTTCCTTAGCATGCTCAGAGATAAATTTCGCTTGATTAAGCTCCATGCTTTCAAGCTTTTGCATTAAATTTTTCATAGGGTCATCATCAAATTTTTCAATTTCTTTTCCCTTAGATTCTGTCAAAGACCTATCAAAATCTGGAATTTCAGACTTCCTAGATGCCCTCTTATCATTTTCAATTTCCTCAGCTAAAGATTGACAAGCCTTATAATTTGCAGTTTTAGCCCGCCTTAACTCATATGAAGTATCAGAATCAAAAGCATCGATGTAAAAATTCAGAAGAGATCCATCAGGAGGTTTATGAGTTTGAGATATTTCTCTAAGGATGCCATTAAATCTCCTGTTAAATTCTTTAGTCGTTTCATTTTCTTTCTTTCTTTTTTATGGTACTGATTTCCCTTACCAAATGCCTATCTTCCCTTTTATCACCATATTTTTCCTTAAAGGCAGCTACAATGGATTCAAAAGTATCAAATGAATTATCAGGCTTTTCCATAAACCATTCAGCAACATCCTCACCAAAAGTAAGAACAAAAGTTTTCATCTTTACATCATCGAAATTATTATTTGCAACTGCAAATCTATTCCACCAGTTAGTGAAAGCAAACAAATGAGATTTAACACTAACTGCATCATTTCCTTGAAAAGTAGGTAATTTATCCATTTGAGGGACATCATGGGGATAACCTTGAATATTAGCAAAATTACACGGGGCAAAAACATCCATGATATCGTTTTTAGGATTTTAGAAATAGATCCGTGTTCAAGAATAGTCAAAAGGTCCTCAAGAAGCGAACTTCTTAGCAGGAACTCTTGTAAGAAATGAAAGAATTGGAGTCACCACTTGAATATGAAACTAATTCTAAAACAGAAGAAATAATCGAGAGATAGCAGATGGATATTAGGGGGGGATTCTTGTCTGGGAGTAAAAAGATGAATAAGTGGAGTTTCCACCCAAACAAGAAGCCAACCGAAATGTCCAGGTGCTAAAGATACGATGATGAAATGATTAGTGATATGACGAAAGATAAGACGATGAAAATATGAAGAGATGAAAAGACGCCAGAAAGTGTGATCCCTCGTGACAGGCTAATGAATGGCAAAAGAGGATTCGAAGATTAGAAAATGTCGTTAAGACGAAGGACAGAAAAACTCTATCGCCGACAACGACGCCAAAAAATGTTGTCGCACAGATTGTGTAGGCACTGCGACAACGGCTCAGATCGGGGGCTGTCACCCTGATCCCCAATCTCTCTATTTAAGCTGTTTCCTTGCAAGCTAAGGGAGGTAGACCCTATTATAAATGAAGGACAAGAATCCAGGAGACAGGGAAAACACCAAATACTTGATAAAATTAACGAGATTTCACTGATTGATTATGTTAAAGCCAGTGCCCTATGGAGTCAAACAAGATCCCGTTATGCGATTAAAGACAAGTATTGGATGTATAACTGCTGCTAAATGACCACAATGATATTCAATAGAAAATGCCATGATCATTCATTAAGATACTTGAGCCAATTAACAAAGCTTAGCATGAAACAATCATTTAAGATAAAAATGCCCGATGCTTGAAGTATTTTTGAAATTATGATGCTTCAATTATAACCCAGTTCGAAAATCAAAATGTTCCACAGTCAAACTTTAGATAAAAATAAAATTAGCACATTTGACTATAGAAAATTTGAAATTTTTTTATATTTTTATATTTTCTAAATTTTTAGGGTTTTTGAAATTTATTATTATTATTATTTTTAAATCTAAATCAAGATCCAAATTTAAACTAAAACAAATTAAACAAGACTAATTCTAAATTAAATTTAAAAAAAACTAAAATTTAAAAGTTAAATCTAAAAATAAAATAAAAACTAAACTAAACTAAAGAATTAAAACTAAGGCTACCAAAAAGCCGAATTTTAATTTAAAGCTAGCTACGCTATCTAAAAAAAAATTAAAAAACTCAAAATCGAAAATTAAATGAAAACCTAACTTAATCTATGCCATAACAAAGGTCGGATACAAAAAATAAAAATCGAATTTGAAATCTAAACTAAAACTAACTAACGCTATCAAATTCAAATAAAAAATTTAGAGCCGAGCACTTAACTTACACTATACACAAAGAAAAAAACGAAATTAAAATAAAACGAATCTGACCAAAGCTTTTAACGCATATGTTGTATTTGATTTTTCAATGTTTGCGTTTATTTGTATGTTTGTGTTTTATCTGCAGGTAGTTGGAGGAGTGACAGCTAGCGTGGGCAGAGAGACGCGTAGAAGCCAGACGGCAGACAAGAAGGAGACGGTGAATGGGTTCGAAGGTAGATGCAAAGGAGCGAAGGTTGCAGTTCGATGAGTTTGCACAGCAGAGGAAATGGTCGCATGATGGGATCGATTGCAGAGATATCGAATTGTATGCAGGAAAGGCGTGAGGAAATGGGGCTCGGACGACAAAGGAAATTGGAGCTGATGGCACAATGCAAGCGGACGCAGATGGAAACGAAGATGAGGACGACAATAAAAGGTCAGAGGAGAAACGGACGCGCTGAATGAGGGTTAAGACATCAAGGAAAAAGAGGACGGCTTGCAAAGAAAACCGAGCAGAACGATTGCAGACAGCAGGGAGTGAATAGCATTCAGAGCCAATAATTAATCCAGTACATTTAAATTTCCAGCAAAATTTAAAACTTCTTCAATTTACGCTCAGATTTCATGCTCCTTTAAATCGAAACAATGTCCAGATTCGTCCACAGTAGGGATTTGAGGGCAGATCTGGCCTTTGGAGGCCGGATCTGCCTCAAATCTTAAATTTTTTTTTGATTTAAACCCAAAACCTACGAGAAACTAGCTAGATATGAAGATACACACACCAAGAAACGATTAAACCCTTACAGTCTTGAAAAATTTACAAATTTACAAACTAGTTTACAGATTTAAAACCCTCATGGCCAGATTTGAATCCATTTCAGCGCAATTTTTTAGAGATTTAAAGTTTTAGTGAGAGGCACAAGCCCTAGAAAACCCTGCAAAACCACCAATTTCGTAAGATAGACTTGGAATTCAACAAATAAGGAGCTTTTTAGATTTATGTTTATTGAGAGTTGGCTGGTCCAATCGAAGACTTCCCCAGACACTCAACTTTAAAAAAAATTTTCCCTGCACACTTAGATCTGAATTTTAGATCGATAGAGATTTAAGAAAATAACATGAGATCTTTCAGAAAAATAAAAATGTCATTTTATGAACCCAGAAAACTGCACAAGATACCTGTATGCAGATTAATCCATGAAGGCCATCAACCATAAAATGCAAAAACAAAGTAGTAGAGTTTAGAGACAATTCACCACATAGATCCGAGAAGGAACATCAAAATTTGTAACCCCAAAGTCTTTATGCTTTATTCCTCAAAAATTTACAAGAGCTTCTAAGAACAAGTGCACGATTCTGAGATCGGATGACTCAATACTGACAAAGACCTCTAAATTTATAGGATAAAATCTCCAACGGCTAGTTTGGATGATCCTTGTCAAAATAATCTCAATCGCCCAAAAGATTTAATCATCTTTTAATCAGGAGCGTTGAAATTAAAATTTTGGGGAAAAAACGAATTTATCATTTAATTCAATTTTAATTAACTCAAAAATATTATTTTTGAGTTAATTACCCCAAAATTTTGACTTTGACTTAACCACCAAGGCCCAAGGGTTCAAAATTTCTTAAAATTCTCAAAATTCCCTTGACCTGGGGCTTTCAAAATCATTTTCCAAGGACCCACAAATTTTTCCTTTAAAGATTTAATCCTAACTTAGGATCCTAAATTAATTAAATTTCTGGTTTAAGAATTTTTTTTTTAAATTAATTGACCAGAAAATTTAATTAATTGACTGAGAGGAGATTTTAATTATTTTTCCAACCCTCTTTTACATGAGATAATACATTTTCATACATAAAGGGGGGATACCCATTTGTATAGACCCTCAATAAATACCCAGTTCTGCGACTCAAAATATGATCTAGTAAACCAAGTAGCTCAAACTACTTTTACAAGGACTCGATAGAAAACACTAGGACTCACTTAGCATGCTGATGATAAAATCCACCCTAGCTTTGGGGTGAGGCTGGAGGGAAAAACTCTGCTGATCACTTTCGTGAATCAGTGAGACAAAAAACCTCCTAGGATAGAAATTATCAACAACATATTAGGCTTACCTAGGTTGTTACATACATTGACGGTCTTACTTAGATCATTTACATCATTACATGCAGAATGGGTTTACATCATTTATAACAAAATGTCGTTTGTTGACTGATGATGGAATCTGAATGGTGCAGCCACGTCGAACATGACGAATCCCATTTTAAAAAATGGGGGTGTACTGCTATGGGGTAGTTGACAATGTGTGGTCAACAATATATATATATATATATATCAATGTTACCAAACTCGGAATCAACAATAATCAGCGAGAAAAAAGAGTGAAGATTTTTAATCAGATCATGAAAAAATTGGTGAATTCAATAAATAAAGATATACACATATACTGAATCAAAAAAAAAAAATCATTGATTTTCAATAAAGCCATGTCCAAACAATGCATTATATCAATTGATGTCCAAAATATTATGAATGAATAAGTATCCCATATATGTTAAGAGTCCAGACATGATCCAAAGTACTGAGTCTTGACTCCTAACCAATGACTACATAGAACCAGAAGCATCTATTTCCAAAAGTTTACAAAACACTGCATACTATTCAGTAAAAAAATAGTAAGTAACACTCTAAGAGTGAGAACTAGAAGCGATTCCTCCCACTCCTTCGCTTGCTTGACTCTCAAAATTCTCCAAATCATGTAGGCTTAAAAGAGGTGACTCCTCCAATTGGACCCAATTTGTTGCATTTGTAGTTTGCAAATCTAACTCTTTAAGGTCGATTAGTGAATGATCCAAACCTGTCATTGTCATGAGACATTGAAATGTCAATTAAAGTTTGAACTTTAAAGTGCCAATCAGATTATGAAACCTTCAAATTCAGGCTCTTACCTAGTATTTGCTTGTTGTGAAGTTGTAGATTGTAATGGATAAATACAAGGTCATTTAAACGCTTTTGTGTCAATCGGTCGTGCTTCTTAGAATGTATTTTCTCAAACATGCTCTAGTTGCACACAACCTAAAGCGCTGCATGATTGGTTTAAGATTTGAATGGCAAATCTCTTCAAATATGGCGTATCACTACCAAAGTTTTGCCACCATATACCTAGCAATTAGCAAGGGTTCGTGAGTAGTAAGTAATAAGCACAAATCAAAGATGATAAATAGTAAATAATAAATACTAAAAACTTAAAAAGACAATAAAATTTAATAAAAAATTTAACATACAAAATAAACTTTAAACAAATTTAATGAATTGATGAAGCCTTCAAGCCTCAAAGGGTACCTTACAACATCTTAGTCTTTTCTCGTATAGCACTAGTATAGGAAAATAATTTGGTTGGTGCCCTATAATCCTGTTGTTGGGCAAAGACACGACTTGGAACTTCTGGATCAGGGAAGCACCTTTCAATGCATGTCATAAGTCCTTTGCCAACCTCCCCATCCTCATTAAATTCGCTGTTATCATAAAAATATTGTGGTTTTAAGAAGTACCCAACAACATGTAAGGGGGAATGCAATTGCCTATCCCAGTGCATCAATAATGTCCCAAAGAGGGATATACTTGGCCTTCTCATCCCCATATCTTCTTTTGATGGCCTCCTTTGCGAGATCCATCGCCTCATAAATGTAACCCATAGCGGGTTTGTCACCATCAACCATCTTGAAAGTTCGAGCTTTCAAATTTAACGAAATATAAAACTTCGAAAATGAAATGAAGCTTGAAATGAAATTTTAAAAATGAAAAAGTTAAAAGTACCTGAGAACTTTGACAAGGGACTTTGTCACAACAATAATCTCTTCGACATCTTTCCAGAAACCGTCATTAAACACAAGTGCAACAATTTCAATGCCTTTAAGGACCTTGGAATGTTTAGATGTCATTCACTCAAGTCCCAAAAACATCCTCTTCAGATTTATCTTTTTCTCAACTACAAATTGCAAAGGTATGAAATTTGTTGCAAATTTGGTCACTGCAAGTTGAACAATTTCTTTACCTTTAATGTATTTTCTCATGGTGTTTAGGACAATAGTGTGGTTGTACAAGTATTTGGTTATGGATTTTGCCTTCTCCACAACCTCATGTATCCAATGAAGTTTACCAATGTCCTCAAGCATGGAATCTATGCACAAGAGGTCCAGAAAATAATGGGGTGCCTAATCTAAAAAAGTCTACCAGCAGCCATATAATTAGCTGCATTGTCGGTGACAATTTGTACAACATGTTCTTCTCCCTCTTCTTGAATGACCTCCTCCATCATTTCACAAATAAGTTGGGTAGTCTTAACCTTGTCTGAGGCATCCATTGATTTGAGAAACATTGTTCCTGCTCCAAGATACAAGGAAATTTATTAAAGTTATATTCCTTTAATCAGTCCATCCATCACTCATGATGGTGCACCGTGTTTCTACCCATGATGAATGAAACTTAGATAGCACAAGCATGAGATCTTCAACACTCTCTAACAACAAATTTGTCCTAAGGCTCTCTGATGAAAGGGGCTTTGAACCCTGCACCTGCAATAACAACTGCATCAATCATATCTTGCCAATAAGGACTTCTGACACAGTGGAAAGGTATGTCGGAATAGCACAAAAAGTTAGCAGTGGCCTTCCTTGCCTAACTATGGACATTTTTTTCAACCAGTGGCATCCAAGGTAGGTTGGGAACCGGGTTTTGTGTGGGGAGTAAAAAAAGTGTTCATGTTTTCACCTCGATTGTTGAATGTAGAAGGATTCATTTGGCCTTGAGTTTGACTTGGACTTTGAGGCATGTGTGGGAAACTTGGCCCGACATTGAGGATTCAACAGAGGGAGATGACAAGGGGGTATTGGAAGAAGAATGGCTAGATCCAAGGGTTCCTATTTCTACATTTTGCTTTGCTTTCGTGGCATTATGCTGACTCAACATATCAAGGGCCAAGATTGCTTGGTTTTGACATGTTGGTCAACCTTGTTTCAAAGACTTATATCATGGGTGCAAGGTGGTACTTGAATCTATAAATGCCTCCACTACATTTCGCTTTGCAAAATTTACAAAGGAGCCTGGGGTCTCCGGGAATCTTGTCACAGCAAGCCCAAGCAAAGTCCCTCTCCCTCGACATTGTTGTTGTTTTGGACTTGTGTTTAGTTTGTGGCTTATGTTAAGATTTGGAGTCGTGGCTTCTGTTTAATTTGGCTCTTGTAAAAGACAATAAAAAATTAAAATTAAAAATGCCATATATGTTGTATATGTTTGTACTTTGTAGAAATAAACTTTGAAATGACTCTGTCATAAATGATTCCGCAAGTGCCAAGAATGCATTAGCGACAAAAAGATGTGAGAATGACTGTGAGGATATATTCCATTAACTGCAAATGACAAAAGAAACAAAATAAAAAACTCTACAGACAGGGATGAGATCTTAGTAGACTCCATTTCATAAGCAGAAAATGTTTTCCCTGGAGACTCATTATTAGCGGACCTCTTTTACAGACCTCAGGTTCATGAGAAGAAATCATTTTCCATGAGAGATGTATCACTAAGTTTAATGAGACTTTGGGTATACAAGAGAGTTACACTTCTATTTCTGATAACCATATCTTCAGAGAAAGGAACTAGGTGATAGAAGATTTATCAATGGAGGGACTTCATTTAGCTCGTACAGTTTGGATCATTCTAGAGTTGGTAGTTTGGATCATTCCAAAGGATAAGAACGATATTTGCAATGAATTTCAACATGCATCTTTCTTTTAAAGACATTTTACTTCATACTGCAGTTTTTCAAAGATCACCTTATATGGCTTTTAAAGAGCTTTTGGATGGACTTCATATAAAGTGGGCTTCTAGGACATTTCTATTATGTAGTTGTTTGAAGCTTATAGGTCTTGACTCCCAAGTATGTAAAATATATAGGCAATGGGAATAAATGATAAAACAACATTCAAACTTCAACATACCTTTTATTTTAACTACAAACAATAAATTAATTCATCCTCAAAATTAAAACTATCACCACCTCTCGAGTCTCAACTATGGTTTGGGTGTTTGGGTTCCGATCCAAGTTCCAACCTTGATTGTTGAAGGTAATGCGTGACAAAGTTGCAGCTTGAAGGTAATGCGCGACTACTCGACATGGACAGAGCACATGCTAGCGGCTGAAGCTAACGTGCAGTTGCACACTACAAGTACACCTCTATTACACTAGTGACTATGCCTGTCGCTTCTATTACACGGGTTAAACTGGTTACTAAAAGTCTGAAATTGAAACAACGTCCATGTCTCTACGATTTACCTTCTCGGTGTATGAGTTGCAGGCTTGAGTAGTGAGAAATCAGTTTTGGAAGGACCGACGTTTAATTTTTAACAATGCGACAACCCTAAACGTTAAAAACACGTGCTCACCAAGTCAAGGCCGAAAATCGCATCAATTGGAATTAATCGTTGGAATCAGATTTAGTTAGTGAATCGCGAGTCAAAATTACATTGACCACAAGTCAAACTCGGTCAACGCGAGTTTGACTTGCTGAGATTTGGATCAAATTGTTTGGAGGCTGAGCATATTTTGACTCGCGATTAATTGTGATTGATCAGAGAGTCTTGTTTCACTTATATATATATATATATATGATGTGTCCTCTGTGTCCTGTTTTTGGGTTTGTAACTTTGTTGTGCCTCATGTCGAACACTAGTGTTTTTGTGTCCTATGTCATTGTGTCATGTGACCTAGGCTTGTGTTGGTTGCCAAAATACATTGATTGCATCTTCATTGCTCAAAGTTGTAGAAAGAAAAAAATTCCAAGCAAGTTGGACACAAATCAACATGCTTGAGGATCTTGGGGGATAGAAGTAATCAAGCCAAGGTTCTTACAATTTTCTCACAGCACTTGAAGTATAACTATGGAAGTGCATGCGAGAAACTCAATGTATACAATCCCAATTGTACTTGAACATCTAAATTTGAAGTGAGAAGAGTGGAGCAAGAAGATGGAAGGATGAAGGCACTGGTGATTGTCTCCTTTGCTTGCATGTGAGAAAATCAATGTATACAATCCCAATTGTACTTGAACATCTAAATTTGAATTGAGAAGAGTGGAGCAAGAAGATGGAAGGATGAAGGCACTGGTGATTGTCTCCTTTGCTTGCATGCTTATTTATAGGCAAGAGACGATGAAAAAGGAGAGCTGGTTAAAGAATAAAGCTAATCCTTGCTCTAAAATCCCCCCTGAAAGGAAAGAAAACACCCCACTGTGAGATTATAGGACAAAAAGATAAAGCATGCCAAGAATAGAAAAGGGAAAACCCCAAGTAAAGCATCCAAGTGGAGTCCAATTAAATCACTTCTTTCCCAATATTGAAAGCTCTTTCTTTAAGAGAAAAGTCAATAAAGACAACTTTTCTAGCATGGAAGCTTTGTAAGAATGCAAGTCAACATGGAAAAAACTTGCTTTAAAAAGCAAGGGAAGCCAAAGGTTCCGTCCCAAGTGGGGTGCACTAGTCTAGGATAGATGGCGAGGGTCAACCACCTCATCCTCCATGAATTGTCTCAACTCTTGTTTGGGGGCACACTTCTCCTTGGGTTCTAGAATGATGGTGCATGTTCATAATGAGGCTGCACCCCATCTATATCAACACATCAAATAGGACCATGAAAAATCACACATTGAAATTGGACTAGGGCACACATCTCCATTGATAAAATCACACTGCATCACAAAAGACCAATATTCATGGAATCTCCTAAAAATTGAAATCCATCCTCGTTGCTGGAAGGGCAACCCAGGGCATTTGCTATTTTTAGAAAGAGCAAAAAGCAGAGAAGCCCATATTTGCTTATCACCACAAAAATTGGCAGAAACATTCTCCTCCAAAATGGTATCCAAAATATCAGTGATCTCAAAAAACCAAAAGCTCTAATTTTCCCCTAAATGTTCATGTTCTCCAATAATCACCAAAATTGATTCCTATGCACGTCTCCATAAAAAGTGTATATCAATAGTTTCTAAAAACATACTTTTCAAAACTAAAAAGCCCCCCCAAAATAAGTCAGAGACATTGTAAGTATCAATATGTAGTTCACACCCTCTCATGCGTGCATGATATTTTACATGTCACATGCAACCATGGAGAACCAGCAGAACTCGAAAAAGCTGTCAACATTGTTTTTTTAAAAAGTATGAATTGATCCCTGAAAAACGCTGCTCTAAAGACCTCATGCAAGAAACCCATCCAATCATTAACTATGAGAATGAAAATCTGTGGCCATGTGAAAGTCTGGGTTAAACTACTGACAATTTTTGATGTCATATGACGAACTTTAAATGATAAGCTCATCATGTAATATATCTGCTAACCGTCGATGTCAATGGTTTTGGAAGACTATGTTCATCCCGTAGTATATCCACAAATCATTGATGTTGAATCAGCAAGAACCTAACAAGATAACTAGTGACACATCTCTTTTGCGGAGAACTCTGATTACACCAACAGACACCAGTCTTTGATAAATAGTGCTCTAGAATGTTACAAATTACTCTGTAACTTAACAGGTTTCTATGTTAACACAAGATACTTTGATAATTCCAGATGAACTGAAATGTGGTAGATCTATAACAAATCACCTAGTAAATAACTCAACAAACATCTATAGAAAAGCTGACTTTGTCAATGGAAAATCTAGGACTGTATTGTAGATTTACATCAATAGAATAGATCAGCCATTAAGGATTACAATCGTAGACTAAGGCTCATGCAACAACATATCTCACTTAACAGTTTGATCTCTCATACAAAATTTCAGGTTCTAACAACCTCATACCTATGCTTATGCTTTCAAATACACTCATTAACCTTAACAATAACAGGTCATATGTGTGTATAGATAAGAAATGCAAATATCAACATTGATTGGGCTATTGATCAAACTCCACAACTGTCCATTTAATGTAGGTTCGTACGCTTGAGGCTTATTCTGTTGTTTCACTGAAATTTGATTATCAACTGCCTTGAACAATAAAGACTAGAAGATAAAGCCATAATTCCACCAATGGTTGGATCCTTATCAGTGTACCAAACTCAAAACCCAATATGATGTGGCAACTTATGTGCTCTAGTGCACTTCAATTTAACCTGTGCCAGTTTAATTTGCGCCAGCACAAAAGACACTCTGCACCTTCACCTCACTGACATGATACATCATTCTGTGCTTCATTTGTATTTGTGCACCTAGATTTCCCATTAATATTTCTAACAATTACTCAGTTAAAAAATGTCCATCTTCATTCCAAGCATTGCTCTAAACTTCAAATATTTTTTTTTCCTTAAAGCTTTTGTAAAGATGTTTGCTGAATTTTCAGGTCTTTTCCAATTTAATCTGGTCTACCTTAAATAATGATTATGAATTCAATACAGTCACTGCTCTAATGTGAAATTGCATTCCTCCCCCCAGCTGAATAAAACCTTGATTGTCACAAAAGATAAACAATAGGCCACCCTAGTGCCAAATCAGTGTCAACCAATAATCTCCTCAGCCAAACTTGTTCACATGTTGCATTGAATGCACCTTTGTACTTGGTTTCTGTTGAAGATAAAACAATTGTGCATTGCATGTTATTACACTAACAACAATTTAATCAATATGGAATGCAAAAATAAATTGGATTTCTTCTTGTTCATGCATCCAGCCCAGTCATAATCTATGAAGCCAACCAACCCCAAACCAACATCGCATTGGTAAAATTCAAATACCAAACGAATGCACCTTAACATATCCCAAAATTCTCTTTTCTATCTTGCAATGATTTCTTTTAGGTTCTCCCATGTACCTAAATACTGGGCCAATTGCATGACAAAGATCTATTCTTGTAATGGTAAGATATATAAAAATTTATAATGTCTATAAAGGTTTGCATTTACAACTTTCCTTGATTCATCCTCAGTAAGCTTTGTTGCAGGGTCTATTGGGGTGTTATATTGCACTGTCGTTTTGAATTTCTTGACTAGTGCACCAGTGTTCTTGGACTGAGACAGGACATTCCTCTAGATTTTTTATAGAGTTCCATACTAGAATAGTAGTGTAGCACACTAAGGTTTGTCATCTCAATAGTGTAGTAGATCATCTTTCACTGCTTTGATATTAGCTTCACTATTTACTCCTCAAAACTAAATCATCAACGTATAAAATGGTTAGCAACAAGCCTCCACTTTGAGAGGTCTCCACATAGAGATTAGGTTTTGCATCACTTCCCCTTATCCCTCTTTGCAAGACTCTATTTTCAGAAAATCAAAATCTATAGACCAATTGAAGTTTGATTATTCACACAGAGACATTTTAAAGACACAATCTTTCAATTGAATGCACAGTACTTACCTGGAATGCACAGTACCTACCTGGTTTTTGCTGTTGAAGTCAATCCCGGCTGTTGATGCTCCAAATTTGCTCCAAATTCATTCGATCTGGTTACCAAAAGACCAAACCTCCTAGCCAAACTGGGCACAACCTCGGTACCCAGCTCCAGAATACTTCAGAATTTTAGTACTCTGGCCCCCGTGCCCAAAAGCATCAAGAACAATCAAAGCTCAATAACCTTCAGTTTGTCTGTGTCTCATTGTTATAAATTCTTTCTTCATTTTTCCCCGAAAACTCTTTTCTCCCAAAATTTCCTCCTCCCCCTTCGTGCTCCCTTTGGTCACTATATAGCTAATCCTTGGCGGTCACCGCTTTCTCTACCAGTGGATCCGCTGCTCTTTTACATAATGACACCTTCAATCTTCTTATAATGTGCAGTATTCACTTAAGGAACTGGTGTATTGACATGTGTGTTAATTTTAACTTTAATTTTTAGAATTCATTTTTATATCAATACCTTTGGTCCATTAGGTGTACTATAATTTGATTTAATTTATCATTTGACAATTTATTAATATTATATATTATTTCTTTATATATTCTGGGATATATAAATATATAACCATATTTATAATTGACTTTAAATAAATCCAGGTCCTCCTGGAGTGATCATCAATGAATAAAACATAGTACTCATATCCACTCAAGGAAACATGAGACATTCGACCGCTCACATCGGAATGAATCAAATCAAGTATCCCAGTCGCTCTGCTGTCACTGCTGGGAAAAGGGGATTTGGCAAACTTGCCCATCGCACATCCTCTGCAAGTATCAAAGTGATCAGTACTGAAATCTGGCACACCTGTAGTGATCTCCCGCAAAGTCCTCAAGGCTCCATACATGTGCCCCATCCTGCGGTGCCAAATCTCACACAACTCAGAACTGCTAGCTCTGCTGTCGGTACTATTGCTCAATGCCAAAAGGGGCTGGAATGCAAACCTGTACACCTTTGCATGGCGTACACCTATCACTCTAGCTGAATCAGCTGGAGTGCCCCTGGGATACATCAACACCTGTCCTCCCCTGAACAGTACCTCATATCCTCTATCCTCCAAGGCTGAGACGGATATGAGGTTCTTCCTCATCCCTGGCACATAAAGAACATCTGACACCTTCAAGGGAGGTTTAGACTCCCTCTGAAATGTCAGTGTCCCCACACCGACTGCTCTAACAACTCTGTCATCACCGAGTACTACCTCTACATCAGTGCCACTCTCTGAAAGCTCTGAGAAGTACTCACGGACTCTTGTCATGTGACGTGAAGCCCCACTGTCCACATACCAGATACCCGAAGATGCTCCGCTAATCGAGGGAAATGCATGCTCCCTCTGAACCTCTATGGCAGATGATCCCGCACTAGAGGACTCACATGCAGTGAACCCAAACTCCCGGTCAAAACGATCTGCAAAGTCCTCAACCTCTGTTGAAGCTGCCATGCTCTGGTTCTTCCCCTTCTTCTTCTTCTTCTCTGGACACACAACTGCATAGTGTCCCATCTTCTGACAATTCCAACACTTCACCTTGGAATAGTCTTTCTGTGTGTTACCCTGTTTACCTTTACCTTTACCTTTGCCCCCACCATTGCTTGTGGAAGCCTGCTTCTTGCCTTTGCCTTTCTTGCCTCCTGCCAATAGTGCTACATCCTCATCCTGCTCAACTGGCTTGGCTGCCCCAAGCTGACCTTTCCTGATCTCTGTCTGAATGCAATCATCCCAAAACCTCTCCCATGTGGGAAAGGTCTCACGTGCACAAACCCCATCAGCAAAGTTCATCCATGAACTAGGGAGGCCATTCACTGCAATCCGCACCAACTCAGTGGGTGGAATGACCTCTCCAATCGCTGCCAACTCATCTCTCACATTAGTAATCTTTGTGAGATATCCAGCTGCACTATCGGTCTTACCCATCTTAATGGTCTTCAGCTTCTCCTTCAGGACCATTTTCCGGTTCTCATTGGTACTCTGGTAGAGATTGGACAATGTTGTCCACATATCATGAGCATTTCTCTTTCCTCTCACATGAGGAATGCAATGGTCTTTGATTTCGTCTAGAATCAGTCTCTTACCCTTGTTGTTCTTCCTATCATATGCTGCCAACTGAGTAGCATCAGTAGGCACATTAACAGGCTGTTGTGTGGTATGAACCATGATATCCCAGACTTCTGCCTCCTCAAAGATACTCTGCATTCTCTCCTTCCAAACGTTGTAATTGGTATGCCCATCCAACCTATCCTCCACCCTCAATCCCAATGACATCCTGTTGTCCTAAAACTGAAAAATAGCACTGCTGTAGTAAAGATAAAAATTCTGTTTGTGAAAAAATCAGCTTGCTGGAATTTTCTGAGTGAAAAATCAGCAGGCTGTATTTTTCTCCTTGCTGTCCCAAACTGCACTTTCAGCACTCAAGCTCTGATACCATGTAGAAATTTCTTGTTTTTCCCACCCCGGTTTTCAGTTTCACCTTATTTCTCCGATTTGTTAAATGCCCTTTCCCATAACCTTACATTCAACAAGCTGGAAAATAAATATTGTTGAAAACACAAATTCTGGAAATTTTTCAGAATGCTGGAAAATGCAGAAATAAAAATCAGCAGATACAAACAGCCATTCAACACATGATAACACAGTGATTTTTAGTCAAGGTGACCTTGGAAAAACCCCCTACAACTCTTGGGGAAAACCAGTTCGAAAGCTCCTTATTTCTGGAAAAAATGCTTTTTACAGTGAGAAATATTTAGAAAAATCAGCAAGTAAACTTTACAACTTATCTCGTTTTCCGTGCTTAACCACCGCCTCGGAAAATGTGCAAACAACAAAACAGAACAACATTAAATGCTATACAGCCTCCTTGATTTTCGTGCCCAAAAAATCTGCAATAATTGCAGCTGTACAACCTCCTCGATTTCTGTGCAAAACAGCAATAAATGCTGCTGTATGGATCTCGATTTTTGTGCCAAAAGAACAGCAGAAACTTGCTGTACGGAATCTGCCTCGATTTTTGTGCAAGAGGACAACCACTTGTTGTACGGCCTGCCTAGAAATTCGTGCCAAATAAAACAGCCCTCTGCTGCCTCGAAAACTGAGCCAAACTGCTGTACGACCTTTTGGAAATTGTGCCAAAAAGCTGTTGTACGGTCTTCTAGAAAATCGTGCCAAAAACTGCCTTGGAATGTGTGCCAAACTCTACTGTACGGACTTGCTGAACCGCTGCCTTGGAATGTGTGCCAAGCTGCTGCCTCCTTCTCCTCACTGCCCAGAAATCTCCCTTGCTCTCTTGCTCTCCTTCTCTCAATCTGCTCATGAAAGAATATGAATGACCTTTTCTCTCCTTTTCCTCCTTTAACCTAACCCTAAGTGACTTTTGGGGAATCCCTAAATCCAATGGCTGAAATAGATTGAGATCTAGGGCTGAGATTAAATGCTCATTTAAATCTCACTTTCTATTTTTTAATTCACCCCACTTTAATAAAGATCCACTTAGTCATTTATTTCCAAAGTCACTTTTCCTTTCTAATTTTACATTGACTTTATTAAAGTCACTTTAAAATTAGACTTTAGTAACTTTATCACTTAAAGTCATTTTTAAATTAGATTTGACTTTATAAAAATTATAAAGTCACTTTAGGAGAAAAATTAAATTCTTTTGGACACTTTTCCCTAGGCCAAAGATCAAAGCATTAGGGAACCACCTGTCCTCCAGTACCCAAATTTCAACATCTCATATGTATGCTAATATTTCTATGTTCAAGTTGGGTCATTACATACACCCCTCCTTCGGGGAACTTCGTCCTGAAGTTAAGTTTTATGTCGTATATCATTAATTATTTAAGTGATTAGTATAATCATACAAGGGTGGTGTACCATAATTGAATTTTCGTTTAATGTGTGAGAACAATTTAACATTTATGTTTTGATCATTTATTGGTTTACAAATTTTAGTAGTCATGTCTTGCCCCAACGGTGTTCCCAAGCTATTCTAGAATCATCCTATCCTCCCTAATCTCTTCTGCTCCCATCCTATTCGTCCTCTACAGGAATATGACATGGCGTCAGCTATACTAACCTAACCATTCATAGACCTCAAGGGTTACAGCGTCTGACTATATTGACCTGATTCTTTGGTAGGCATCTGGTAGTCATTATCACACGTCTAAGGGAGCGTGACTCGCACAGTCCTTCCATGACTCCAGGTTTTGGAGGATAAATGGTGGGCAACACCTCCACCCCTCCTAGTAGGACCAAGGTTAACACCCTATCATGGAACCTCAGTGCATCTCAACTGTTCTTAGAGTTTTGTCATCACGTAGTCAGTTTGGTAATGATATCATCTGCGATGTAAACACTTGTCCACAAATTATAACATATGTATCAATATATTCAAAGAAAATTGTTACTCAAATAACATTTCTACTCATTCCAAATATGTTGCTATCTACGATATTGATCCTTGAGTTCATATAACATACTCGGTTATGTTATCCAATAGGTATGTAAATTCATTTTCACCTTAAATAGTCAAGTGTAATCACTCTCTTATCTCTATCTCATCACTAATGTTGATATGTAAAATTATAGATACCATATCCATAACATAATTCATAATTTATATCAGTATCCCGGTACCAACAATGCTTAAGCAAATGATATATTCTTACATATCATAGTACAAAATGACAGTCTTAAGTATCCATCCAAAATAATGTAAGGTTATACAAAAATAAGTTTTTAATTGCTTATAAATATAACCCACAATTATAAATGTCACATAGAATAATCGATCACAGATATACAAATAAGGGTGTAGCTACTATTTTCTATACTATATTACCCGATTAACCTTATAAAAAGTCACAGGTTGAGACTCTAAATCTAAATGGAGGGTTGCTCCAATCTTTATGATTGCATATATAGAAACGAAATGAATTGCAACAAGAGCACAAAACACTTACTGCTTAGTTGGAGCATGATCTAATTTCTTGATACAGGTTGATTAAGAACTCTAAAACACAAAACTACATATGGATCCAGCCAATCTTTTAATTCTTGTTATTTATTTGTCTTTTAAGTCTAATTATCTTTGATCTGTAATCTGGATCCAAAGAGATAATAATAACGTTAACTTCTTTATCATGTTATTTCAGCTCATCTTCAGCCTAACATCTAGAAGCCATGGAGTAGGGTTTTGCAGAACTAATAATTAGGGTTATTCTGGAGATGGAGGAAGATTTAATTGGTTACTCTAAAGATCCCTTAGTGGGAGGTTCATTTCTATTGAAGGAATTTGTTACTACTTGAAAAATGCATTAATCACTTTTCATTATACTTGGTCTACTTTGTTCAAGCAGGGTTCTCTTCAAATTTCCCATATAGACCAAGGTGTTAGAAATGACTAAGGCCCTAAGTTTCAAACTATCATATGACCATAGCCTTTTCAGATATGTAATGTTCTTAGTCTTTTCATTTTTATTACATTGACTCATTTATTTCAACACATAACTCATCAATGACATACCAAATTCTTATTCTTCACATCAATCGTTTTCTCATTAGTCCTTAGGCCTCATCTTATCACCAAATGTATCTTCTTTTCTAATGGTGTACAATTATTATCTTTAATATTTACCTTTAAACATTTTCTCAGTTTATCACTTGTTATTCTTAACAAATTAGGAATGTTCACAACTACTTATAGGTTCATTGCTTTGACCCTTACCAATCATGTTTCTCATATCCTTAAGAAAATTCTTCTTGATAGAAAACATTCCTTTACTTCTTCATACCAGATATTCCTAAAGTTCCATGTCTACTTCAATTTGAAAAAGAACATATTGTCAACTTGACTTTTTTTCCTCTCCTCTAGTCATCATGATTTTCTTTCCTTCTCTCTTAATACATAAAATTATTATACTGGGAAATGTCGTTACTATTTCCCAACTTGGGTAAGACTTTATAAATAAATTCAATAACATGGATATTGAATGCAATCTATTTATCATTTTAGGTTTTAAGACATCACGAGATAGAATTTCTTAATCATACTCCATGATGTCCATAATCCATGGATACAGTTAGTCACTTAAAGAAAATTTTATAATGTGACTCTCCCATTAGAGGGAGAAACCATAATAGATGTTTCCATGCACATAAATTATCCTATAATTGATTAATTTTATTATAGATTCACTCTTTAATCTAATGTCATTGACTTCTTATATTGCTTTGTGAAACTTCCATTCACTCACCTTTGGTGCTATTTTTGTCGATCTCAATATTTTAAGTTGATTACGATAACTAACATTTATTATCATCATTAGAAGTTTGTAATTTCTTTCTTTTCCTGTCCTCCCTAGGTACTATATGGATTATATTACGGTAACAATGGAGATCAAACTTTGAAATTTTCCATTGCACTCTCTTGGTAACTATATCTTCTTGTTCTAATAGTGTGTTTACTACCTTACAGGGTGGTTTCTTACCAATTTAACATATGTTTCATCCATTTTGTCTTCATTTGATGTGTACCTTTAGTGAACTATACTTGTACTCTCAATTTGATTACTCATTATTTCTTTCAACATTTCTTGAATAGTTAGTGTCTTCTTTCATCCATCAATTTACCTCAAACTAGCTTAGTCGTTTATGTGTTTGTAGCTTCACATTTAATGGTCTTGCCATAATGTCCATAGTCATGCTTTCATTACCATTCTTCCTTTCTTCAAGAGTTAACTTCTCTGGAGCAACTCCGCCAACTAATCTTTATATATGCCTAAATAATTACCATGAATCATCTTATATAGTGTCATAATGTCCTTAATTCTCCTTCCTAAACCATATTGTTTTCCTTTCCATGAAAATGCTATGTTGCCATATTATTTTGTTTTGGACATCAATATATCCTTACGGTTGTAAATGGTTAATTATCTATCTTAATAATGGCATAATGGTTGAATCTCAAAATGTCCAATTTAGTGAATATTCAGCTATAAAAATTTAGCCTTCACTCTACTCCTTAAACCACTTGCACATATACTTGGATAGTAATTATAGTATTAACATAGGAAAGCGATATAAAATACATTTGCATAAATTCATATCATCAATGGTTATAGTTATCAGCTAGTAATATATATATATATATATATATATATATATATATATATATATATGAAAAGCTCGGCGTCACTTGAAGAATGGAATGTTTCAATTGCCTAAAAACAATTAGGAAAGTTTTCATTCTGATGTTCAAAAGTTACGGAAAAAGTTTGTCTAAAGTGATGTTATTGTGCTCATTTTAATATAATAATTTGAATGTACTTCAAACTTTACTTGAACAATATACAAAATCTTAAACTTCAGTTGTGGAAAAATTTACGGCTGATATCCGTGAGTTATCTCAACTCCTTTGTCGGATGGAATGTAAAGTAAAAGTAATGATTTAGGAATCAAGTGGGATTGAGCTTGATATATGTCTTCGATACATAGATTAGTATTAAATATCCCATCTCTTTTAATAAAATGTATTATCCTAGGGTTCATATCTTTTGAATATCGAATTTAATAAAATTTCATTTTATTATTGTTAAAAGCTTCAATTTCTTCCAAAAGTTGAAGCCACCTTTCTTGTCATTTGAATGTTACATACCACTGAATACTTTGGGTAAATTATCAAGGATGACTCGGAGTAATACACCTCGGGTTATATAAGGATTGTTGTTATAATTATGAAAATAAGGCGGTGATATCAAAGAATCAACACAAGATCTCGGGAAATAGTTAGAAACTAAGTTATTCCCCATTGTGATCATTCATCCTAGTACTTTCAACCTAGTCTAATTGACCTCTAGATTAACTTTGTATTCAACACTTAAAACCTATGGACTGAAGTTCTCCTGAAGCCGTTTCTATCTGTTTGAAATCATTTTGTTTGCAGACTGCCAACCCACATTTATTTAATGCATATGATGAAATGAAACTATTAGTAGCACCAGTATAAAATGAGATTTTGAGTTTAATGCCGCTAATAGTACTTGCGGACTATACTACAATGGATTGATGTTCTGTCTAGTTCTTGTTGACTACTGTATGGATTCTACGATTGCCTTTGATATTTGATGATGGCTATTTAAATATGGCTATAAGTATTTGATGTACAATTTAGATTAATAAATACAATTTCGTAAATTCAAGCTCACATGCGGGTATAGTTTTTTTGCTATATTACCTGCAGGTAGGTCTTACTGGTACCGAGGTCAAGGAGGGTGGTATCGCTACCTCTTTGCCCTAATGCAGGGTGTTCTATCCTAATGTGTAATAATACCGATCATAATGCACGGGTCTTTTAAACCATAATGTCATTTTGTAATATTTATTTAGCATTTTCTAGTCTTTAAATTTTTGTCCTAAATGCTGTTATTGAAGGAGTCATATTTTCATTATCTTTATACTCTTAATTTCCAATTTATAGCTTGGTATTCATATATTTAATAGCTTTTCCCTTAACAAGTGATATTCTATATAATACCTTTATAATAACCATCAACTCTTCTTTCCTATAGAATCCTTCTAACTACATCCCCATTACTTATAAACTTATTTTATTTAAAACACCTTATCCCAATTTTAATAAAGTACTTTAATAAAATATTTCACAATACTTTTTTTTTTTTAATACATTACTTCTGAAAACTATGATTGTTCTGATTATAATAGTGTAATTCTATGGCATAGTAATATGTATAGATATTGATAATGACTCCTCCTTTTGTATAATACTTTAAGTAAAACTATAATGATTGATTTATAATGTAAAAATAAAGTCAATTGACAGGTTGTTAAAATTGGACAACTAGGTCCAAACTCCATGTTGTGATGCTCAGATGAAGATATCGATATTTTTATTGGATTCCTCTTTCGGAGAGGTGTAAGATCCATATAAAATTTATCTGAATCCGATGAGCAGAACATTTATTTTGAATTTATTATTTATAATAATTATATGTGCAGGTCAGCCTTAAGGTTTTACACCCCCAGCAGATGTGTCACACACCTCAATGATGTATATAAATACAGTGAAAGTTGGAGAGCATTTCAAACTCACTCAACACTCATCTTCTTCTCTTCTCTGATTTAGTACAAGCTCCTTGGAGGACGATTTCAGCTCACACGTGGGAAGAAGGACGAGTTTGTACAGCGAAGAAGAAGGATGCAGATAGCTGCAGCTAGGGTTTCCAAGGAAGTTTGACCAGTGTTGACTTTGGTCAACACATGGTCCAAAGAGGTCGAAATTTGTTGGAGAATTCGATTTTGAGAGGCCGTACACATTGGCACAGAAAATCGAGGTCAAAAGGTTGACCGAAGTTGGAGTTGCATTGACTTTGTTGTTGTTGCCTTGCGTTGACTTTTCTGGACAGCATTGACTTTTCTGGAGTTGACTGGGTGACTGATTTGAGGATTGTTGTGACACATTTTGGGTTGGCTGATCAAGGAGACTTTGCTGGTTGAAGCATTCTGTTGACCGCCGTAATGCACCTTCACATTCTCCTGTTTCTGGTTTGTCTTCTATAGATCCACTGGCATGTTCTATCAGCATTTTACTTAACTGTTTGGGTGATTCTTGTAATAAAAGTAAAGTTGCATCAAGCATAGAACATCTACAAAAATTTACATGGTATCAGAGCTGAGGTGAAGACAAGCCCTAACTTATAGCAATCACCATCTGAGAAAATGGGTTCCACAAGTTATGGCTTCAAGGAGAATGACAAGCTGACTGGAAGGGATGACTTCCATGCTTGGAAGATGATATTAGATCTCAAATTGGAAGACCATGATCTCATGGACCATGTACTGGGTAAGATACAAGAACCGCCATCCAATGCTACTGCTGCTGCTAAAACCAAGTATAAGAAGGGGGAGATCAAAGCAAAGCTGATGATTAGGGAATCCATACATAAAAGTCTGGTTGCCTACATATCTGAGCTAGGCACATCCAAGGAGATGTATGATAAATTGATCCTTATGTTCAAAGTAAACAATGTAAACCAAGTGTTATTCTTCAAGAATCAATTGAAGAATCTGAAGAAAGGCAGGGATGAGTCTGTCCAAACATTCTTTCTGAAATTGACCGAGATTAGGAACAATCTGCTGGCTATTGGGGAGACAATAGCCGATCGTGAGATGGTACTCACCGCACTTGGAGGAGTCCCATATGAATGGCAAGTATTCACCACTACCATTCTCAATAATAGTACTATTCCTAACTTTGACGAGCTACTGTCCAGATGCATGCAAGAAGAGACAAGAATGAAGGAATATGAAAATGACAGAAATGCTGCCTATGCTGCTCATTCTAGGAAGAACTCTAGTGGTCCTAAGAACAAAGGAAGAACAAGGGCCGAAGGAAAGAAGGGTAAGTGTTTCACTTGTCATAGGCCTGGTCACTATGCTAGAGAATGTCCCTTCAAGAAGGATTCTCTCGATAGTGATGACAACAACAACAACCGGAGGAATGGAAATCAAAGAAATGACAGATCCAAAGGAAAGAGGAAGGCTCCCTCTGGCGGAAACAATCAACCTTCTAAAAGGTCTAGAAACTCCAGGTATGAGGAGTCAAATGTTGTTGATAAAAGAAATGAATATATTCTTGTATCTGCTCTCTCTGCTGCATCCCCGCCCGACACTATGGATGTCTGGCTGATAGATAGTGGTGCCTCAAGACACATCACTGGGTTCAAGGAAGCACTCTCTGACATGGTTGAGAAGGACACTAATCTGGAAATTATCCTTGGAGATAATGCCACGTATCCCGTGAAAGGGACAGGGACTGTGACCCTCCACTTGTCTCAAGGACAAGTCCTGCATTTACAAGATGTACTCTATGTACCAAATTTGAAGAAGAACCTTGTGTCTATATCAGCCATGGAAGACAAAGGGTTCAATGTGACATTCACTGATGGAAAGGTGCTCATGTGGAAGAAGAGCTTCAAGGAACCTATCTCGATTGGGTTTAGAGTTGGCACACTCTACCAGGTTGGAGGAAGTCCGCTGGGAGCAATGACATGTGATACTATCCGACAAACCGAACTATGGCACCGAAGGTTTGGAGACCTTCATTACAAGGCCCTTCCCGAAGCAAGGAAGGTGGTGACAGGGATGCCTGACTTTGGAAATAATCATGAAGGTGTATGTAAGGGCTGTGTCGAAGGAAAGCATACAAGGGGACCTTTCCCCTCAAGTGTCACAAAGACATCTGATATTTTGCAACTGGTCCATTCTGATCTATCTGGTATGCTACTTGTGACATCCCTGGGAGGATGTTCTTACTATATGACATTCACTGATGACTTCTCCCGCAAAACCTGGATATACTTCTTGAAGAAGAAGGATGAGGCTTTCATGTGGTTCCGTACCTTCAAAGCCTTGGTGGAAAATATGACTGGGAAGAAGATCAAGATTTTGAGGACCGACAATGGCACTGAATATGAGTCAAATGAGTTCAAGGACTTTTGCAGAGAAGCTGGCATTAAGAGGGAGACTACTACTGCCTATACTCCTGAGCAGAATGGCGTTGCTGAACGAAAGAACAGGACCATTGTGGAAGCTGCCCATGCCATGCTATGTGACCAGGGCCCGAAGTTTCTGTGGGGAGAAGGCTAGAGATGCTGCTATTATTCCTTCTAACCAGAGTACTCCTCATTCCGCCACCAGACTCCAAAACTCCCGAAGAGGTTTTCTTTGGTAAGGCTTTGATGTCTCACATTTTAGAATTTTTGGATGTCATTTGTTTCATGTGCCAAAAGAAAAAGAAAGTAAGGCTGAATGTACCGGAAAGAAAGGAAATGTTGGTGGGCTACATTGAAACTACAAGGCCTATGAGGTCTATGTACTTGGTCGAAGGGAAGTAAGATATGCCATGATGTCACTTTTGACGAAGATGCTTCACACAAGAAAAGTAATAGATCTTCAGATACGAGGGGAAGATCATGAAGCAAGGCCTGGAAATCAAGAAGAACCGAAAGATGAGACGATGCCCGATGTTGAAGGACCAATGGACCAGATTGATCCCCCTCCTTCAATGGTGAAGAGACCATCATGGCTCAGGGACACTCTCAAGGATGTCAAGGGACATATGGCCCCAAAGGGGGACATTCGTGAAAGCAAGAAGCTAAGTAGATACCAAGAGTATCTAGCAGCCATGAGTACTATTGTACAATTTGAGCCTGGAACTTTTGAGGAAGCCGTAAAGCATCAAGTCTGGAAGGATGCTATGCACGAAGAATATGAGTCCATAATGAAGAATGATGTCTAGGATGTGGTTCCAAGACCGAAGGACAAATCAGTTGTCACAGCGAAATGCTCTACAAGATCAAGCATGGTTCTGATGGAAGTGCTGAAAAGTTCAAGGCAAGATTTGTTGCCCGTGGCTTCACTCAAAAGGAAAGAGTAGATTATGATGACATATTTGCACCTGTGGCACGATATACCACCATTCGATCAATCATAGCCCTCGCTGCTACGCAAGGATGGAGTCTTCTGTTTAGATGGATGTCAAGACCGCCTTTCTGCATGGTACAATAAAATAAGAGGTGTATGTCGAACAACCTCTGGGATTTGAAGTTCAGGATCGAGACACTCATGTCTGCAGATTGAAGAAAGCCCTCTATGGGTTAAAGCAAGCACCCAGAGCTTGGTACGAGAGGATGGATAGTTACTTGGTGAAGCTGGGCTTCACTCGAAGTAATGCTGATCCGAACCTTTACTTCAAGGTTGTACGAAGCCTCTACGATGCCGAGTGCGTATGTGGACAACCTCTCCTTGACGGTGCGACCCTCTCATTCATCAGTATGAAGGGCTGCGGCTGTGAGTTCGAGAGATGAAGGGACCCTGGGAGCGATGCACTACTTCACAGGCACGGAGGTCGGCGAGGAGACACGGAGAGATTTTTCCTTTCTCCAGGGAAAATACATTGTGAGGGGAAACTTACGGAAAGATTTGGTATGGTGGTGCCAAGACCGTGTCAACAATGGAACTCCTTTGAGGATTGGGTGGCGGCTAACTGAGCTGTGTTGGCAAATCTCTTGAGTATAAATCGCTCGTAGGAGCTTTGATGTTCTTAGTGAACACCCGTCCAGATATGTGTTTTGCAGTGAACACTTTGAGTCAACAGATGGTTGAGCCTCATCACTTTCACTGGGTTGGTGCCAAGAATCTTCTGAGATATCTTCGGGGCACGATAAACCATGGGTTGAGATACACTGCCGGGAGTGTGACACTCCGTGGATATACTGATGCCGATTGGGCTGGCAGTGTGGTGGATCGTAAGAGCACATCGGGATGCTGCTTCAATCTTGGTTCTGCTTCGATCTCATGGATGAGCAGGAAGCAGAAGTCGGTGGCTTTGAGCACCGCTGAGGCTGAATACATTGCTGCAAGTATGGCCTGTTGTGAAGCAGTTTGGTTGCGTAAGCTCTTTAGTGAGCTATTTGGACATGTGCTAGATACCACTGTGATACTCTGTGATAACCAGAGTGGGATTCGTATGACTGAGAATCCTGTGTTCCACGACCGATCCAAGCATATTGATATCAGGTACCACTTTATCCTGGATATGGTACAGCGAGGCGCCGTAAGGCTCGATCATATAGGAACTGATGAGCAAGTCGCGGATATTCTCACTAAGCCCCTGGGGAAGGTCAAGTTCCTAACCTTCCGTGAGAATCTTGGTATCGTGGAACGACCCTATGATGTGGGTCCCGTTGGACGATGAGCTCTGGGAGCTCTGGGGGGGCTTTGGGGATAGCTTCTCGGAGCTATAAGCACTCACGGGGCTAGGCTTGCCGAACCTTGTGGTGCTTCTGCCCCACCGTTGTGATTATTGAGTTGGTTCACCTCTCATTATCTGTGCCCCGTATGCATCCTACCCATTGAGTTCAGGGCTCATGGGAAGTACCTCTCATTTGGCCAATGAGATGGGAAAAGCTAGAGACTAGTAGCAAAGACTGATGGATGCATCAGAGATTGCCGTACTCTCTATCTAGGATGGCACGGTCCAACCACTTGATCTGGGATCAAGTCTAGTGAGGTCTCGGACCTCCGCCTGACTTCGGGTTAGATGAACCAACTTCGGGTTGGTTGAAGACTCTTTGTGAGTCTGATAGAGGTTTCGGACCTCTAGGCTGAATTTGTCAGCCGGGGGATGATGTCTTTGTGACTGACCTAGTTCTGTTCTGAAATAAAGAGGCCAGCAAAGCAAGTTACGGCGGGATGACGCACGATGTTTGATTGCACTAATGGATGGAGTTCTTCCTAGTTGAGAGGGAGTGTTAAAATTGGACAACTAGGTCCAAACTCCATGTTGTGCTGCTCAGATGAAGATACCGATATTTTTATTGGATTCCTCTTTCGGAGAGGTGTAAGATCCATATAAAATTTATCTGAATCCGATGAGCAGAACATTTATTTTGAATTTATTATTTATAATAAATTATATGTGCAAGTCGGCCTTAAGGTTTTACACCCCCAGCAGATGTGTCACACACCTCAATGATGTATATAAATACAGTCAAAGTTGGAGAGCATTTCACACTCACTCAACACACATCTTCTTCTCTTCTCTGATTTAGTACAAGCTCCTTGGAGGACGATTTCAGCTCACACGTGGGAAGAAGGACGAGTTTGTACAGCCAAGAAGAAGGACACAGATTGCTGCAGCTAGGGTTTCCAAGGAAGTTTGACCAGCGTTGACTTTGGTCAACCCATGGTCCAAAGAGGTCGAAATTTGTTGGAGAATTCGATTTTGAGAGTCCGTACACATTGGCACAGAAATCGAGGTCAAAAGGTTGACCGAAGTTGGAGCTGCGTTGACTTTGTTGTCGCTGCCCTGCGTTGACTTTTCTAGAGTTGACTTGAGTTGACTGGGTGACTGATTTGAGGATTGTTGTGACACATTCTGGGTTGGCTGATCAAGGAGACTTTGCTGGTTGAAGCATCTTGTTGACCGCCGTAACGCACCTTCACATTCTCCTGTTTCTGGTTTGTCTTCTATAGATCCACTGGTATGTTCTATCAGCATTTTACTTAACTGTTTGGGTGATTGTTGTAATAAAAGTAAAGTTGCATCAAGCATAGAACATCTACAAAAATTTACACAGGTCCTATCCAACTTGGCAGGCGATTACTCATCTGCCTGGCCTTGTACAAACCTTTGCCTTGGAATCTTGTATGCGTTGGACTGACTTCGGTCGATGGGATTTTATTGACATAAAATATAGCCTATTTAATACAAAGTCGAATTTGTCACTTGAGATTTAAATATCAATACTGGGATTGCCTGCACTAGACCCATTAATAGTATTGCCACTAGATGCATCCTTGGAAGGAGATCGATCACCACTCTATTTGGCCATTGATGTCTTTTCACCTTCCAATTCTCTGTAGTTCTGCAGGTAGACCTTGAGGGGCTCCACATAGTTTTCGGAGAAGAGGAAGACCATCAATGGGGATGACTTGCTATGGGCAATGGGGACTCTAGGGTTTGAAAACGATGTGTTTCCTTTTATTTTATTTTATTTTTTTAATTATATTTTCTTTAGTATTATGTTTTTTTTATTACTTTTATTACTATTTATCGTTATTTTATTATTCTTTATTCTACATTTTTTTTCTTTTTATGCATTTTATGTTTATATGTTTTTACTGTATACTTTGTTTATATATATTCTTTTTATTATATTTATTCCCTTTCTTTAATTTATGTTATATTCACTACTATGTTTTTTTTCGTATTCACTTTATTGCTTTTATTTTCTCTATTTTCTTCCATTTTTCTTTATTATCTTCTTATTACTCTCTTATCTTATCTTTCTTTTTTCATTACTAGTCTTCTTACTACTCTTATATACCATTTTAAACTATTTATTATTTATTTTTATCCTTTTGTACTTTTATATTTATTTTACTCATTCTTCCCCTTCGCTACCTTTGTTTTTCATATATTAATGCCTTATTGTTATTGGATTTTGTTATTATATGTTTGCATATCCTAAGTATTCTTCTCTCTTTCATCTCCTTACATACCTTTTGCATCTTTTCTTTTATTTTTCTATTTCATTTTACTATCGTATACTTTTCCTCTGATACCATACTTTGCTATTTTCTCTTCTCCCTCTGACACTTGTCAGAGGCTTCCCCAGTGATGAAACTGATGAACTCTGAAACACATTCCTGCACCGTCTCCTTGGCATCTTTCGATATCTTGGCATTGGCTGGAAGGGCTTTCTTCATGATTCTATTCACATTAGCAATGGGCAGAAATCGATCATGTTCTTTCACGGAACCATCCTGGTTGTTGTACGTGTGCGCCCCTGATTTATCTTCTGAGCGCGGGCTACTATCGGGACTGCGCTGATGCTGAGTGGTCGCCATGGGTTACGTCAGTTGATGGGAATCATTGATACCCAGGTCCTGGCCTCGTGTGTGCTCAGAAAACCAACTGAAGAGGGCAGGGATCCGAGCTAACTAGCAGAACCCATCTAAGATTTCAAAGAAGACGAAGAGGGGTGTGACTTGTGGGGTTGTGGGCAGGTGGGGGTGGAGTTTATAGGTGATAAATTGGTATGAAATTCCACATACCCAACCCCGAGCAAACCTGTTGCGTTCAGACACGACAACAACAATTGGAGAATTGGGGATAAATTTTTGTGACGGCGGGAGATCGAAGTGAAAAGGCTCGGCACGAGATGGTGCCAAATTCCAATGGCTGGGAGACTCTCTCCTATACATTGCCTTTCAAATCCCAATACATCGGATTTGCAGCACAAAATAAAACTTAACAGGAATGACCAAAAAGAAACCCATCGTGCGATGTAACTGGGACTCCGTCGCCGAGAATTTCGTTGCCGAGAATGGGGTCATGAGTTCGACTCTCATTGAAAGCAGTAGCCGAGAGGAATCCATTGCGCTCTGCCCACCAAATCCTTCTACCTGAGATAATCCTTCTATGCAAACAATGGTTGTATTGGACTATGTATTACGTTGGTCAATTGTCGTGCACTAGGTATCGGCTATGTTCAATAGCATAAAATTATATATATAGATAAAACCTGAAAATACTCAAATCATTCAAACCCTCCCTTTGATGCAATTAAGTATGGATGTTTTCCACATCTACAGTGAAGGCAGTGACACAATTGGCCATTTCAAGAAGATGACTGTATTTAAAATGATGGCAATCACAATTTTGGTGGAACTGGAATTAGTGGACAGAACAACATTTAAGGCTCGGTCTTTTCTTGCAGGCAGCCACCATCATATTCTCAGGCAACGTATTCGTCTTTTCTTTTGTGCCATTTTTTAAGATAAAATCGAAGGGAATGATGAGCTATAGACAAAGATCCGAGAGCATATCTGTAGAAGTTACACGTTGAAGGTTGTACACTAGCCTTGTGCATAAAATTACAAATGTGTGATGTGTCTGTTTGGCAAGGTTGTATGTTGGTATGTATTACAATGACTTCATACTTGTGCAATGACTATTGTATGGACTAAATTGAGATTAATATGCACTGAAGTATTGACAACGAAATTAGCAACCACCAATACCAAGGTTTCTTGCCAAAGTACCCATAGGAAATATTTGCACTAAGCTTTGAGACAGAAGATTTTCTTTGATTATGCTTATTTGGCTATAAGAATATTAAAGGCAGCGAATATTGAAGAGATGGAGGCAATACAAGCTTGGAATCCATAGAAATGATTTAAAATACCCTAAGATCCACAGAGTGTGAAACTGTGCTCTGATACCATGTGTAAGGACCTCAATTTCAAAATAAAAAAAAATGATTAACAAAATTTATACCACACAATCCATAGTGGGATTTTTGAAGCAGAATATATATAAATTCACTATTTAATACTTACCTGGAATTGTGTTTGAAGATGTTCTTGACCCGTCATGGCTTCCGCTCCCGTTACCAAACCGCCATTTTCCTCCCAGCCTATCTGGGGTCAACCTCTCTGGTCCCCGGATCCAGAAGACTTCTGGCCCCCACGCCCAAAACTTAATAACAATCAAGATCACTCTATGGCTCTGTTAGAACTCATTGCTCATGTGTTCCACAGTTAGAAATCCTCTGACAGCTTTCGGGTCATTTTTCCCACCTCACTCACCCATGCCCATCAAGTTTCACCCCCTTCTCCTTTTATACAAAAATCCCCTAAGATATTTATTAAAATATCCTATTTTAATAAATATCTTAGTCAAATATCCTTTCAAGATATCTATTAAAATATCTTCTTTTAAAATATCTTAGAGTTATATTAAAATATTATTACTTCATAAATATCTTGGATTCCTAAACTACCTTGGATTTATTAAATATCATCATTTAGTAAATATCTTAGATTTTATTAAAATATCATATTTTATTTGCATAAGTCAATGCTTTTACTTTCCTTTGAAAAAAATATTAGTTATATTATGATAGTGGTAGGTATAAATTTTACCTCACAATACATTCATTATATTCTGGTGAGTTAAATATTTACTCAATACTTCAATAATTCACTCATTATCCTACACTAAGACTTTTCATAATTGATTAGTGCATATACTAGTGCAGTGCATGTGATACATGCATATGTAGCTATCATATGCAGGTCTCATATGCATTCTAATATTTCTATGTTCGAGTTGGGTCATTACAATGGTTGTGCACCGGGTGTGGTTCTAGGAAAAAAATATGATGAGGCAGCTACGGAGTTGGGTGTAGAAGATGTTGTTGGTGAAAAACCACTACCACTCTCATGGTCACCTCCACACCCTGCTATTCGACTCCTCAAAGTTGCCTTTCTAAGTTTAGTTGTTTCTATTCCTTCCAATGCTTTGAGGGCTCTTCGGATTATTTCTGAATTGGTATTTGTGCAAGGCCCTACTTCATGTCCAGGAATTTGTGCAAGGTGGTATTTCAATCCGTATACCCCCCCTATCATGTGGTGTCCACATAACTTGCAACTCAAATTTGATCTGTCAAACTCTTGATCAGGTTCACCAAATTCCCACATAGGGTCCAATTTCTTTGGCATGTTTGTAAATTTTTTGAACTCTTGAGTTTTACTGTAAGATGAAGTTTGAACTTTCAAATTTGAACCTAGGGCACAAGAAAAATTGCAAGTTAAAAAATAAAATAAAAAAATTACAATTTTACATACAACATTTTGATTTTTTCAAAAAAAAAAAACCCTCAACTCAATGCAACAATAATGAGAACAAATACACATTGAAACCCAAGCAAAAATAATGGAAAGAAACTAGGAGCACAATTAAAAAAAATATCTAACAACCAAAATTTTGCATTTTTGACGAAAATAAACCCTCTCCACTCAATTAAAAAAAAAAAAAAAAACACAGCCAAATGCAAACAAAAGTGATGGAAAATATATGGGTGATAGAAACCCATGGAAGAACAAGAAAAAAAAGGGGGTCAAATTTGATGCCCATACCTTGAAAAAACTTGGTCCAAACTTGAATTTTGTTGGCTTGGGTTGCTAAATTCCTTCACTTTTCTCCTCTCTTGCCCTTGTAAATGACTTCTCCTCCTTAGCTCTCTTTCTTGCCATCTGTCTGCAAAAATGACAAAAAAAAACAATTTTTGAACTTATTGGGTCACTGTTGGACGGGCCCACGATTTTTACTGATCGGATCGCGATTTTTTCGCAATTTTTTGAAAATAAAAAAATCGTTCAAAAAATTGCCGATTTTATCGTTTGACAGAAAAAATCGCGATTTAATCACGATGTTCGCTTCACTGCTAGGGGTTGACAAGGCATGCAACGTGGACCAATCAGAGGCTGTCACGCGGCATCCTCTGATTTTCCTGGAAGGGTCTAAAAGAACTGTGAACGAGTCACTTGGGTAGTTTGGACCCGCGACCTGCTTGTTGCTAATCAAACGAACTACCATTGCACCACACAACAATCGTTAACATGGAGAGTTCGAAACCTATATTTAAGGTTTATAGGAGGTTGTATAGGCAAAAATAAAGATTCACAGATTCGACCCTGCGACCTCTGGGATCTAATGCCAATGACCTAACCACCAGAGCAAATGTAGGACTTATATGTCACACAAGAATCTTATATTTAAAGTTTGTTGTAATAGGTAATGCCACATGGGGAAGGCCATGGGCTTGAACCTGTAATCTTCCCACAAGTAAACCAACGCTCTAACCACTATGACACAACTATGTTCTGCGTTTGGAAAGCCAACACAATATGCTTTTATTTTGTATACTTTCCGAGGATTGCAAATTGTAACAGCTTGCAGGCTCAACCCCAGGTGTGTTCTTTTATAAATGATATATTTTGCCAATGCACCACAGGGCCATTTGGTGTTAGAATGGTGAATCCAGAGCACTTTTAAGCTGAGTGTTTTTTCTATATAATTGATATATAGATGGGTTTTGAGCCTAGTTATGGCTGCAAGAAGGGGGGAAAGTGGATTTTGAAAACCACTACCTTAGTAGGTACCTTTATATCTGTTTGAAGACTTAAATTGTATGTAACATCAAGATTGGAGGTTGATAGAAGTGGTCGCTCTATTGGAAGCAGGACCTAGAGACGTAGCCCAAACATTGGGTGAATTCCCTTATCAAATTTGTTTTGTCTCCCTCTCTCTATTTCTCTGATGTTTATTCTTCATTTCCCGATTTTAATTGCTCACTAAGCTTCTTAATTGAGTTACTTTCATTCACTCTTAGATGAAGTTCCAAACAAGTCATAGATTTTCGGATCAAGTTGGTGGTTTTTCATGTGGTTTTGGAGGAAACTAGGGGCTGTTCCCTCCCAAAACAGCCCCTCTTGGCTATAAAACCAACACTTCCCCTCCTAAACCTTGAACCTAAACAAAAAGACCTAACTCAACCCTAGCAATGTTGGCAATCAATGGTAATGTTAAATTCTTAAAGTAAAAGTTGCATTAATTTTTAACATTACTGTTAATTGTGAAAGAACACTTAGCTGGTGTTTAGGGGGGCAGGGGAGTGGTATTCATAGAGTGGAAGAACACTCAGCTGGTGTTTAGAGAATGTTTGATTGTGCATGTTGGTTTTAATTAAGATGAGCAACCTAATGCTAGCCTTTGTTAAGGATGTTCTGGCAGAAAAGGCCAAGCACTTACATTTTTGATGAATTTTTATTATTGGTTGTAGCATAAAGTTTTTGGACTCTAGAGGCCATTTAGAACCTCAATGTTTATATGTTTTTTTTCAGATATGCCTTGCACGCAGTGCCATTTTGCTATATTCACCCTTACTATATTCATAAACAAACCTTGCACATTTGTTGTCTAAAGATTTGGATTTTATACTATATAGTGATGTACATGAATATGTGTGTGTTACAATTTGCATATTTTATTATTTTTGAGTTCGTTGAATCTTAACTGAGTTTTCTGGTTGGTTCCAGTCTGGTCCCAGTCTTAACCTCAGCTGGGATGGTTCTGGATCCAGTTCTGATAAATTTGGTCCAAACAAGAGACAATATTAATAGAGATACATTATTTCAGAGAATTTTTGTCCATTTGATTTATTTTACAGTATTCAATGGAAAGTTTTAGGTGCTTGCTTTGACCTTCTGTTCTACTTTTGTCTTAGTCGCGGGAGGGGACTTGGAAAAGAATCTGTATTGCTGATGATAGCTTTCGCTGTTGAACATCTAGACATCCATACATTTCGAGCCAAAATTGGAGAATCAAATGTGACATCCCTTCATCTCTTTCGAAGTTTGGTAAGTTATCTGTTTGGAGCTTTCCTTTTATTTTGATTAGTAATTTTGCTTTTGATGGAACCATGGGGAGCTACAAATCCCAACTCTGGATTAATGGATTACAGACACTCTTTACCATGGGAGAAGGGGGAGGGGGGCGGGGCGAGGGGAGTGATTTGAACCTTGCACCTCTCTTATGCATGAGAAATGCCTTTACAAATTCAGCATGGTTTGTCTGTAAGGTATATGGAATATATGTTCTAATCCGTTGGTGTTGTCAGAGTACATGGCTATCTTCAAAATGTGTAATTGCTCGAAGAGGCGCTCTCCATCTCAGTATGGTAGAGATGTTGTAATATAATATTTAACATTTTGACTAAGTCAAATATTATAAAAACAAAAATTAAATTAGATTTAAAAAAATAATAATAATAATAAATTAATTAAATTAAATAAAAAGTTCAATCTAATATAGTGTAAATCAATGTAATGTAAACATTTTAACTCAGTTAAAATAAAATAAAAAAAACAAATATAACAAAATAAAAATAACTATATAAAAATAAAATAAAAATAAAAATGAGCCATGGTATTCATGTGTAATATGTTGAAAAGTGTAACTAGGTCCGGTCTTTGTAATGACTAGTAATTATGAATTTATGTAACGACGAAGACAAAGATAATAAAATGTATTTTGTAATGCTTGCCTCATGGGTTTCATGAGCAAGGAGTTTTTATTATAGGTCAAAGACTTAATCTTGATATCTTTAGGAGTTTGTTGTCTTGTCCTAAATATAATTTAGAGTCATGTATATGAAGTGATGTTACACTTGTAAAGGGACAGATTATTGATGTAAAAGTATACTCCAAACCCTTGTCACTATGCTCCATCAAGTCGGCTACAATATATGATGATAAGTCTCCTTGATCATGTTGGCCTACACACAGATAGACATGTCGGCCTAAAAGGAGGGAGACATTCCCTATATATAGAAGAATTGTGGCTGCATTTGAAGTATCTCGGACAAGTCTATGATAGGAGAGCGAAGGTTGGGTCTGCAATTGGAGCGAAGAAAGAGGTCAGTCAACGAAGGAAGAAAGACATACATATATACATCCGTCAAATATATACATCCGTTTAGAGTACATCATACCTCGCATATCTAAGAAGGCCGAGACCTATTACAGCGAAAGAAAAGTTTGCTGTCTAGTATGTAATACAGTGCTGAAAGAGAAGAAGATATAGCGAAGAAGAGGACTATTGTCAGATCAAGAAAAGAGGTATACCATCTTTGTTTTGGGACAGCAACTATATCTAGCATATCTCTGAAAAGGGCTGAAGTTGTCTACAGTACAAAGGAAGGGTCACTACAGCATAAAAGAGATATCGGACTTAGGCATGAATGATGCAATAAGAAGGCCGAGGAGGAGTTCCTAGGAGGCCGAGGCTAGATCGAAGGAATACAAAGGAGAAGCACATTGTTTGGGACTGCTAGACTAGGGACCGAGCTTCCCTAGTGCAAGTGCAGTGCAGAAAAGAAGGTCATCATAAGGAGCCAAGAAGAACTATGACAAGGGTCTTGGAGGTATACTGGTGTCAAGGGTCTGGGTCATGGTCATGGTACTCATCAATTGAAGATCTATAAGAAGAATTACTTACGGGTTTTCCTCTCCAAGAGGGAGAGATTTAGCCTAAATATTTGTGTCTCTTGTGCATTTGATAATTGACTTGATGAAGAACGTAATAATCTAAAGAAGATAAGATCTAAGTGAAAGAAGCATAACAAGTATAACACAAACAGTTATCAAGTAATAGAATTGAATTATACTCTGCCCTACTAAATTCTCAACATGGTATCAGAGCTAAGGTGTTGAAGACAAGAAAGGGCTATTTGGCAAGAAGACACTCAAGTACCAAAAGGATCAAGGATCAATTTTCTAGAAGGAAACAAAGCAAAAGTCAGAGACCCACATTGAAGAATCAATCTTCAGTTCTAAAGAGGTAGTTTGCAGAAATTGGAAAGCCATCTCAAGAATATCAAGGACCTAGATACATCAAGAAGGACACTGTGTAAATTCCATCACCATCAACAACTATTTGGTGTTAAAGTCAAGTCAACATTGTTGGAGACATTGTCAAGCCACCTTGCTAAAGTCATCATCCTTGATCATCATCATCATCAAGGATTCAAGGTGATCTAGAAAAAGCCAATCTACGAGGTAGCTCCTGCTGCTATTTACATCATCAACAAGGAAGTTGATAGAAGAAGAAAAGCATGTATTGAAGTAAGTATATTTATGACTTCATCTGAATCTGTCAAAAATGTCTTTTTGCAAAGAAAGCAACAAATTGGTTGGGGTTTCAAACTTTCTTGCATGGAAGAAAAGGAAAAATCTAAATCTTATTGAGAATGAAGTCATGGACTACATCAAAGGGTCTGCAACTAGACACTCAAGCACATGCCAAATACATGAAGTGAGACATAAGAGCCCAGAGGATTTTGATAGAATCCATAAAGGATTCTCTCATCCCCTATGTATCAAAACTAGAATCTTTAAAAGAAATATATGACAAATTGGTGGAGTTGTTCTCGGAATTGGGAGAAGTAATGTCTGATAGAGGAATGATTGCAGTGGTACTGAATGCTCTACTAGAAGGATGGGGAAATCTCACTTCAAGTATCTATGGGAAGAAAGAAGCAACACCATTCTAGGATCTATGGTCTCTATGCAAGTTTGAAGAGATGAGGTTAAAAGCTAAAGTTGATATAGGATCAAATGAAGAGAATCAAGCCTATGTTTCCATGTTAAGAAGAAAGGAAAGATTTGGTAAGTTTGGTCCACAGAAGAAAAGCAGAAACATGGATAAGTTATGATGCTAGGGATATAATTTACTTGGGCACTATAAGAAAGATTTTCCCAAATATAAGGACAAGAGGAAAAAGGAAGAAGCCCATGTTGTCAGAGAAAGAGGAGAACCTAATTCAAAGAGACCTAAGAAAGAAGTGAAAAATCTCTACTATGATTGAGATCATCTTCCTCTTTAAGAGGTATTTGTTGGTTGTAAAATAGTATGTTAGGAAGCATTGTATATTAGATAGATACATCACTTTAGAATTGGCATCATGGTGAAAGCATTGAAGGAGGAGCACTCTGTGAAATTTTCAAAACAAAAACCCTACTGCAGTATCTAGATCTACTTCACCTACTTGTTTCATTAACATTAACAAGTTATTTAACTGAAATATTCAGAAAAACACTAAAGTAGACACTAACTGCAGCCTACACATCTACAGATCATTTACTGAACAATGCACACATGTGACAAGATTACACACGATTTTTCAGACAAATCTCCCTGGAAAAAACCCAATGTGGGAAAACCGGTGCATCAGCTCTAGAGGGTTTATATTATTATGCAGAATCTAAATACAACATTCTTGGCACCAGACATGGTTGGCCCTACAGAGAAATTACATGACAATAAGTACCTTTCACTCGAAGACAGAAGATATGGCTGTATCACACCGTCAAACAGAATTTACAAATCAAGAGCCCCTTTTGGCCCACTAGAACCCTCAGCGTTGCCTCTGCAGCCTTTGCGTCAGCCCTCACTGGCCAGCGTCCCCACTGCGTCACCCTGACTGGTGTTGCGTTGCCTCGGTTGGGACTGCGTCACCCTGGCTGGTGTTGCGTTGCGCTGGTTGGGTCTGTGTCACCCTGGCTGGGGTTATGCAGCCTCTGCGTAGTCTCTGCATGGTGTTGGCTGAACTGCGTCCTCCAGGCTGGCTCTGTGCTGACTGGTACTCACTACCCCTCTGACTTGTTGTATTCTCAACCTTGGATCAGGTCATCCCTTGTCGATATCTACCCCTCACTGCACTGCAACTCATTTCGAATTTCTCAGCAAAACCCCGCCCCAGAAATTCGACTTAGCTTCAATGCTCTGCTAATGTGTGTGTGTGTCTCCAACTGACCCCAAGCCTTTCCTTTATACCTTTCTCGTTGGAAAACCAATGGCCGTGTTCTAATCTCTAATCGACGGCTCATATTAAAAGACTGCTTGATCGATATCACTTAGAACATTTCATCACATGTTTAATTAATTCACTTTATTTTTTCTAATTTCCTAAGTTAGACTTAGGGTCCTCATTAAAAAAATAAAAATATTTGAATATCTCATACACCAGATGAAATTTCTCCAAACGCTTTTTGGGTTTTGGAGGTCTCGTGTGTCTTAGCCCTTCCACAAAATTTCAGGGCTAGAGCACACTCGATGCTACCTCAAAATCTCAACACTCCTCTTTGCGAGGAGTGTGCTCTAGCAATACATCCACACTAAGTATTGCTTGATCTCGGCATCGGTCTCTGCACTGTTGATGCTTGGCCTGCTGCCCTCCATCCACTGCATTGTTGCTTCCTGTACTGTTGCCCATGTCACTACCACTGGCACTGCTACATCCGTACTGCAACTCCCTCTCAAATTGTTGCATCGTACTACCAACTGTTGCACTACAAGTCAGCTGCTGAGAAGTAAACAACTGAAGGACCCTTGCCCAATCATTGACAGACAAGTCAGTCGAGTTGCATCTCATCACTGAAGCTCCCTTGGTTGCTGCACTGTTATGTCCTCCTAAAGCAGTTGCGCTGCTGTAGCTCTGCACTGCGTAAGCACTGCCCCTCTATGATGCTGAAGTCCAATCAACCCCTCTACGTTGTTGTTTCTACGCTGATGCTGCCTCTACACTACGCTGCTCCCATCTACAGCATCCCAGCTTTGCCCTCTGCTTCACTGTGATCTCCTTCACCCACTGCTCCGCTTGTCTTGCTATCGTCTTACGGCTCTCGTAGCTCATATGTGATCCAAGAGTTTGGGCACCTCAAGGATCCCGTAAACCTCCATATGTAGTTGCTCTACAGATCAATATCGCCCCACTTACGTGGCTCATGAGCACTCATGGCTATGTCTTCGTCACTACCATCGCCCCCTTTTGCTGTTACAGCCTTGGATTCAGAAGATCCCTTGTCCTTCTTCTTAGGACAATGGCCGGCGAAGTATCTAAGTTCGCCACAATTAAAACGCAGGACCTTGGATAGGTTCCTCTTCTTCTTCCCTTGTTGCTTCTATCCCTTTGATGCAAGGGTTGCATCCTCCTCCTCCTCTTTCTTTACTTTGACTGTACCGTTGTTGCTGCTTTTCCTCTTGGTAAATCTCTTGATTTCCTCTTGATAGAGGATTGCCCGTGTATTCGCCCAGGATGGTAATGTTGCCCTGCCCAAGATGCTTTGGACAAACGTTTCCCATTCCTCGGTGACTGCATTCAGGACAGTCCTCACTAGGAGCCCCTCATCCGGAGTCTTACCCATGGCAATTAGTTGATCTCGGATAGTCTAATGTCTGAAGAGGAAGGGATCTATTTCCTCACCCTTCTGCATCTGGAACAACCGCATCTGATTCTCCAGAAGCATCTTTCTTTAGACAAAGCCTCCCTGATACATCGTGTCCAAAGTTGTCCACAATTCATTTGTTGTGTTCTTCCCAACAATATGTGGCACGACGTGATCTTTGACTCCGTCCATGATCAAGCACTTTGCCCGCGCTTGATTCTCCTTGAATTTCTTCAGAGGATTTGCATCAGTAGGCACAACTAGGACATTCTCAACATGGTCCTTGATGTCGTACTCATCCAGGACTGTCAGGATCCCAGCCCTCCAGATAACGAAGTTGGACATATCGTCCAACCTATTCTGATCTCTTAGTCCATGAGACACCATATCTGCTCAAATTTGTCAGAACAGATACTCCGCTCCCTATTTCTGCTGCAACACTCAACAGAAAACTAGATATGGGTTTCTTGGCGATTAGAAACCCTCTATAGTAGTTGCTCCCTCTGACAACTGATTTCCCTCCCGGAAATCCTCAACCAAAAACAACTGAAGCAGTTCTCTACGATCACCCTCGTGATTGAATCTCGGATCTATTTGGCACAGATCTGTTGAGCAACTATTCTCCTCCCGCTCTTGTCACCTTTGTTAGGCATGATTTTGCATTGACAGAACCTCTGCCACACCAGCAACCTCTGAAGATTCGAAACTCTGCTTTCGGACTACGACAAATCTGCATAGAAACCTCAAAAACTGGACTGCATCCCTTTGGCTGTCCTTTGCGTGAGCAGACTGGCTCAGCGTAGGCTGCTCCTGCGTCACTCTAAAAGGCTCTACGTTGCCACTGCGTCACTCAGCTGAGTCTGCGTCAGCGTCTGCTTGGCCTCTGCTAGGACTGCGTCCTCCTGGTGTTGTGTTGCCCTCTTGGGAACACTGCTGCTTCAGTTGTCTTCTCTACAACAATCTTCTTCAGTCGCTCTGCTGGTGGATCAACTTGATCTGCAATGCTCTGATACCATGTGAAAATTTCAAAACAGAAACCCTACTGCAGTATCTAGATCTACTTCACCTACTTGTTTCATTAACATTAACAAGTTATTTAACTGAAATATTCAAAAAAACACTAAAGTAGACACTAACTATAGCCTACACATCTACAAATCATTTATTGAACAATTCACGCATGTGACAAGATTACACACGATTTTTCGGACAAATGTCCCTAGAAAAAACCCAATGTGGGAAAACTGGTGCAGCAGCTCTAGAGGGTTTATATTATTATGCAGAATCTAAATACGACATTTTGGGCACCAGACATGTTTGGCCCTATAGAGAAATTACACGCCAATAAGTACCTTTCACTCGGAGACAAAAGATATGGCTATATCACACCCTCAAACAGGATTTATAGATCACGAGCCCTTTCTGGCCCACTGGAACCCTCAGCGCAGCCTCTGCGTCAGCCCTCACTGGCTAGCATTCCCACTACGTCCCCCTGACTGGTGTTGCTTTGCCTCGACTGAGAATGTGTCACCCTAGTTGGTGTTGCGCTGGCTAGGTCTGTGTCACCCTGGCTGGGCTTATGCAGCCTCTGCGCAGTCTCTGCATGGTGTTGGATGAACTGCGTCCTCCAGGCTGGCTCTGCGTTGACTGGTACTCACTGCCCCTCTGCCTTGTTGTATTCTCGGCCTTGGATTAGATAATCCCTTGTTGATCTCTGCCCCTCACTGCACTACAACTCGTTTTGAATTTTTCAGCAAAACCCCGCCCCATAAATTCGACTTAGCTCCAGTGCTCTGCCAATGTGTGTGTGTGTGTGTGTCTTTCACTGACCCCAAGCCATTCCTTTATAATTTTCTCATTGGAAAACCAACGGTCGTGATCTAATCTCTAATCGACGGCTCAGATTAAAAGACTGCTTGATCCACGTCACTTAGAACATTTCATCACATGTGTTTAATTAATTCATTTTAGTTTTTATAATTCCCTAAGTTAGACTTAGGGTTCTCATTAAAAAAATAAAATTATTTGAATATCTCATACACCAGATGATATTTCTCCAAACGCTTTTTGGGTTTTGGAGGTCTTGTTTGTCTTAACCCTTCCACAAAATTTCAGGGCTAGAGCACACCTGATGCTACCTCAAATTCTCAACACACTCATCGTACGAGGATGTCTATGACACATATGTGACAACAATGCTATGAGATAAGTGGCTCCTGGGAACCTCATTGAAAACGACATTTATATAAGGCAATCATCTAGATCAAGGGTCATCATTCAATAATCAATATGGAAACATGTGCTGACATTTTATAATGGAATCCTCTTTGGATTCATTGGTTAGAAAGAAAGCAAAAGGTTTCTGCGAGAATTCTAACTTGCAGAATCTTGAGATTAGAATATGATGACTTATTGATGAAGCAGGTCAAGAGAATGAAACTCTGTCATTTTAAGGAAACCTGCTATAGGATGATTCAAAAGGAAAAGAATGAGGTACATGTATATATATGCTGACATTGGATGCTATGAAGTCATGTCATGTGGTTGTAGGTAGTATACTTCTATCTTTAGAAGTATGATCAAAATAGAAAGTAGAAACTCTTCTGATGCACAAGTTGCCAAAAGGCATGATCTACACTAGATGAAATCAACATAATATGTCCTCATATGGAATACGAGGTGATTGTACATTATCAAGGAACCACACAGTGAAAGTTCCTGGGAATGAAACAAAATTGTGTGAAGAAAGAAAAGGAAGAGATTGTTGGAAGTACAACCATGGAAAGAAGTAGTCAACATCCAAGGAAGCCAAGAAGACTTGCCTAGAAATCTCCTGGGAAGATATGTAGACTCTGAAAAAAGATGGATACCCTTAACAATACATATCTTTAGGAGATGTGTCAATCTGTAACAAAGGATGTTGATGCCTACAAGAAGATGTCATGGTGAAAGATAATCAGTAAGGTAACTTTTGATTTAAAAGTTCATATTTATAATTAATATCTGATGAGCTTATGCAAGGCTGCCAAAGGGAAGTACATGTCTTCCACAAATTGATAACCAAATGACAGGATGAAAGATCCTTGGGAGAAGTATGGTTCAAAGAAAAAACAACATGGCATGAAGCTAGACCAGATGAGAAGATTGATGGATCACTTTCTGGCAGAAGACATGACTCTTGGATGAAAGAGATGGATGATCTGTGCCCTAATGAAGATATCCCAATGATGAAGTCTCCTCAACAACAAATAAATTCATGGCATTGAAGGAAGGAGTTCTTCATGAGCAGCTGGGTGTTCTCATAATTGTTGTTGCAAGTCCCTGATTAAGAGGGAGCTTGGTTATAAGTTTCTTACTTGGAAGAAACTCGGTAATTCCTAAGAGGAAGCTTAGGTACATTCCTTGTATAGGAATGAGCACATTCCTTTGTGGAATATGTCCTCCCCAATTAAGAGGGAGAGATAGACACATCATTCTGGTCTTCACCTAGAAGACAGAATGCAGGATTGGGTAATCATTTGGCATTCGATACTCTTTTGGGGGATGTATTAGGGCATCCAAGTAAAGATTAGTCGTGGAAGGATGAATGTTCTTTGAGGATTAACTATCCTGATAAGAATAGTCCTAGGAGGTCATACTCGGTGAACACGCGGGTGGAGTATGTACCTTGGAGACAATGATGAAGGTGTCTATAATCATTGGTCTCGCCAGTATTGTAGCTCATGGTCTTGTGGAGAGTTGGAGCTATTAGTCAAGGCCTTGCACTATAACAATGTTGGTTAATATGATGTTATAACAGATGGATTACTAATCAAATTCTTCTTATGAGATTCTTCAGATTGAGAGTGACTATGTACCATTATGAATATCTCCCTAGTTAAGAGGGAGCGGTGAAAAGTGTAACTAGGTTCGGTCTTCATAATGACTAGTAATTATGAATTTATGTAATGAAGAAAGATAATAAAATGTATTTTGTAATGCTTGCCTCGTGGGTTTCATGAGCAAGGAGCTTTTATTATAGGTCAAAGACTTCTTCTTCGTGTCTTTAGGAGTTTGTCATCTTGTCATAAATATAATTTAGAGTCATGTATATGAAGTGAGGTTACACTTGTAAATGGACAAATTATTGATGTAAAAGTATACTCTAAACCCTTGTCACTATACTCCATCAAGTCGACTACAATATATGATGATAAGTATCCTTGATCATGTCGGCCTACACAAATAGACATGTCGGCCTAAAAGGAGGGAGACAGTCCCTATATATAGAAAAATTGTGGCTCCATTTGAAGTATCTTGGACAAGTCTGTGATAGGTGAGCAAATGTTGGGTTTGCAATTGGAGCGAAGAAAGAGGTCAGTCAACAAAGGAAGAAAGACATACATATATACTTCTTTTTGTTGATTTTATAGCATCAGGAAGTGTTCCAAGTCTCAAATTTCGTGGAGAGGATTGGACGACAGTTATCCAGAGAATCGAGAAATCGTTTGTGGAAATTCCACTCGGATCTTGCTTTATTAAAATAATTAATTATTTTAATATAGACCCTACGTCTAAACTTAGAGAAATTAAATAATTAAAGGGTATTAATAAAGTAGAGTGTGAATCTTCTAGGAAACGGAGATCAAGTCATCTTTTAATCTGAGCCATTGATTAAAGATATAATCTTGGCCATTGATTCATCAGCAAGAGGATTATAAGAAGAGGCTTGAGGGTCATTTGGAAATCAAGCCGGACACATTCTCAGTACCCGAAGGAAATCGATTCTGAAGTAAGAGAATTCGATTTCAGTGGATGAGTTTGTAGAGACGGGATTGCAGAGACAGGAGGAGGGAGAAGTCGGCTGACAGAGAAGCAGAAGGCAGAAGGGTGAAGGGAAGGCAATGTTGAGCATCAACATCAAGCCCTCCACGTAGAATTATGCAGTCCAGGGAGGGACTGTGCAGAGTAGCTACGCAGGATGATGCAGAGGGTGTATAAGGCCACCCCAAGAGTCGGGAATACTTCCGGAGTGTCTGGAAAATTCATGCTAAGTGTATGCTATTTTATTTTTCTCACCAAGACTTATGTAAAAGATCTTTTCATTGCTGAAGATAAATACAAACCCTCATCTGCTGCACCGGTTTTCCCATATTGGATTTTTCCGGGGACAATTGACCAAAAATAACTGTGTTCATATGGTTGTTTCTATTGTGCTTAATATGTTATTTTTGTTCTTCTGATTTTGATTAGAGTGAAGTACTGCAACTATGTTTATTTCAAAATTTACTAAAGCATCTGTAAATAACTTATATAATAAGTAGACGAACTAAATCAATCACTGCAGTAATAATTTTCAGATTTGAAAATTTCACATGGTATCAGAGCAAAAGGCTAAAGACAGAAAGGGAGGATCTGATATGGACCAAAGATCCGACATTCGGAAGGGTTCACACAGTCAGAAGGACTCACGCAATCCTCCAAAGCACTCAAAAACGCAGAGGGAACATGACATGACAGTGCTGACATCCAGACTAGAGGAGGATCTTGCTTGTGTGTCAAGCACAGCTCCTCCAGGTGTTCGGTATATTGATAGTGGAGCATCTTCTCATATGACGGGGGTTTGAGAATTTTTTTCAAGCTACCAAGCAGAATAGATGAATTTCAAGATTACTATGGGAAACAAGGCCAAGGGTACCCCCGTCGGAAGAGGTACCATAATATTTTAGACAGAAGCTGGAAACAAGATTCAGGCCACAAACGTTTTGCATGTACCAGGGTCGGCAATGAATTTGCTCTCAGTGTCTCAGCTTCAGAACAAGGGTTATGACGTATACTTTATTGGAAACAAAGTTTATGTCAAACATCCTAGCTGGAGCAAGAAGGCACAAATCAGAGTAAGCAGACATAAACTATATAAGCTCCAACTTGAATCCCCCGTGGCTCTGATTGGTAGTACGGACGAAAGAGATTTGAATGAATTATGGCACAGAAGGATGGGGCATCTACATCATGGAACCTTGAAGATTGTCATAGGAGCTCCTGAACTCAGCACAAGGAGAGATGAAGTGTGCGAAGGATGCGTACTAGGGAAGTATGCTAAAGCATTATTTCCAAGAAGAAGCAGCAGGGCCAAGAGTGTATTGGAGTTGATACACTCAGATATTTGTGGTCCAATGTCCACAACTGCTCTCAGTGGTGCAAGGTATTTTGCTACCTTTATTGATGATCATTTCAGAAAGGCTTGAATTTATTTTCTCAAAACCAAAGATGAAGTCTTTGAACGTTTCAAAGAATTCAAAGCGTTGGTAGAAAATTTAGCAGGAAAGAAGATCAAGAAGTTGTGGTCAGATAATGGTAGAGAGTATATCGATAAAGACTTTACCAGTTTCTGTGCAAAGAAAGGCATCAAGAGAGAATGGATATTTCCATACAATCCCGAGCATAATGGAGTTGCAGAAAGGAAGAATCGGACCATTGTAGAGGTTGCGAGGGCAATGCTATATCACCAAGATATGCCCAAATTTTTGTGGGCAGAAGCCTGCAATACAGTAGTGTATGTGCAGAACAGAGTACCCCATAGAGCATTAGGGAAGGTAACTCCTGAGAGTGTGCTCACAGGCAGCAAGCTGGAGGTGAGCCATATTAGGATATTTGGCAGCATGGTGTATTGCCATGTTCAAGATGAGAAGAGGAAGTTGGATCAGACTGTAGAAAAAGGTTATCTTGTGGGCTATACTGAAAATGCGAAGGCATATCGCATCTATATTCCAAAAAACAGGAAGATCGTAGTACGGCGGGACGTGAAATTCATGGAGGAGAGAGCCTTCAAGAAATCCTAGGAAATGGCTACAGATACGCAGATTGAGGAGGATCCACTAGTACAGCCTCAACGGCCTACATAGGATGGGTCAAGTGCCTCTCCACGACACAAGGATTCTGAGGAGAGTTCCTCCGAAGAAGAGCAGACAGGAGAGCAGGTAAGACAACGCACCACTAGTGGAAGACAGAGCAGAGAATTCCAACAAATTCTAAAGGATGTAGAAAAATTTGTTGGAGCCCCTAGAGACGGGAAGAGGGTACGGAGGCAACCTGACAGATACTAGGCCCTGGTAGCTCAGGTTGGGGAACCCTCCAGCTTTCGAGAGGTAGCTCAGCATTAGGTGTGGGTGGATGCCATGGTGGAGGAGTATAGCTCCATCATGACAAACGATGTCTGGGAAGTAATCCCTAGACCACAGGACAGATCAGTTGTAGGATCAAGGTGGATCTACAAGATCAAGTATGCTACATACGACAACATAGAGAAGTTCAAGGCCAGATTTGTGGCCAAGGGGTACGCACAAAAGGAAGGGATCAATTATAAGGAAATCTTCGCCCCTGTAGCTCGCTACACTTCTATCAGATCCGTCATCTCTCTAGTAGCGCAGATGGGATGGGAGATTCACCAGATGGATGTCAATACAGTGTTCTTGAATGGGGTGATAGAGGAGGAAGTGTACATAGAACAGCCAGAGGGCTTCGAGACACATGAGCAGAAGACTCATGTTTGCAGGCTTAAGAAAGCCTTGTACGTTCTAAAACAAGCCCCCAGAGCATGGTATGGGCGAATTGATAGCTATTTGCAGAAGATGGGTTTCGTCAAGAGTGACACAAATCCCAATCTATACAACTTAAAAGTAGGGGATGAGCCGTTAATCCTGGTATTATATGTAGATGATTTGTTTCTTACTGGATCATCTAAGCTCATCAAGGACTGCAAGGAGAATCTGGCTACGGAATTCGACATGAAGGTTTTGGGGCAGATGCACTATTTTCTTAGTTTGGAGGTCTGGCAGCAGAAGGGAGAAATCTTCCTGGGGCAAGGAAGATACACTATAGAAATCCTGAAGAGATTTCAAATGGAAGACTGTAGACCCATGGCCACGACAATGATTACAAACTGGAAGAAGATAGACACAACAGAGGATGATGAGGTTGATCCCACCTGTATAGGCAGCTCATCAGATCATTGATGTATTTGGTCAATAGTAGACCAGACATCTGTTATGCAGTGAATACCCTCAGTCAGTTCATGGTGGAACCAAGGAGGTCTCACTGGGCAGCAGCCAAACATGTTCTCAGATATCTGAAGGGGACAATAGAGTATGGATTGAAGTACATCGAGGGCAATGAGGTCCAGTTGAGTGGGTTTACAGATGCAGATTAGATTGAAAGCACAGTGGATCGGAAAAGTACCAGTGGGTATTGTTTCAATCTATTATCAAGAATGACCCTGTGCAGTAGGAAACAAAAGTCTGTCGCACTAAGTTCAACCAAGGCAGAGTATATGGCAGTAAGCACAGCTTCGTGCAAGGCCATATGGCTTCGTAAATTACTCTTGAACCTACTCAATAAGAGGATGGAACTGACTGGGATTATGTGTGATAATCAGAGTTGCATTAAGCTCTCTGAGAATCATGTGTTTCATGACCGATCGAAACACTGACATTCGGTGCCACTTCATCAAGGACTATGTCCAACAGGGAGCAGTGTAGTCGAGGTACACTCCTACAGGGGAACAAGTGGCAGATATCCTCACCAAGGATCTAAGTAAGATTAAGTTCACTTACTTCAAAGAGAAGATGGGGATGGTCGAGAACCCCTTCCATTAGAGGAACGAGTGGTCTACAAAGACAAAGGGAGCTACAGTACGAATGAGGCAGTGGCAGAGATAATGTCATAGGCAGCGATACAGACAGCAGTAGTGCAAAGATGAGGGGCAGCAACTAGGAGATCATCAACGCAACAGATGTTCTAGAATCATAACAGTACAATGGTATCTTACTTGAACACTTTTCTCGCTAAGAGGGAGTGTTGATTTTATAGCATCGAGAAGTGTTCCAAGTCTCAAAGTTGGTGGAGAGGCTTGGACAACAGTTATCCAGAGAACCCAGAAATCGTTTGTGGAAATTCCACACAGATCTTGCTTTATTAAAATAATTAATTATTTTAATATAGACCATAAGTCTAAACTTAGGGAAATTAAATAATTAAAGGGTATTAATAAAGCAGAGTGTGAATCTTCTAGAAAACAGAGGTCAAGTCACTTTTGATATGAGCCATTCATTAAAGATATAATCTTGGTCATTGATTCATCAGCGAGAGGATTATAAGAAGAAGCTTGAGGGTCATTTGGAAATCAAGTTGGGCACATTCTCAGTACCTGAAGGAAATCGATTCTAAAGTAAGAGAATTCGATTTCATTGGATGAGTTTGTAGAGGCAGGATTGCAGAGGTAGAAGGAGGAGGGAGAAGTCAGCTGACAGAGAAGCAGAAAGCAGAAGGGTGAAGGGAAGGCAGTGCTGAGTAGCAACATCAAGCCCTCCACGCAGAATTACGCAGTCCAGGGAGGAACTGCACAAAGCAGCTACGCAGGATGACGCAGAGGGTGTAGAAGGCCACCCTGAGTGTCGGGAATACTTCCGAAGTGTCCAGAAAATTCATGCCAGGTGTATGCTATTTTATTTTGCTCACCAAGACTTCTGTAAAAGATCTTTTCATTGTTGAAGATAAATACAAACCCTCATCTGCTGCACCGATTTTCCCACATTGGGTTTTTCTGAGGACAATTGTCCAAAAATAACTGTGTTCATATGGTTGTTTCTATTGTGCTACATGTGTTATTTCTGTTCTTCTGCTTTTGATTAGAGTGAAGTACTGTAGTTGTGTTTATTTCAAAATTTATTGAAGCATCTGTAAATAACTTATCTAATAAGTAGGCAAAATAAATCAATCACTGCAGTAATAATTTGAAAATTTGAAAATTTCACACTGTTTAGGGTACATTATACCTTGCATATCCATGAAGGTCAAGACATATTACAACGAAGGAAAAGTCTGCTATCTAGTACGTAATACAATGTTGAAAGAGAATAAGATATAGCGAAGAAGAGGACTATTGAAGGGCCGAAGTTGTCTACAGTACAAAGGAAGGGTCAGTACAGTGTGAATGAGATCTCGGACTTAGGCATGAAGGATGCAATAAGAAGACCGAGGCTAGATCGAAGGAAGACAAAGGAGAAGCTGTTAATTTTTGGCAACTAGGTCCAAACTCCATGTTGCACTACTCATATGACGATGGTCATATTTTTGTTGGATACCTCTTTCAAAGAGATGCAAGATTGATATAAAGAACATCTTAATCGAATGAGCAAAACATTGATTTTGAATTTATTTTCCACATGTGCAAGGTCGACCAGATTTATCTCACATGCCTAAGAGATGTGTCACACACCCTCATTAATGAATATAAATTGGAGAGACTTGGAGGTCATTTTCTCATCATCTCATCACACATTCTCTCATTGTGATCTGATTGGTTTGACGTGTGGAGCGAAGCTGCTGTTTTTTGTGTCGATCTGTTTAGGGATTTTTGTTTTCTGCACTGATCTGTTTAGGGCGTTCTATTTTCTGCATTGATTTGTTTAGGGCTTTTCTACTGCAGCATTGACCAGTGGTGACCGTGGTCAGCCCTTGGTCGTTTGACCTCAATCTTCTGTAGAAATTCTGATTTTAGGAGACCTTATAGCTGGGCACTAAAATTGAGGAATTCATGGTTGTTTGACCGAAGCCCTAGTTTGCTGCGTTGACTTTTCTGAAGTTGCCTGCGTTGACTTTTCTGCGCTGTCCCTGGTTTGACTTGCATTGACTTGTGATGAGATGTCTTTGAGGGCTTTGGGTGTGACACATGAAAGTGTTGGCTAACCGAGAAAGACTTTGCTGGTTGAAGCATCCTGCTGACCGCCATAATGCCACAATATCTCATATCTTTGCTAGACAAAAGGAATTGTAAATCTGATCTATATTTGGCTTGTCTTCTATTGATCTATTATTGTGTTCTATCAACATTTTACTTTCAAGTTTATGTGATTGTTATTTTGTATTAGGCCTAAGAAAGATTGAAGTAAAAGTGCATGAAGCATAGAACACCATGGCTATCTAAATTTAACATGGTATCAGAGCTGAGGTGAGGACAAAGTCCAAGAGTCCAAGCTGGTGTTAGAAGCTACCTCTAAAGGAAGAAATCCTATCAAGGATAAATGGCCTCCTCAACCTACAAGGGTTTCAAGGTTGATGATAAATTGACTGATAAGTCTAATTATCATGCATGGAAGATGTCCTTGGATTTGGCGCTCGAAGATCAAGATGTCATGGACTATGTACACAAGAATATTCAAGAGCCTCCATTAAATGCGGCTGGTGCCACGAAAATGAAGTATAGAAAAGGGGAAATCAAAGCAAAGATGATTATTCGAGATTCTATTCATAAGCACTTGGTTGCTTACATTTCTGAGCTCAAGATATCTAAGGAGATGTATCATAAACTGGTGCCACGAAGACGAAGTATAGAAAAGGGGAAATCAAAGCAAAAATGATTATCCAAGATTCTATTCATAAGCACTTGGTTGCTTACATTTCTGAGTTGAAGACATCTAAGGAGATGTATGATAAGCTGGTGAGCATGTTCAGGGCTAGCAATGTTAATCAAATTCTCTTCTTCAAGAATCAATTGAAAAATATCAAGAAGGATAAGGATGAATCTATTCAATCCTATTTTATGAGGCTCACTGAACTCAGGAATAACCTCCTAGCTATTGGGGAAATAAAATCTGATCGAGAGATGGTTCTTATAGCACGTGGAGGTCTCCCTCGTGATTGGCATGTATTCAATACCATTATTCTCAATAATAAGGTGATTCCTAATTTTGATGAAATATTGACAAGATGCACTCAAGAGGAAACAAGAATGATGGATTATGCCTCTAATGGTAATGGAAGTGACCTTAGTGCCTTCACTGCTCATGCAAAGAAGAAGAACCATAGTGGCCCGAGAAATCAAAACCATGGTAGAGCGGGGCCCAAAGGAAGGAAGGGAAGATGTTACACTTGTAACAGGACTGGTCACTATGTAAGAGATTGCCCTAATAGAAGGGACTCTCCCAAGGATGATGACAACAACAACTCGAGAAGGAATGGCAAGAACAACAGGTTCCAAGGAAAAAGGAAGGCTCCCTCTGATCGTAATGGAAATGGGCAACCTTTCAAGAGGTCAAGAAATTCCAAGTACAATGAGTCTAATGTTGTTAATAATAAGAGAAATGATTTTATTCTTGTCTCTGCCCTCTTTGCTGCATCTCCACCCAACACCCTAGATGTCTGGTTAATTGATAGTGGTGCTTTAAGGCACCTCACTGGTTATAAAGAAGCCCTTTCTAATTTGGTTGAGAAGGATACTAATATGGAAATTATCTTTGGAGATAATGCCACCTATCCCGTGAAAGGGACAGGGACTATGACCCTCCATTTATCTCAAGGTCAAGTCATCTGATTACAAGATGTGTTGTATGTACCTAATTTGAAGAAGAACCTTGTGTCCATTTCGGCAGTGGAAAACAAAGGGTTCAAGGTGGCATTCGTTGATGGAAAGGTACTTATCTAGAGTAAGAACTTCAAGGAAGCTCTTTCTTTTGGTTTTAGAGTAGATACACTCTACCAGGTTTGAGGAAGTCGATTGGGGGCTATGACATGTGATACAACTCTTCAAACAAAGTTATGGCACCGGAGGTTTACACACCTTCATTTCAAAGCCCTTCCCGAAGCAAGGAAGGTGGTGACAGGGATGCTCGAATTGAGATATGATCATGAAGGTATATGTCAGGGTTGTGCCGAAGGGAAGCATACAAGGGGACCATTCCCCTCAAGTGTGACAAAGACAAATGATATCTTGCAGTTGATACATTCTGACTTATCTGGTATGTTGCTTGTGAAATCCTTGGGAGGATATTCCTATTACATGACTTTTACAGATGATTTCTCCCGCAAGACCTGGATATATTTTTTCAAAGAAGGATGAAGCATTCAAATGGTTTCGTACCTTCAAGGCCTTGGTGGAAAATCAAACTGAGAGAAAATCAAAGTTTTGAGGACCAACAATGGGACCGGGTATGAGTCAAATGAGTTTGATGACTTTTGTAGAGAAGTTGGCATTAAGAGGGAGACCACAACTGCGTACACTCCTGAGCAAAATGGTGTTGTTGAAAGAAAGAACAGGACCATTGTGGAAGCCACCTGCACCATGCTATGTGACTAAGGTCTTCCGAAGTTTCTATGGCGAGAAGCTGCGAACACTACTATGTATGTTCAAAACAGATGCCTGCATTCCGCTCTGGACTCCAAAACTCCCGAAGAAGTCTTCTCTGGTAAGAAACCTAATGTTTCTCATTTTAGATTTTTTGGTTGTCCTATTTACTTTCATGTGCCAAAAGAAAAGAGAAGCAAGCTGGATGCTTCTGGAAAGAAGGGAATGTTTGTGGGCTACAGTGAAACTTCGAAGGCATATAGAATCTATGTGCCTGGTCAAAGAGAAGTGGAGATATGCGACGATGTCACCTTCGATGAAGATGTTGCCTTCAAGAAAGTAAGAAATCTTCCTAGCTCCAAGGAAGACGAAGAAGATGAAGAAGCAAGGAAGTTGGAAGAGCCGACGGATGACCTGATGCCCGATGTTGAAGGACCGATGGATCCCATTGATCCACCTCCTTCAAATAAGAGAAGACCCTCATGGCTTAGGGATACTCTCGAAGATACCGAGAGACATATTGCCCCAAGAGGGACATTCCGTGAAAGCAAGAAGCCGAAGAGATACCAAGGGTATCTAGCAGCCATGAGTACGATAGTACAATCTAAGCCTGGAACATTTGAAGAATTCGTAAAGCATCAAATTTGGAAGGATGTTATGCGTGAAGAATGATGTCAGGGAAGTGGTCCTAAGATTGGAGGATAAATCTGTTGTCACCTCGAAATGGCTCTATAAGATCAAGCATGGATCTGATGGAAGTGTTGAGAAGTACAAGACAAGATTTGTTGCCCGAGGCTTCTCTCAAAAAGAAGGCATAGATTATGATGATATATTTGCACCTGTGGCCCGCTATACCTCCATTCGATCTATTATTTCCCTTGCAGAGACAATGGTGTATGTGCACACCAACCTTTGTCTCATCTACAGGCAGAGGGAGGATTGGTTGAAGGGAAAGACAAAGATGTGTGATGTCTTTCCTGATGTTATGGGTCTGGACAGCAATGTTGAGTTGGCATTGGCCAACTTGGATCTCAATGCGCCAGTGCTAGAGCCTGTCACATTTGATGATGGAGTAGAGGTGTCATCCTCCACACCAGCAGATGCAGAGATGATAGAGGAGGAGGATGCATCAGAGCCAGAGGAGAGCAGTGGTGAGCATGATGATCGGGATGAGGACAGTAATGCTGATTATGATGATGAGGATTGATGACTCATTGACTCTGACTCATTGAGGCTTCAGGCTTGTAGTCTTGTAGACTATAGTTTTTTTGTATTTTCTATTTCTATTTGCCATTGGCAATGTACTTACGTAACACATTTGATTCTAATGAATTAATGAGAAAACTACAGTATCTTACTATCTTGTCTTTCTGAGTAAATTTGACAATTGTATGATGTATCAATGTATCATGTATGAGTATCTAAGATCTTAAATCGATGTTTGAATCAATGAATTTGTATGAATTTGTGTAAAAAATATCTAATTTTTAATATATTAATATATATATTTTTTAATAAAATAATATATAACGTATCGTATCCCAGCAGTATCCTGTTTTGGGGGTCACCGTATCCCGAATCCGATTCTCGAATCCCCGTATCCCTGTATCAGGTGACTTAGCTTTCTGTGCTTTTCTGGGTATTTGGTGGAGAGCCTATTCCCAAAGTTTCATAATTTTCTGAGGAGGGGAGCAGCCCCAAAGAGTTAGTCTATTCCAACAATAGCAGCAGCACGACAGCAGCACCAGCAGCTTTGGAGATCACGCAGTCATTGAAGGAGTAGCCATTCCATGATATAGTCTGAGAGTATTTCTATGCTTGCCTAGTGCAAGCCAAGGTGCCATCATTTTGCTCGACGTTCTCCATGTTTTGTCTTGTTCATATGATATCTCTCTAGTTGCTGTAGTTTCTTGTTTATGTGCTTTATATTGTTGTTTATTTCTATTCGGAATATTACAAAATGCTCCATGTCTTCTCCCTTGGTCATCATGAATGATCTCATCTGAGTCTCCAACAACATCTTTCTTTCGACAGATTTTCCCTCATATGGGGAGATAAAGGCCTTCCACATCTCGTTTGATGTCTTCTTCTCAGCTAAGTGTGGTACAATATGGTCCTTGATTCCATCCATAATCAGCCACTTTGCATGCCCAGTAGCCTCCTTATGCTTCCGAAGGAGATCCAGATCTTTTTAGAATCAAAGCTCGGAATCTCCACAGTTCTCATTTTTAAGTCTACGTTTCGGGTCTAAAACAAGACCCATCATCAGGACAATTCTAAAAAGATCTATCGGTTTGGCCAGAGTTTGCTCTACATGGTCTCTAAGATTGTATGCCTCAAGGACTATCAGGATCTTTGCCTTCCAAACTGAAAAGTTTGAGAGGCCATCCAGTCTATCTTGATCACGCAGTCCATGAGGAGCCATTTGCTCAGAATGTGTTGGAACTTCTTCTTCTCTTTGCTAGAGAAATGGATCTAAGGCCCTTGGTGGAATAGACACATTCTGCTTCGTCTGACAACTGATTTCCCTCCTTGGAAATCTACCAAATAAACTATGATTCAGCTCTTCTCTGATCCTCTGATCAAACTACAAGTTTCTTTTGGCTAGAAACTCTCTGAGAAGCTGATCTCCACCCGCTCTTTGTCACTTGTGCTAAGGCTAAAAATCTGAAAACTTCAAAAATTTAACCCCACCAACACCTTCTGAATTTTTGCAGTTTTTCTTCAGTCTTTTCTGGATCTGACAGATTCAGATCTAAATCACACTGGCTGGCTTCAGACCAATCCAGTGTTGTTTTTGAGCTGCCTCTGCGCAGTAATTGCGTGGGCTTGCTAGGAGACAGCGTTAGATAGCGTCACCCTGCCCTCTGCGTGAATCTGCCTCTGAAAACTACGATGTCCCTTTAGATCTGCATTTCTTCTTCTTTTCTAGCTGCTTCCTGTAGCTAGAACCTTCAAATTCTTGTTGGCGACCTTTCTAGATCTGCAATTGCTCTGATACCATGTGGAAATTTCTGAATCCTTACACTTCATGCAGAAATTATTTATGAACTTGTACATTTAAGAAATCATAACCAAACCTTACTTCGCAAATAAAAAACTTAAAAATGACAAAAAATCACTGAATGGCAAGTTAGAACAACTTCAAAATGAAGTATTGAAGTCGTCAGTCGTTTCAGTCCAAGTTGAAGATAAGGGAATAAATATTGATCCAGTCAATATCACAAGTAAAGAAGAAGAGGAAAGTAGAGAAGTTAAAACATATGCAAAAGTTGCAATTCAAACGATGGACATTCCAAATGATGATTCAGTTGCCAACTCAACAACAACAGCGCCTGAAGAAAATCGGGAATCAACCACTAATATGATAAAGGAAAGCCAAACCAAAGGAGCTATGTATCGACATCTGAATCACAAGAGAAGACTTTCCAGTCAAGCTACGTACCAGTATCGCTCAGAATATAAACGACAAAATTATGTTCCCAAGCATATTGAAGTTTGCAGAATCCAGTCATATGATAACTATTCATCACAAAGTTTGATTCGACAGAAGATCAATCTAGGATGGTCTGATCCCTTCTCAGTGCGACAATTTTGTTTGTTACTTAGAGGATCATATCAACTTGTATCAACAAAGATGACAATGTCGAGATGAGAAGACATTCGAAACAGAAAAGGAGATCAAGTCTTTCATCAGTAAGCTTTGAGGACAAATCGTTTTGAAGAGGAATGCTATGTTATGAATATAATTCATATAAAAATAAATATAAATATAAATATAAATGTAATAATAAATAATAAGTATTTAACCAATGGTTAGTTAGTTAATAATGAAGAGACATGTCTTAGAGACATGCCCACTCATGAAAGGGCACCTGCTTAGGGTATATAAGTAGGTCTTCATTCTCATTTGTACTCATCCTACATCAATTATTTATACAATATACAATTTACAATTACTGTCCTACAATAGATGTTCTTGTCTACGAAGTATTTTAAATATTTCCGTTGCGTATATGATTGTTGGTTATTACACTAAGTGAAAGAAGCATAACAAGTATAACACAAGCAGTTATCAAGTTAGAGAATTGAATTAAACTATGCCCTACTAAATTCTCAACAAAATATATCATATTTAAAGGGGGAAATTAAACTAGCCTAGATCCATCTTAACTCGGATCTACCAAGTGCCGAGAGGGATCAAATCTCTTGAAATGCAAACCTCTTTTAGAGTAAAAAGAAATTTGATCCCTCACGTTTCTTGGTAGATCCGGAGTTAAGATGGATCTAGGCTGGTTGGTATGGCTTCCTAAGGTTAAATAGTCACTATACATTAAAATATCTATACCTTTGTTACATAATGAGGTTTCAACAAAATTTTATTGAGGTTATAGATCATATTTGCTATCTAAAAGCTGATGTTTTTAGTAGAAAGTTGATAGTACCTTATGATCATTGCCTGTTTTTATGGCCAGGGATTCAAAGATATTACTTATAGTGAAGTTTTTAAAGAGGTAAGCACTTGTTTGCATTTCCATCACTGCATATTTATTATTTTGCGTTTGTATTTTCTGAGTAATTTTGCTTCTGTAACTCCTTCAATTGAATTCAAATTAACTGGCATAATATAATCTCTAAAGATGCAGAAAACATCTCTGCAACTTCTACTGCTTATGCTATGATTGTTTTGCTCAGTTCCATTTTTCTTCAGAATTCCCAACAGTTAAACCCTATTTTTATGGGGATGCATCCCTGCCCCTTGGCGACCTGTCCCCCATCCCATGGGTCTTCAGGATGCCTTGGGGATGTCCACCAGTCTCTGAGATGCCCCCACCCAAAATCATGAATAGTTCCAGGATGTCAGTGGTCACAGATGTCCCTTGATAAAATTGGGAATGACTGGGCATCTCTATGGCATACATCTCAAAAAGAGTGCCAAAACAGCTGTTTTGGGATCCACTTGGCCGAGCATGGCGTAATCTATATGTATTATTTAGCATAGTTTTACTACATAATACATATACATTACACATGGGCCCACCGTAGTCCAGCTTGGCCATTAATATAATTTTAAAATAATGCATTAACCCAGAAAAAATAATTCCCTCCTATGCAGTTGCTTATATAAACAGCTCCTCTCTACTTGAATTTGTGAATATAAACAGTTCCTCTCTGCTTGATTTTTCGTTTGTTTTTTTCTCTCTATCTGTGGATTTGGTATTTGGAACTTAGGGTGGAGTCTGTCAGTTGTTTGGAGAACAAAATTTCTGCTTTGAGTGCAGTCACTGCTGCTTGGAGGTGGAAATTGTTGTTTGGGCCTGAGTTTGCAGGAAATTGTTGATTGCACAAATTTTGATCTGGAAATTGGACTAAGTCGCACTTGCTTATTTCTAATAATATTTGAATTTATGGTGTCAAGAATGCAGAGACATTTGATTGATTACGTGTCTTTCTACTTCATCATTCATATTTAATTTTTAAGATTCTTCTAAATAAATTCTTGGGAAATCTGAATAGGTTTTCGAACTTTTTCAAATTTTTTGTTTTTATTATATATATATATATATATTGCTCTCCCCTAAAAAAATTCTGGTGTGCCGTGGCCCTCCCCCCATTTTCTGTTCTGGAAACTTGTGCAGCTTAGCATTGTACTGCCATGCCAATCCCTTTTAATGCCCTCTTAAAACATGTAAAAGTTGTCATGCTAATATGATCTTCTCGAGCATAATATCTACAAGATCTGATGTACTTCTGGATAATTTATTTCATTGTCCTTGTAGGTGACACTGGAATTATCAACAGATGATAGCAGGTTCAAGGAGCTAAGGAATTTGGTTGGCAAATTGAAAGTTCTATCATAATCTTTTATTATATTTCACAACATCCACGAATAGCAAATCTGTTTAACATATATGCAGAATATCAGATTTGTAATTGTGGTATTGCTGGTTATCAAGTATACATATTACAAAGTTAATCCATTTTTTCTAAATAACTCAGAAGGATTGCTACAAGTTGTGTCCTATAAAAATTGCTATGCACTGAACACAGCTTTGCTAAGCAGCTAGGTTGTTACGTGCTGTTTTTGGTTGAGCACAAACATTTTCTCCATGGAGAGCTCAAAAGATGTAAAAGTTACAATGGTTATAATAGTGATATCCCTTGATTAATTCCTACATCAATATGCTTGATCTCAAATTGTCTATCTAATTGTTACTCAATGTTGAGGTGCATTTATACTTGTCACCGAAAAGTTACGAACAACATGAGAATGCTAAGATTTCGCTAAGGTCATTGTTAACTAATTACATAAGGCTTCGCACAGTGGTATACAAATACAGAGGTAGAATCATCCATCTTACTGCAGTTAAAGCCCCAAGTGAGTTCAAAATATGCCATGACAGAGAAATCCTTGTCATTTTTTCAGCGAAAAAACCTCAACAGTAACTTGGGAAGCCAAATCATCAAAGGCCATCTTTCAACAAAATGCTGCAGACCCTACCGTACCCTCAAAAACATGTACATTGAATCCTACAGAAGCATCAAAACCCATGATCCAGTCACCACAACACTTACCCAACACAAGTGACTTAATGCCCCAGTCCCTCGAGATATATTCACTTATATAAGCATGTATTTCACAGGAAACCTTAAAGAAACAATTCGTTTTTGACGTCAGGTTTATCAAGGTATTTTTAACTTTTACAGTGCAGGCAGTTTTCCTGAAATAGCTTCACATCTACAAGGCTAAAGCAGAGAAGCCTTTTAAATTGTCAGTCTTCATGGGGTGTTTATATTCATCATACTTTTGCATCAAATGTTCAATTGTTCACTTTGGTTTAACAGGTTCGGCAGTGGACAACCATTTCATGGTTGATAGTCCACTCTGCAGCCCAGTGATTGTTTGCTGGCCAAGTTAAACGAGTTTAATTTACAATTTTACATTATGTTGTCTCTATAGGTAATCCTGCATCCAGATAGAGGATGGGGTTAAGTGCTTTGCAAATTTGTTATAATTAAAAGTTAAGATAGTATATTACAAAGCAAAAACTGCTTTGAGCGTTTTCACTATATTTGATTTTGTTACCTTACATTTGATACTTGGTTCCTAGTTTCAAATAAGTTCCCCTTCACCCAGTATTGTTGGGTGACTTATAGATTGAATTATCAAGCTTTTCCTCTTTGGAGTATGAAGGAAAAATTCTATTGAGAGTAAATCAAACCAGAATTGAAAAAATGAAATTTATATAGAAATTCTATATGAAATAATGTACCGAATGAATTTTCTGGGTGTGTTTTGACTTTTAATAGCAGAAAAGATTTACTTCAGCTCACTCATACATTTGAGGCACTGCAAAGTTGCTTTAAACAAATGTTCCGAGATTCAGTTAGGATAGGATCTTTCACAAAATAGGGATATCTTTTGATGACCACATAAATGCAATCTTTTTTGGATTCAAGCTAAGGATATAATGTAACTGTAATGTACTAAATCAACGAAAATAGCAGAACATGAACAATATTCAGAGAAATTAAATGTGGAAAAGCAAATACTAGAAAAAACAAGTTTAAACTTGCAGAGTATATCCGTTATTTTAAATATCTCCATCAGAGTGATTAATGTTCATAGGCTTCTTCGAGGGGGCAACCTCCTATGAGTTGAGTTCCAATTACAGTAATAACCCTCCAAAAAACATTCCATAACCTCTAACTGTATAAAATAATTTCTTAATAGAAAAAGCCCTAACTACTTGTGGTCCTGTCATTAAAGGGTAACAATCACCTAGTGGGCCTTAACTAAGAAAGATAACCCTTTTCATGTTAAGTAACTACTTACTATCTAATGGTCTCTATTCAAAGAACATGGCCTTATATAATAATTGACTAACTATTAAGTAACCAAATTATGGAGGTTATGATATGAGCCTAACGTGCCCTCCCCCTTCAATGGGAACATTGTCCTCAACACTAGAGGTGTGGAAACTTCTGTAAACTAGCTCGTGGTTCCCAAGTGGCATCTTTTGGCTGCATATCTTTGCACTGGATCAAAACTTCTTAGATGGTGCACTGCACCTCAATAGATAATACTACTTCTGGCTGGGCCAAATGGACTCTTTTCAATCCATTTTGGAGAGGTTAGATTGAACTCAACAATTTGATGCTACGCCCTTCAAACAAGAAACATGAAATATTGGATGGATCTTGGAGTGGGATGGAAGAGCTAATCTAGTAGGCAACTTGTCCAATACATTGGGGGATCTAATAGAGTCGCATACAATTTTGGTGCTAGCTGTAGGTGGACTTTATCTTTGAGAGAGGTATTATAAGTTGAAGGTGAAGAAACACATGATCCCTTATAGCAAAAGAACACTTAGAGCAATGCTAGTCAGCTTATTGTTCATGTGATTTTGATCCATTGTCACATTGATTACAAGGGTAGGGAGAATGGCCTCTCTTGTGTGAAGCATGTAATCGACGTCTTGAACTTTGGATGTGTTTGGTAAATATGAAACCATAGACAGGAGTTTTTGGACACAGATTGCCACATAAAGTGTCATTGCGGAAGTGCCATGATAAGTGGTATTGTACCACTGTTATTCAAGGGGTAGCCATTGCATTGCTAATGTTTCTTGTCTAAAGCAAAGCATTAGAAATAGGTTTTCAAGCACTTGTTGACCCCTTTTGTTTGACCATTAGTTCGAGGATGGTGCATTGTTCTCATTTACAATTGGGTACTTTGGGGTTTAAATAGCGTCTAACAAAATTGGTTGGTTAATATGGGATCATGGTTTGACAAAATGGAAGTGGGTAGACCGTGTAACTTAAAAAACCAATCCATGAAAACTTGGACAACTAAGGAAGGTGTGGTAAGGCACAAAAGTGTGCATATTTGGAAAGGCAATGAACAACCATCATGATGACTAATTTGTTGCTTGTTGTTGGAAGGCCCACTATAAAATCTATGGAAATGTTAGTCCAGATAATGGTTGATATCAAAAGTGGTTGCAATTCCCCAAGAGTCTTAACTATCTCCCCTTTGTTCCACTGATAGCCATCACATCAGGCTACAAAAGTTTGTATGTTTTTTCACGCCTTTCCAAAAGAAAGAGTGCTTAAAGCATTCACAGGCTTTGTGAAAACTAGAGTGACCTACATAAGGAGATAAATGCAACTCCTCTAATACCCTAGGTTTCAACTTCAAATTCTAGATTTGAAAAATGCATCCTTTATACCTCAAGGTATCTTGTTGCCAAGTCTAGTCCTTAGGTGGATTGGGGTCCTCTTGAGTACTGTGGATGAGTTGAACCGTAGATTCATTGGTCCTCCATTCTTGGTAGCATTCAACGAGCCAATTAAGCAAGAGAAAAGATAAGGTTAATAGAGAACCTTCAACCTCATATTTCTGAGCCAAAGCATCTACCACCACTTTTTGTTTGCCTTTCTTATAGATGATCTCATGATCATACCCAAGCATCTTAGTGATGCACTTGTGTTGTTTTGATGATGACAACCTCTGCTCTAGAAAATATTTTTAGAGATGATGATCTATTTTTATTTGGATACACCTCCCAAGAAGATATGGCCACCATGTATTGACTGCATGGAGGATGGCCATCCTCTCTTTCTCATATGTAGACTTATTGTTGAGCTAAAGAATTATACCACATTAATGGGTTGTTGGATCCCCAACTTGCACTTAAATTATCAATTCAAGGAAGTGCAAGCTTGTAAGGTGCTATGCATAGGTAGTGCTACCATAAAGGATTCAAATGTGGCTTACATGTGTTTTTTCTCAATCTACTAATTGTGTGGTATATTAATGTAACTATGGTGACTAACTAAATCTAGCAAAAGTGTAGGTGTTTCTGTAGCATAAGTCATCTGTGGCATGAAAAGCCCCCTTGGTTCTTCAGGTTTAATGCTCCTGAAAGCATGCCTTCACATTTGGAGACTGAATGTAACTGCTGAAAATAAAGAACCATTAAACAATAATGAAATGCCCTGAAAATGGAAGCTAATCTACTGAAAGCAAGTAAATCTACTCTATAGTGTGATCAATCGCACACATTGATTCCTCAACCAACCACATGGTCATGGCATGTTGTGAGAGGAATCCACAAGTTGCTGCAGCTAAAGAATGAATGTACTGAATTCTTCAACCATGGAAATGCAGCTGGAGAATTTATGGATTCGTGAACAAATGCAACTAGATAAAAACACAAAAATAACAAGAAACATACGACAAAAAAACTGAAAAAAGTGACAACCATTAAATAAATAAAAATCAACCACTGGTTGCTTGTTTCATAGTGGGCCCTTACTCTATAGTGAGCAAGGGAGTGAATCCTTCAAACAGAAATTCTGTTCACAGCGAGCAACTGGAAGCAACATATTTCAAATTGGATTTGACATTAATTAAGAATTTCAAACTTACAGTGTCAAATTGAAGGAAAACTGATCCTAACTTTCGCTGGTTTGATTGCTAACCTAACGTAGGCTACAATGATTGGTTTGAATCCAAATACAAGCCTAGAGTCTACTGGAAATGACCTCAAGAAATTTGTCGCTCTCTCCAACAGAATTTTTGCAAATGAACAATTTGTATCTTGCTATTATGAATCATTTGAGTAGTGGCCAGCTGATTTGGGTTTTATTAATTGTTCAACTTGCTGGATCATTACCTTGAGCTTCTCCTTATCATGTTTTGCTATGCCACGTGATGAGAGGCTCATTCCAAACCACTATAATGATGGATTGTAGGACTGTAATAAATCTTTTTTGTATGACACATTGCACAAGATGAATGCATTTTTTAAGATAGTTGCAAATTCTATAGTACACTGTTTAATTCGATAATCTATTCTGTAGCATGAATCTATTCCAACTGTGAATTATGCAACACATTCTTCTTTTTACACAGAGGTGAGCATCATAAAATATAGAATTTGACAGCATGTAATTTGGTAGCACAGCATCCACATCATAAGTTTTGGTAGCATAGTATTGTGTAACATAAGGCTCGGCAGCATATAGAAGCTTGACCAACTTATTCATGAAACCTAAATATCCTATCGCTGTGATTTCATAATTATACCAAACACATCAATTCGCAAACAAATACTAGAGAAATTGAAATGGCTAATAATTAATAATTACGGCAATAGTTAGGTACAGAAGTGAGTATTTGGAGGGCTTATAGAATGAAAATAGTCAAAAAATGATGTCTAAGTAGTCAATTCAGGAGCTCATCATACCCCCAACTTTAGGGCTTGCATGTTCCTTGTACACCAAAAGGAAAGAAGGTAAGGGGTACGACTGCTGCCCCCAAAGCCCCGCACAGGAGGTCTCTCGCCCCCTACAACCTGCTTGTGACCCCCTCGCTGTGCTTGGCACAAGGAATCACATGTGGGGGTAGTCGTGCAAAGAATATAAGTATAACACATACCCAACATGATACTCCAAGCCTTCATTCCCATGAGTTAAATTTTCCTCCAATTTGATGCATATGTGCTTTTATTGAAATATCGACAAGTGCCCTGCCGTAAGGCACTCCACAATTCTAAAGCTGGCTTGACCTTTCCCACGGGAATATGTAGTGGATCACTTGCAAATTATAAGGAGCACATTCACTGGATATGCTGATGTTTTCTGCTCATTGGATTACACAGAAACCTCTTCTCTGACCACAAGAGTGGAGAAATTACTCCTCTAATCCAATCCATACATTATATTGCACCCTATGTATGCAAAGTATGATGTTTTGATGGTTAAATTACCCGGAAACAAAACCAAAATCTGTTTTGTATCCATCTTAATAGTTTATATAAGCAACTTGACAGTGTAGAGTTCTCATCTTGTGATGTTCCCTGGTGGTGGGATGAAAGCAAACTACCAAATAAGCCAGAGACATGACAACTGCATGATGACCCCTCCAGGCAAAGTGCTGACTTTTTCAGGGTTTGTTCTCTCTTTGAAGTTTTAACTGATGTGCAGGTGTTAATATCATGGAGAGTTACACAAGAAGGCACAGCTCATGTTCAATAAGATTTTATTTTGCTGAAGATGTTTGCTGCTATTTGCAATTCTGCTCTGGAATATGCCATTTAATATACTCTAGCAATCCCAATGTAGGCTTGATAGTCATGATCTGCAAAAAGGCATAGCCACCAGCTCGCTCAAATCTGTACCAGCTTCCAACATCACAAGCAAATGGGACAAATATTTGTGCTCTCATCCACTTCTTTTATCTTGTGATCATGAATCCCTTAAATAATATGAAATCTGTACCAGCTTCGAACATCACAAAAGAAAATGGGACAAATATGTGTGCTCTCATCCACTTCTTTTACCTTATGATCACGAATCCCTTAAATAATATGGGCAGCTCAAGAGATAATGTTTTCAAATTCTTGACTTTTAGCTGCCACAAATAAACAACGAATGATTATGTCTAAATTCTGCTCCAAGAATCTCAGCTTAATTTCCACCTCCAAGATGCTTGTCCTCATCACTCTTTCGGTGGGAAAAATGCCTCAAATTGCATATATGGCTTGAGAGGTAACACACTCTATTGCATTGTTTTTAGCACTGTTTCTACAACCTCCATCATTGATGATTTTTTTAGTGATATTTTCCTTTAGCATATTCCACAACAAACCTCTTCTATTGGAGGCATTGATTCTTGATAAACATGAAACAACTGCTGATGAGATAGTATCCTCCCCAACTGAAGTTGAGAGGATCCTTGGTCGATGAGGTCAGACATGAGCTTTGGAAAGAGTGGGATTGGTTGATGGAATTATCAAATGGAAGTAATGGTTGGGGATAATATCAAATTTAAACGTAACAGATTTGATCTAATAATTAACTTAAAAAGGAAATGATTTTACTAAATTGCTGAGACAAGTAGTAGATGTACTTGAGCCTTCAGTAATTAGTGCTATTGGTGTTATATACTAGGCAGCTTGATTAGGTTGGAATCATCACTCCAAAATTTTCCTTCTTGAAATGGAAGTTCTTTGTTTTTATTGTTGTTGAAGTGTTGATAGTGGTGAAGGGTTTGTTAAGCTTCTAGCATGATTATTTGAATGCATTTCATTCAACCATGTTCCCAGAGCATTTAACATATGCATCCATAAGAAGATAACTAATACACAACATATGGCGACAACAATAAGCATGCATAATCACATTAGTATCATATCATATAAGCATAATCATCCATACAAGTGTTTCGACTCCACTACTGTAAATAAATCCAGCATGTCCATAGCATGCTAAAATCATAAGTACAAAACTTGGGGGCACATTTTCCTCCTCCCCCTAATCCTCCTCCACTGGAGGGTGTCATGCCAAGGGCACCACATTGCTCGCACACTAGTCCCTAATAGCCTGACTAGACATTACTCCTCGCATAATAATGGTCTGCCACTTAGAGGGTAGTCTCACATGCGCATTTGTGTACTGGTCCTCCAACTCATACCATCCACACTATGACACTGGTCATTACTATGTCAAACTGCCTCTAGAGATCCTCAAGAAACTCATCAGTCTCCTTTCTCCCTTAAGATGAAGATGCCCTATGTTCCTTGAACCCACGATTCGGTGTCTGTGCTACACCCATTGTCCGCTTCACCAATGCAATATTTGTATGTCACATATGTCCAAATGTGAGTACCACATACGAAATCATTCTAACCTATGCAATCATAACAAAAACAGAACCATCAAATAACATACCATTTGGACCCTATGCTTGTCCCGGTAGAAGTGGCAACATTGGATTGCCTTGAAAGTTCATTCCCGAGTAATGGTAATTCTCAATATGTAATTGGAGTTGGTCCTAGTGCACAAAAAACTTTAGTTGGAACACTCTCCCCCAATCCCTTATCCTCGCCGTTGTAAAAGCTACCCCCAACGTTGCATCCTGGGCTCTTGTGGGCCCCCACCACAAATATGGATATGTGGACAGAGTGTAGGAATTTTCTCAAAGAAGAATGCACAAAGCTTTGTACCATAGGCATAATTCCCTATTGTTGGTCTCCAATAGGAATTCAATTGGTGCTTTATCATTTTCAATAAAAGTTGGGCCTACCCATAGTAGGTTCTCGTAAGCGCACTCTCCATTAGGACCATTTGATGTCAAAATACCTTGTGGAGAGCATGGCTACCCAAAATGCAAAATTATCATTGTTGAAATAACTCGTATCCCTAATCTCTCTATGTTTGTCATTCAGATGGCCGAGTCCCTCACTCGGGGACCAAGCACATAGTGTCTGTCAATGAACTCATCCACCCGCCTCCCATGAGGTAATACTGGTTGTACAAATCCAACCACCCCCATGGGCGGCAATCTTATCAAAAAGTATATGTCCTAGATCGTAATAGGAATCTAGAAGTCTCGGATCACAAATGCCTCGTTGTTTGTATCCCAACAACCTACTATCCTTATCAAGCATTTCTCCCCAACCAACATTAGTGGGTTCTCAAAGAACTTCAATAACCCATATCGAGCAAGAGCACTTCTCACTGCTTGGTTCCCCTGAACCTAATTGTGGAGCTCCTCAAGCTCCTGTTCTTGCCATAACACTTTGAACTTTGCCTTGCTTGCACAAAACCATAACTTTGTTAGTAGTAGATACATATAACAAACCATTATCAAGTCATCTAAACATAGGGCTATCCTCAGGGTTATAACACCCTTAAGATCTGGACCCACAGTCCTAGGTCACCAATGTAGTTTTTCCCTTGAAAACTACATTGACCAATGCACTTTAGGCCCTCATTAATGCGGGCCTTAAAAATTGGTCCCCAAAAGGTGTGTTGGCCCTAAAATATTGAGCAGAGGGTCCCCAAGGACCAAAAAAGCCCTAATATAGAAAATTTGTCCACAAAAAATGACAAGGGTAGGGAACCTACTTACAAAAGTTATAGATCCAAATTCCACATGTCGGTTTATGATCTCGCCAAGATTTAGGGCCTCCTCCTCTCCAAATGCACAAATGGCTTTAAATTGGAGTGAAAAGGCTTTTATAGAAAATCCACAATTTTTCACATGGCCATTACAAGCTCATCCTAGCTCTGTTTGGTGAACTGTCAAAGCCGTTGGAAAGCTCTTTCCGAGCTCTCAAATGGGTCTCCCTTAGTTTTTCTGATTTGGTACTTCTTTCGGAAGCCAATTTTTCTATGAGGTGTCAAATCCCCGTCTTTTCAAATCGATTTTTTTCATGTTTTCCACTCTAACACCGCCTTGTTTTTGTACTTGTTGACTTGTGTAGAATTTCGTCGTGAGAGACCACTCTTTACTCATGTTTATAGGGTCTCCTTTGGACTCATTGCCAATGGTATTTCACATATAAGTAGCATCACTCTGTTCATTGCATTTTCCTTTCAATCAACGAATATCACCTTAGGGACCCCCACACTTTGATAGGTGGATCAACGCATCCATCTTTTACATTTTCTATCTATCAAGTACTAGAGCCTTCCTCTTATGGGCACTCTAGCACCATTTTCACTATTGCATTTGGTGCCCGTGTCATTTAATCCCCTTCAGATTAGGAGTTTGGTTTGTCTTCATACCAAAGCTAGTACCATTTAAATTTCTCATTTTCATGATGACAACACATGTCCCCCTGGACTCCACCATCTTATAACCTCTTAGTTTACCCCGAGAGGGCCTTACACCATTGGTACTTGGTTTAGTTACTGGCAACATCATTGAGTCACTCTCATTCATAGCATCATAGATGAGTCACCATTATGTCCCATGGAGTTTGTTCAAAACTACATTGAGTCTTGTTACATTATGTTAGCCCCTTTGTGTGTCATACCTGTTTTTTATTACTAAGATTTGACCTCTATATGTCCCCTTATTTTACTAGTTTACTGGTTCGTCTTTGAAAAGCCTTTGTCTGAGTAATTGATCGTTCCCCGTGGAATGTTTTCAATCGCTGCCAGGTCAACCTTGCATGTTATGCTATGACAACAAAATTCATAAGCCCAACCATCAAACCCCTTTTTCCCATATTGGTGTCAATCTTTGTCATTTACATTATACTATGTGCCTCATGCCATTGTTTAGGACTTATCACATCTATTCTAGGGGAGTGGCCTAGAGGATGGTGTACCGGGGGTCCAATTTCCTCATTGACGGGTGCCTTTGGTCAAGCAGAGGGAGACCTCAGGGCCCTTTGACTTCGTTGTTTCTTGTGTGCTCGACTTCAGCTCATTATCACAAGATCGAGAATCATACACTTATGGTCTAATGCTTTAGTATATTGTACCAACATCAACCAAGCATGTGTGAGATGTTCTCGGTGTTAGTGTCAGTATTTGCATCCTGCCTTCAGTGATCAAAAATTATCTTTTCATATCATATTAGGGTCTCATTCTGAAATTTTTTATCATTCCACTAGGTTTTCGTTCAAAAATTTACTCACTGATGGTAGCCTAGTCCAAAAATATCACTCTTAAATTTTATTACTCGCTGGCATATTTTCATACCTTCCTGACTGTACACCATCCAAAAAATTCAATATCAGTGATGTCATCTTGAAATTCATTCCTTCAAGGTCTCATTAGGTCTTTTAGGGTTTTTCAAGGTTTCATTAGGTCATTAGGGTTTCCAAGGTCCAATAAAACTTCATTTCCATTGCATAAGACCAACAAGGAAAGGGTGACCTAATGATATCTCTTCACCATATGAAGATGATTTGTAAAGAAAAATTCTCGTTTCAGCATGTAATTTTGGTTTTCAGATGTAATTTTTAATTTTTACTATGTAATTTTATGTCATCAAAATGTAATAAGTATCATGATTCCCAAGCTGCTAACTCAAATTTCCAACATGCCAAAGCATCAAAAATGTCAAATCAAAGAGTTCTCAAAGTCATCAGGTGATCAATTTGTCAAGGAAAAAGACAAGTGCAAAGGTAAACATTCAAAGTTTAAAGTGAAAGTGAAAAAAGAAAAAGTGGGTCCCAAGGCCCAATTCATTCAAATGATGAAGTATAAAGACCACCAAGACATCACAAGGAAGCTCATTTGTCATTTCATCCATCGAGCTTGCACTCCCATAGCTGAAAAAGTCGATTTGTAGGGTCAGAGGGCGAATTTTTCATTGGCGATGCACTTTCAGAGGGAGGCGATGCTCTTAGAGCGGAGGCGTTGCGCTTAGAGCAGGCAACGCTGCGATTTTCTCCCACTGACGTTGCGCTTCTAGGTAAGGCGCTGCGCTTTTGCCCGATGCACTATGCTTATGCTCAGTGACCTCTCCAAGCACCAAATCACCTCAAAACTCTCTCAAACTCTCAGCAAATGCTTGTTACACATTCTTACAAGTAAGTACACTCAATTTGTTGCCTCCTTGCACTCCTAAAGAATGATTTCATAGTTTTTTAGATTCCAAGTGAAATTGGCATTTGTCTAGTAAGTGAACCCCTAGTTTTACTCCTAAATCCCATAATTTGATGCCCTAATACCCTACATTCCCTTCCCACAAATCTAAAAACTGTAAATTTGTGTAGATGGTCTATGCTTGATGCAACTTTATTTTTTATCCCTAATATCAACTAGCAATCACATAAACAAGAAAGTAAAATGTTGATAGAACATACCAGTAGATCGACAAAAGACAAGCCAAAAAAATATAAGTGTGTTGGTATGTTACGGTGGTCACAGGATGCTTCAACCAACAAAGTCTCAGTACGGTTAGCCAACCAGAAGTGTCACACAACCCTCTCAGACAGACAGATCAGTCAACCCAAAAGTCAACGAAAGTCAACAATGTCACAGTCAACGGTCAATGCAAAATAGCAGCAGCAAAAATTCAACGCAGCCTTGTCAAAGGTCAATGATCAACCTCGATTTATGTACCATAAAATGCGGACTGCAAAAATCAAAATTTTGACCAAAGTTGGGGTCAATTTGACCATGCGTTGTCCAAAGTCAATGCTAGTCAACTCTGCGATGAAACCCTAGGTCGAAAATATAACATTATCCTTGTTGCGTTTTCCTACGTGTGGATGAAGAAGAGCCTCCAAAGTGATCGAACCAATCAGATGATGAGAGAGAATGTGTGAGGATGGATGAGTGAAAATGACCTCCAACATTGACCTATTTATATCCATCAATGAGGGTGTGTGACACAATTGTTGGGGCTTCAAGCCTACATTTCATTTCAGGCCGACCTGCACATGTTTTGAATAAATTCAAAATAAATGATCTGCTCATCGGATCAAGATGATCTTTAGATCGATCTTGCACCTCTCCGAAAGAGGCATCCAATAAAAATATTGGCATCTCCATCTGAGCATCACAACATGGAGTTTGGACCTAGTTGTCCAAAATTAACAAAAATCCTATCCCTACCTTTACACTATCATTCCCAAGTCCCTAAGTCCCTTTCCCTAAAGACCCTAAGTCCTAAGCTTCTACATTCTTAGGTAGCCCCTTCCCTAAACCTGTAATTAAATTCTCATTTCCAATTCCCTTAACATTTTGACCTCCCATCATCTCCTAAAGTTCAATAACCTCTTCCCCCATCTCCCTAATTTTTCCTAGACCTATCCCCACTCCTATTTCTTCATCCCTAGGGTTTCTAGACCAAAATACCATAGGGGAGGAAAACAGAGACTACATGGAGGAAGAAGAAAGGGAAGTGAGAAGGCCACATAAGGGAGGTCATATTAGCAAGTATGAGGTCATTCCAACTCATAAACATCATGTCTCCATCATTTTTCAAGAAGTCATTCCAAAAGACAAGTCATTTGCCACATATAGGGCCAATTTTTCTTCAAACTATGTTTCTAACCAAATGGTGATGAATTTTACAAAAGTGAAAGAGCTTTTTGTCCACCATAGGTCAAGGAAGAAAAAACTCCTTCAGTTTTTGCACAGGTGTCGTGGTTTTGGAGAAATGTCAACAATACAGTTGCTATAGGAGAGTTGTTGCACTTTTATATTAGTCTTGGGAAAATCAATTTTTATCCCTAATGGATTGTCCAAATGACTTGCTTGATAAGTCAAATGACAACTAGACTAGAAGATATTCCCAATGAGCTATCATAAGCTCAATTTGGAGTTTGGGAAGGCCTCCAAAAGTGGCTTGCAAAGAGGCATTGCGCTTCTAGCTTCTTGGTGTTGCGCTTTTGACCAGTCTTGGGAGAATGAAATTTTGGAGGGTCAAATCAACACATTTTTGGAAACTAATCACAAATATGGAAACTAGACTAGATAGGCTTTCCAATGAGCTATCCTAAGCTCAATTTGGACGCCGGGAACCCCCTCAAAAGTGGATTTGAAGATGGTGTTGCGCTTCTAGTTGCTGATATTTCCCAATTTTCTCAATTTTTTTCCAGTTTCACTTGGGCAAATGATGTTTTACCTCTGTAAATCAATGATGTAAATGTAGTTATGATGTTTTTAAGTTACCTAGGGTAAATACATTAGGTAAAAATTCTTCATGAGGTGTAATGAATCAGTTCACTTAAGTTAGGGATGAGTCACTTGGACCTCCCTACACTCTAAGTATGCAGTTCAGTTTTTGGTGGAAAGACTCCTCAACTTAGGGATTCGACCCCTGAGATTGGGAGAGGTTGTTTGAGGTCTATATCTTGTACTTTTTACTCATTTTCAGAGGTTGGATGTTGATGCATTGATTAGAGACTCTAGTGTAATCTATTTGGCAGGAAATTAATGAAAAGGTTGCAGTTATTTCTTTGGGATACCTGTGGTATGGAAATTTAGCATTATTCTTCTTATGTCTCATTATGTATGAATTTTTTGTTTCATGGTTCATTCATTTCTAGGATATGTTGGTTTTCAAGTTGATAAGCAGAATTCATCTCTCATGCTTTATCTTTTGGAAAACCTTCATAGTTTGTCCATCTTCTTCAGTTTAGAAAGAATTCATGCCTTGCCTTGCTCTTTCTAGCTCCTCATCAGTCTGATCCATCTCACCCTAAAACCCTAAAGTGTTAGGTTTTCTACCTACCTTGCCCCATTGAATCTTTGCAACCCTAATATTATCTTCCCCGACCTAGCCTCTTTGACCTAATCCTCATCCAACAACCTAAATCAAACAAACAAAACCTTGTACCCATACCTAGCCTAAAACCCTAATTCATCCAGCCCTCTTGGCCGTGATTTTGTGGAGAGAGCCCCCTGCGATTTGATAGGGCTAGGTACCAAGCTAAAAGATTGGTTTGTGGTTACCTCTATTTTGACTCTTTCTCAGCCTTAGAGATCTGGTGGAGTGATAACACCTGGACCTTAGGAAGGGGTTTCCCTTTAGGTAGCCCGCTACATGCCCAACCTTCAGTAGCTCATGATATAACCTCAAATGCAGTTCAATAGATTTGACTGGCTTGGTTATTGTTGTTCGCACAGGCCATTGCATGAGCCTCCCTTTTGTTGGCTCATTCATATCTTCATATTTCTTTGCTATTCAAAAAGGCTTCTTCAGTTGACATCACTCCCTCTCACTAGCATGGGGTCATTCAGTCTTATGTATCTAGCTCGACAACGGTCATTGTATCAGTCCTGGCCCTTTTGTTCTAGGCACATGTATATGAGATTGTATTTCATTATATCATTTTTTAGCCCATTGATGTACTCTATTCTTTTGCTCCTAACCACTTTGTTGGCCAAATCATTATATTGTGTACTCAGATGTCTTGGCGGGTATGGTTATGCCTCCCCCTCCTCATTGAGATCATGGACACCCACTTGGAGACTCTTGTCTGATGAGTGGTAACGACCTCCTTTTGTGGTTCCGATCCTTGAAGCAATGACTCTCTCTCTCTCTCTCTCTCTCTACATGACCACCTCTTGTCTCTAATGAATGAAAACTACAATGTATTTTGGTCAAACAATGTGCCCCTAACACTCATACATTGGGGGCCAATTCGTTATCACACGAAAAGTGACCACCTAACCATAATTATTAGGTGGATCGAAATATGCCATGTAGTATGGGTTTTACACATTAAAACCCACTTTTATCTAAGGAAATAGCCTAAAGAACCACTTACATGAGAATAAGTCATAAATTCATTAATTTTATGTTATTCTCATAATTTTACCCATTTAGGAATGATTCAATAAATTATTTAGTTATTAATTATTCTTTAATATTTTAAACATCTTCATAGAGATAATTTATTAAATCATTGTTTATAAATTATTGTTGTCTTATTTTATGATTTCGCCTAGAAGTATTTTAATAAACTCATTGTTTATTAATTATTTCTAATAAATTTACCCATTTTTACAAATTAATTCAATAAATCATTATTTTTTTAGTTAGTTGTCTAAATAAAGTTGATCATTATCTTTGATCTTTTCCTCTCACAAATAATAATAAAGTATGAAATTGATTAGATCTTGATTTGGTCCAACAAATATTTATTATATTTGACCTCATCAATTCTAACTTAGCATTTTATTATAAATAGATAGGTTTTTCTCAGTCCACATGATCCATTTTCATTGTCTAACCTATGATCTTGAAACTTGAGCATTCTCCACTAGGGGCTCTCCATTTTTCTTTTTCCTTTTTCTTTTTTGATCACTTCCCTTTTTGGAGAGAGGGAACCATACAAGGTGCAATAAGGATTGCACACGAACTCTCCCAAAGAGGAGATCCTTTTTGAGCTACTCAAACTGAAGCTTCTCATCAGGTGATAATATAATATAATAAAAAATTCCTTTGGGTAAATGGATTTTCATTTGTTGCATAGTGATTGACATTTGTTTATCTCTTTTTTCCCTAGTTTTTGTTCTAGTTTATTATGCAGATCTAATGAACAACTACACTAACACTTGCTACTCCTAGGGCTTATAATTAAATCCTTGTCTTTTTTTTATTAGACTACTAGATGCCTATAGGAAGACCTCTAACACCCCATGAGATCTCCTGTTCTATAGGTACACTATTGTGTTACAAGCCTTCGCCCAGAAGAACATATGCAGATCCTAATCATGGATCATGGTGTTGGATGCTCCGACTATACTCTCATCCTTCCTCTTTGTCACTCCATTTTTCTATGGATTGTAAGGCATTGTCAACTCCTTGATTCCTGCTTAAATGCAAAAGTCCTTAAACTTGTTCAGGGTATACTCACTTGCTTGATCTGAGGACCTTGATCTTCTTCCTAGTTTGGTTCTCCACAAGGGCTTTGAACTCTTAAAACCCATTGAAGACTTCATCCTTGGCCTTGAGGAAGTAAATTCATGTCATCATGGAATAGTAATCTCATTAGAGAAATTTTGAGGTCTAAAATAGGCCTCCTAAGGATTATTATAAAATAATAGTGGAAATAATAAAATAAGATTAGATTACATCATCAAGTTTTGGAGGGAAAAAAGAAAAAACTAATTTTTCAACTCGTATTTTCAACTTATCTCCCTACGTTTTTACTCAAATTTCGAGCGGGAGCACTCGTTGGGTGCAGAATTTAATTTTTCATCTAAGGAGTTCCCATGTTGCATACTTTCGATGGGCCCTACCACACGAAATATGTGAAATACATGAAAAAACATGATTGCAATGATGTTTTGTCATGTATTTTGCATTTTCATGTAGTAGGGTCCATCCAAAGTATGCAACATGGATACTTCTTGAATGAAAAATTAAATTCTGCATCCAACAAGTGCTCTCGCTTGAAATTTGAGTAAAATTGTAGAGAGATAAGTTGAAAATACAAGTTTCAAAAGTAGTTTTTTAAAAAATCTTTTTACCCTTTTACTTCAAAAATGGTGAATCATCCCCCATAGTTTACATCATCATATTGTATCCTATTGGTTCTTATAAAGTTGATTTTTTTTGTACATTTTTGTTCGAGGCCCATTTTGACCTCAAAATTTCTCTAATGATGAATGTCACATAGCAGCTACACCCCGAGATAGACTCCACTGACATAGGACCACAAGTGTCAGAATGCACCAAATCCAACACACCCTTGGACCCGATCTTGCCATTAGGAAATGTTGTATTGACTTGCTTTCTAACCACACATCACTTACACACACCATCACACTATTGAACTATGGAAAACCAGTGACCATCTCTTGTAACGGTGGTATAGCCCTGTAGTGTAGATGTCTCATCCTCCTATGCCAAATCACACTCTGGCTATCACTGTTATGTACTATGGCTTTCACTGACTGTCCTTTCAATAGACACATGTTATTCTCCCTACTACCCATAAGTTGTCTCACACTAGGATCAACCCCTTTCAGTCTGACAAGTACCTCACCCCCCGTCAAACTGACCTCGAGTCCTATGTCCTCTATGGCCGAAACTAAGAGTAAAGGTTTTCCAACTCGGGTAAATACATTACCTCCTTTACCTCCATAAGACTTCTTCAATCTAGTTGGAAATTTATGTTTCCAATTAGCTCCACTGCATATCTGGTGTCATCATCAAGCTCCACATGTAGATCTATGTGCTCCTTGACCATACTAGTAAAGATATTACGAGATCTTATTGTGTGACAAGATGCCTCATTGTCCACAAACAACACCCCTCTTGTAATGGTGCCAGAAATACAAGATACAAAAGCAAATTCCTTCTCGAATTATTCTGCCAACTCATCCATTTGTGAAAATGCAATTGTTGTTGTGTTCCCCTTGCCTCTATTCTTGTTTGGACATTGTTCAATGTAATGAACGAACTTATAACATGCAAATTATTTGAATTTTCTCATGTATTTCTTCCCTCGTGAAGGTGATCCTCCACTCTGACTTTACTCTGCTTAATCCATGCCCTTCTTTTCTTGCCCAATAAGAGCAAGGTTATCCTCATCTCCACCTTTGCACTACCCACTTATGGATTCCTCCCAAATATCCTTTTGGGTGAAATCATCCCACAATCGTGCCCAATCAAGAAGTTTATCTCTGGTCAGGATACCTGTCACAAATGTAGCCCATTGCTTGGTAGACCCTTTCAGTGATACTTTTACAAGATCCATCTCATCCACCTCTTCCCCAACAACTAAAATTTCATCACGAACTTGTTGAATCCTTATGAAGTATGAGGCCATAGTCTCATATTTGTTCATCTTAATGTTATTCAACTTCTCCCTTAACACCATATTTCTAATCTGGTTGTCAGTCTGGTACAATTTTTTCAAGGTCATCCACATTTTATAGGTTGCATCCTTCTTTGTTATGTGAGGGATTATGTGATCCTTCACACCATACAAAATGTTTCCCCTGAATCTTATATATTTTATCTTATGTTCAACTACTTGGGTAGCATTCCGAGAAGCTTGAATCTCTTGGGTTGCAATTTTCCACAAATTGTTTTTCGTTAAAACCATGGTGATATGCTCTTTCCATGGACTGATCTTTATGTTGATTTTTGTGTAGCTTGGGAGGTACTCCAAGCCCTAGTGTTCAAGGGTTGGAGGTAAAAGCGCCACAAATGGGATTGTGGGCTTGAGATCCGAGCTTGGGGTTTTTCACCCATCGATGTTTAGGCCAAAACCATGATGATTTTTTGACATGTGATGGATGAGGATGATAGTGCTAAACGAGAAAAATCTGGCGCTTCGAAAATCATCCAAATCTGAGTTGTCGTTGAGGAGAAATGAATTTTCGAAGTTGACAAGTAATTATTGGTTGTCAAGTCATGTAGGCTTGATGTAAAATTTGACCAATATATGTGTCTCTTCATCTATTCAGGGAATCCCCTCATTTGGCTATAAATTGAGGGTGATTTTTTTTGTTTTATTCATCCATTAGGGCAACACACTCAAGGATAAAAGCACTCGGTGGAGGAGAGGATTTTCTGTTTAGGCCACACAAAAAATAGGCAAACCAATGAAGGAAACAAAGGTTGTTTCAGGGTCATTTTGGGGTAAAAGCAGTGCTTGAAGGGAGGCATAGTATCTTTCTGGAGGGCCGAGCCGTAGAAGCTTCAATTCAGGTCTGTGTTGAGGGTGTTTATGGGTGGATTACACTTGTGAGAGGTAGTCGCAGCCTCTAAGGGATTTTATGGGGATGTCGCAAGCCTTACCATCTTGTTTGAGGGTTGTGTAGGGTTGTTGAGGGCTAACTGATGCTCAAAACAACAACGTGGGAGGAGAGGACCTCTCCAAGGGAATGCCACAACAATTAGGGGCAATTTTTCTGTATGGTTTAGGGTTGTTGTAGGTTTCCATGATGCCCTAACCAGGACACAATCAAAACAACAATAGAACACCAAACTTGGAGCAGATTTGATGTGTGTTGGATCCTAGTTTAGGATCAGATTTGGATGAATGATCTTGCAGCCTATGGAATTCAAAGAGGAGGGTCAGATCTTATGGTTAGATGCCCTAAACCAGTGATAGTTTCCACAGTGATTGGGCATCAGACTTGGAGCGGAATTATTTTGTGTATTAGGTCAAAGTTGTTGACTATTGTGTGGATCAGTTTTATGGGCAAATTAAGGAGGCCTTAGGATTTGTTTGTAGGAGCCCAAGTGGATTTTTGGGAGGCCTACCAAGCAACCAAGGTGACAACAGGAACATCAGATCAGAAGGAAAGAGGACAGCAACAAGGTGTGTTGTAGATGGACCCATGTATGATAGATTGATGGTGTCCTAGGCGAGGACATATTGATGTGCCCAGATTTGTGCAATAGCTCCTCTATTGCAGAAACAAAGGGCGGATTGGTGGAGTCTGTGGGCAGCCATGTGTAAGGGTCTCCCGGGTGTGGGGATTCCCTAACTAGGTGCAGATGATACAACATGGACTTGGTCTCTCCTGGACTGTTGGAGGGTAGCGTGAGAGAGGACCAAGTGTGGACGAGATTGGACACTTATGGTCTACTGGAAGACAACGCGATAGTGTCCAAGTTGGTTTCGAAGTGCAGAACCTTGATGGAAAAAGGTGATTGTTGGCCTGGCAGTTGTTGTAGCTCAAGGGTCTGATCAACCAGGAGCAGGATTATGGAACCTGAGACTTGTGTGTGGAGAAGGACTTCTACAAAAAATGATGGGGAGTCCTCATAGCTCGTGTTCAAACTACAAGGAAAATACCCTCTAGCGTATTTTTTTAAGGAAGCCCTTATAAAAATAGCCCAGATATTGTTTTGTTGTGGAGGTCACTAGAGGAGGGTGGCCAGTAGAGATTTTTGTGGATTTTTTTTTTGCGATGTGTTTCTAATCATAACACGCACCAGTGTGTTTTATGAAAGGCGCACTAGTGTGTACTATAAAATGGCACACTGAGACACTATGCTCTCCGTACAATTCAGACCGGTGTGTCTCAGCACTCCAACGCACTGGTGTGTACTACTAAATGGCACATCGAGACACTGTGCTCTATGTACAAACTGCCCTGGTGCGTCTCAGTAATCCAACGCACCCTAAGGAAGTGTGGTGCGCCATTAATACACCCGCTCGGTGCGTCTCATAATCGAGCGCACCGAAAAATGGTTAATTTTAAAAAAAAAATACCAGCCATAAAAAACCTCATTTTTACTTGTTTAGTGTTATAGAGCTCTCAAGCACTGGTGTGAATTTGTATTCTCTGGGGCACCCTCCCATCGGTGCTCCCATTGCCCGCATTTATTTCGTCCATTGCTCACTGTGTGGAGTTTGAATTTTCGAAAATGGTGGGCAAATTTATTTTTTAGTATTCCTCAGCAAAGATGCCTCCTGACGCGCAAATGTGCATGTAATCTACTTGTTTCTCAATAACTTAACTTTTTAGCGAATTAATTTCTCAAATTCACTTAAAATTTACCTTTTATTCACTGGGTCAACACACCACACAAAAAAATATTTTATGTTTGCGCGGTGAGCGAAATTTTTCATGCGCACCATGGGCGATGCGTGATAAACAAGTACGCACTGGTAGCGGTGTGTGAGTGTTTTTTTGGGGCACCGAGTGTTTTTTTTTCACAACTAAAAATATATATATATATATATATATATATATATATATATATATATATATATATATGTGTATGTATATTTTCTCATTTTAATAAAAAAAAAAGGGGAAATGTATTTAATATGTGAATCATTCGGCGACGTCAACAGAGAGAAAAAAGGGAACAACAAGAGCATATGGAGGACCGTTATAACATGATTCAGCATTGGGAGGCACTGGAGAGGGAGAGACTTTTGTACCCTCACCCTATTACGACACGCACCTAGTTTCTGTTAAGGGAGGTAGGCCTCCTCAAGTTCTATGAGGAGGCTACATCTCTGAAGGGGCACAATGGGTTATTGGGACAGTTGATCTATAGGTGGGATGCCCATAGACAGGCTTTGTGGGTTGGCCCTAGCCAGTGGTACGAGCCCATTGAGGAGGACATTTATTTTATTACTGACCTATCTAAGAGAGGGCGGGATTTTCCTCAGTTCCCATATGTTCCCGTCAGTTATGCAGCAGGGATTCAGTTGGCGTACTCCCAGAGATACATTAGGGATGATATAATTTCTCCTACAGATTTTCAGGTGTTCCATGGTTAGTTACGCATTGCTTCATTTGGTCCAGAGGAGGTGAGGTGCCTCTCACTACTACTGAGAACCATTACACACTATACTAGTGATGGGCAGTGCATTAGCTACCCTCTTTTATTTTATGTTGATTCTTTATTCCAGACGCCACGACTTATGAGATGGTTTGCCATATTTTTGCGGTAGTTTTGTATAGCATTAGATAGATGTCGTTATCAGGAACATGGGAGGTTGACCTTCCCTTTTGCTTCAGAGTTATTTTGTTTATTTTTTGAGAGGTTTCCGAAGACAAGGCCTACTTTTTTTCAGCAGTCTCGTAGGCCGATGTTACATGTACGGATGCAGATATGGGGCCAGATGATGCCCAAGAGGGGCACGTCCGACTATCCTGCCAGGATATCTAGTGATGCACTAGAGCTGTTATCCAGTGTTGATGATCACATGTTCGTGATGGTTCCATATCCGTAAGCAGGTTTGGATTGGTGAGGGTGTACCACCATCCTCTTCACACAGGATGAACCACTGAATGCTAGAGGTAATATTAGTGTTTTCTTTAAATTAATATAGTTTCATTTTATTGTCTTAATTCATTAATTATAATAAAATTTATTCTAACATGTTCTTTAACTTTTTTTATTAAATTGTCTAATGAAATTGTTTAATTATTGTTGTGTACTATATATTTTGTAGATATTGGCACATTCATTGGGGACATGATTCCACCCCCACCGGATGATCCTGTAGATCATGACGAGGAGATGGCAAAGGCCGCAGATAAGGGTGATAGACCTGATACTTGGGTGTAGATACCTGCAGGGATGCGACGTAGGGCGGACATCTGAGTCAGGATGGAGTTAGGTGACCGACTGTGTCATTTCCTGGTTGATGAGGGAGTCTTCCCTACTACGATCAGAGATATCCAGGTTGATCATAGGCTCATAGAGGTCTGGAGAGATATGCCCTGCGATATGATGACCCTTATGCGTCATATCGTTGGAGCTTCCAGGCTATTAGCGGGTAGGAGGGATAGGCATCGTGGAGATGCACGACAGAGTAGCTCATCAGATGATCATGATCACGAGGGGAGTGATAATCATTCTAGTACTCCACCTCCTCCTCCTTCACCTCGCATTGGAGATGAGCAGCCAGCATCGAGTCCTGATCAACAGGCATCTTCTGAGCAGACACCATCTCAACAGGCACCTAGTCTTGAGCAGACACGACCATCAACTGAGTAGGCACCTAATCCTAAGCATGCACCATCCACTAAGCAGGTTGCACCATCGACTCATTAGCAAGCACCTCCTGAGCAGACTGCACCATCTGATCAACAGACACCTCCTGAGCAGACAACACCATCTGATTAGTAGACACATCATCCATCTGAGCATAAAGCTGCACCATCGACTGAGCAGGCCTCAACTAGTACTAGTTATAGTATTGATGCAGTACCACCAGATATTTGATGTTTATATGCAGTTCTATTACTGTTGTATATTTTTGACATTATATGTGTGTGTGTGTGTATTTTATGTTCATATTGATGTACTTAATTCATGTTGGTGTTTATCATGGTGTTTATATTGTTAGGTCATTTTAGATATTTTCATTTAATGCACTTTCACATAGATGTGTATGTGATAGCAATTATTTGACATGAGATGTATATTTCATGCTTTTGTTGTGATGATGTTATACAATGCTTGTGTTTTATTAGATGATCATGATCACGATGATTAGATGATGTTAGCGAATTTGAATGTGTATTTTAGAATATGATATTTGTACAATGATTATCATGATCGTGATGTTTATTTTTAATATTAAATCATGATATTTATTAAATATTATGTATTGGTAATTGTAATTGTAAAATTGTATGTATCGTGATTGTAATTGTAATTGTATGTAAAATTGTAAAATTGTAATTGCATTATGAAATTGTAATTGTATGTTGTCATGATTCAATTTTATTAAAATTGTAAAATTTGTAATATTGTAAAATTGTAATTGTAATTGTATGTATTATCATGATTCAATTTTATTAAAATTGTAAAATTTTAATATTGTAAAATTTTAATTGTAATTGTATGCATCGTGATTAATTGTATCTAAAATTGTAAAATTGTAATTGTAATTGTAATCGTAATTTTAAATTTAATTGTAATTATATGTAAAATATTTGTAAAATTTTAATTGTAATTGTATATAAAATTGTAATTCTAATTCTAATTCGAATTGTATGTAAAATATTTGTAAAATTGTAATTGTAATTGTATTGTGAAATTGTAAATTTTAATTGTAATTGTATGTATTGTCATGATTCAATTTTATTAAAATTGTAAAATTTATAAATTTGTAAAATTGTAAATTAATTGTCAATTTTGAACCATAACTACCGTAAGTAAAATTTATACCATACATATTGTTAAATTACCATAATTGTAAATTTGTAAATTTGTATGAATACAAATAATTGTAAAGTAATAAATCTAGAATAATATGAATTTTTGTAACATAATAAAGTTTAGAAAATAATGCAAATAAATCCATGTTTAGAATTACCATTATTTTATTATGATCTTACATACCAAAAATAGCAGTATACATAATACATTTTTTTAAATTTTGAACATATCATTCACACACACATATATATAGGGTGCATTTATTTAACTAATGATATAGTGAAAAAACATTTAAAGCAATCAAGTAGTTGTATTATTTTAGGAATTGACATAAAAAAAGAAAAATAACTTGATACCATGCATTGTTTTCAAGATCAACATAATTTCAAATTATCAAGTGAAATGATTTTAACATTAACACAATGAAAACCAATTAATTCAAAATACATATTATAATGTTTGGAAAAAAAAGAATCTTAGTTATAAGGTTAAGTCCTCTTCTTTATAAAAAACCATCTTAAATAGTATAAATGATGAAATAACACATGTACCATATCACTCTTTGTTCTCATGATCACCCTCATTATCTTCCAGCTCGCTTGGCTTGATAACACTATTGTTCTCAAAAATATGTTTTGATCTAGGGTCATGTCTCAATACGAACCACCAATCCTATCCAACACATATGGGAAAAAAAACACATGGTTGCAATGTTTGGGGAAAACATAAGGCTCCTTAGCTTCATCCCACATCTTTCTAGAGTTGATACATATCAACCTATTATCGCAATCTTCCTTTACATTATTCCGATCAAAGGTGTCCCACCACTTGCACCTAAAAATAACACATTGGAAAGAAGATAAGTCCACTTCAATGATCTCTTGTGTCTTTCTGACGTAACTTAACATCCCTCGTACTAGGTTTTGATCACGATGGCTAGCTCGACTAGATTGATTGAACTCGACTTCCACTCCACAGTCTTGTGTCATGTGTCCATCATTGGTATTTTTTGTGGAAAACTGGTGTCCATATGCCCACATAGATGGGAAAAAATGCACCTATAAAAAAGTTTAAAAAACACAGTGTCATGTGTCTAATAACCCAATGTTAAGATATAAAATATAGATGTTACATTTCAAAGGTGCATTATTAAGTTTAAAATGTACATAAATAGATTATTACCAAGTTGTTGCACCCAATACCTACTTTTAGCGCGTCCTCTTCAGCACGCGGGTAATGACCGGTTGCATCGTATTTCTCTCTGACTTGGTCAGAAACCCAACTGTTGGGGCATATAATTGGCATATTTTCTTTTAAATAATCAGGATAAGGCATGCTTCTACCATTCAGTCATCTGAATTATTTCATGTCACTATCCCATTTCATCCTCTTTTGTTCGTACAATGCGACCCACGGTTGTATCACTTCGGAATTCTAAAGAACGAATTTATTGATTGCTTCAATTTGTGCATTCGTTGATGAAATCAAAACGACATATAGTACATATGAGATAAAAATACACATTATATCAAAGTTCAACGTGAATATTTACTTTGTGTAAATTTGAAAAATTACGAGTCGCTTACTCTTTATCAAGTGCCTTTTTCTATTCGCTTGGAGAAGCTCCCCCTCTCTTTTGTCTTCATCCCTCTCATCGTCTCAAATCACCGCACCTAGTCTGTTGTCGATCTGCTTGATGTACTCACTGGAATAATAGAAAGACCCATACGATATGTACCCCTTTACCATATACCCCTTAGGTTTTTCCCTTTGTCGAACAAAACCTTTCAATTTATTCATGTACCTCTCTAAGAAGAACATCCAACGACAAGAGACCACCCCAACTAATTTAACCTCATCTACTAGGTGGATTAGAAGATGAACCTGCAAGTCCATGAAACTTGTCGGAAGTTCCTTCTCAAACATACAAACAATCTCAACTATCTCTTGACGCTATCGTGGAATGCTAGTGACATGAATCTCCTTTGACATGATCCAACGTACAAGTGCAGATAATTTAGATATGGCACATCCTAAGTCTTGGGGGAAGTCATGTTTCACACACCCATGCACGAGCAAAGAATAATGACACTGCAAAGTTATAAACACATACAATAATATACAAAATCAGTTATGTTTTATGATCCCTGCATAGGATAAAATTTATTAATACAAAAAATAATAAAATCATGCTTTTGATATTATACACTCTTAGAGGATTCAAATGGTCATGCGATTTCAACCCCAACAAATGGTATTTCACGGTGAAGCGGCTTCGTAGTGAAGACCCATATGAAGATGGTACCCTCACACCCATTATAACTTTCTTTGCCAAAGAAAGATCATATTTTTTTAAAATCCATGGGACATCACCTTCTTTGAAATTAGAGGGACCAACCTATGATCCTGTAATTTCTAGTCGTCTTGGCCAATTTTATTTTTAGTTTTTGAAGTAATAATATCTTTCCTAACAACTAATGTGTCACTTTATTTCTATGATATGTGCCTCCATAAAGAAGATGAAACATTTTTAAATATATGCATGGGATCTAATAAGTGGGTAATCTTAAGATGCTCCCAATATGGGAGGTTATAAAAGATAGATTTCCTTTTCATCCCAATGGGAAATTTCTCAACATTGGTGTCGAAGAATTCTGGATCATTGAGCATAGGCTCCCCATTTGAATCGAACATTTCTATAAACTCCTTCTCCTTCTCTCTCTCTTATGCTATAAGCCATTCAGTTGGTGGCGTTATTCTATGCCTTTGGGTTCTTTCTCATTTACCATTGAAAACGGATGTTGCTCTTCTGGAAGGGTGTTCTTCTGGGAGGAATACCCTGGAGTAGTCATACACTGGCTTTCATAGGTCATTGGACCATCTAGCTTTCAGAGAAGGTCCACAACATTTACATCCATTATACCCTTTTGTTACAAGACCTGTGAAATTATTGTATACAATATGCATGGTACGTTAAACAATATCATGAAGATCAAAAAATTACAACAAATTAAATAATTAATATGCGAAATAATATTGTTACATAAATAAACATGTAATTTACCAGAGAAAACTCCTAAGCCTGGACAATCATGTGTCGTGTAAGCACATATGACATACAATGTAAAACTCCTCTCTACTACGATGAGTCTTGATACATCGTATACATTTATCCCATCCCATAATTCCTTCTATTCATCTACCAGTGGTTGTAAGTAGACATCCATATTCTTCACTTGTCTTCTACCAGGGACTATGAGAGCCAACATAAGATGTTCATTCTTCACGGACAACCATGGGGGGATATTGTTATTGATCACTAGTGCAATCCAAATAGAATAGTTGGTGTTATGGAGGGAATATGGGTTGATGCCATCCATGGTTATGCTGAGTCGTAGACTTCATACTTCATTCTTGAATTTTTTGGGCCATGTATCCTCTTTATGCTTCATGGCTATTAAAACTGTTGGGATTCGCATAACCCACAACTAACTTCTGCGTGAGGCATGTCATCCCTGCAATATAGATAATTTTTTGCAACGAAAGAGCCTTTGAATCCTAGGGATTATAGGCATATGCCTCAATCTCTTAAAAGGAGGACCACGTGATTTACCCTTCTTTTTTTATTTATCATACATTTCATTCCCACATTTTGTACATATCTCTTTGTCTGCATATTCTCCTCTATATATAATACAATCATTTGGACATGCATGATATGAAATGTACTCAACACTTGACATTTTCAACAATTTATTTGCCTCTTCGCAGATACCGGGCAAGACATTATCACTCGGAAGAACCTATCTTTGAATAACCTGTAGTTGGTCATGGAAAATATTAAATGTACATTAATGTCGATAATTATTAACGTTCATAAAATTGACCATTTGTAATGTTGATTGTGTGACAAGATTTCTCAAAATATAAGGTACTTGATGGTCAATTACCTCAAAATTTTCGAGAAACATGCATTAGACAAGCCAAACTTTACTTTCAAGTTGTGTGGTAACATCGTTGTCCCCAACTGGGTAGACTTTGACTGACCACCACGTCCAAAGAGAGGGGTGGTGGGAGAAAATTTAAGGCTTTCGAAAAAGGTATCAGCGATATGAGCATCATCCCCTAGCTAATCATCATTCTGGAATGCATCTAACAACATTGTCTCCATGGAAGTCATATCCCTTAAGTAATCATCCATACCAACCTCTATTTGATTGCCTCCATTGCCAACTTGTGAAAAACTACTATTTTTGTAGTCATTCCTAATTGGTGAATCTAGACATAGGGGAAATTGAATAGGTGGTTGATTCAACCATTCTTGTTATCGTTCCTCTCCGAGTTTTTCTCTTAATTCAGCCTTCTCTCGATTTGAAATTGTCGTGGGGTGCAACGGAAGATGGTAGGTAGGTCTGTCATCATCACTAGAATCCTAATAATTTCAAAAAATATATTTGAACATGATTAGTACAAATCAATGATATCAATTAGTAAGCACGTCAATGCTTGATTAATTGGTTTGACGTTGAAATAATTTCATTATACCAAAAAATTATTATTACCATCATTGTCCCAGGATTATGGCTAGAAGATGGCATGTTACAATTGGCATGGTGAAGCAGTTGTCCATTTTCATCTACCAACCGCGCCTTGCGGTATGCTGCTCCTGATAAGAGCTTCTGAAGAATTAGAACTGTTTGAATATTTTGTGCATCTGAACTTGATTCTGAATCTGCATGAACCTACAAATTTGTATACATTAATTTTATTCATCTGATTGATATGGATTAAAAAAAATAATAATAATGAAAATATAAATAAAATCTGAACTAATTACACCCGGAGCTAGATAGAGAGAACTCTGCGATGGACTTTGAAAAATATTATGGAACGAGATGGATTTTGAGGAATTGTCCATTTGATATAATTATGATATTTTATCTTTACATTTGAGCAAAATCAACAATAAATTTTGGTGTACATACCTAAAAGTAATTTCGGTGCCTTAAAAAATAGTTATTGATATCGATGCTAATGTAATGTTAATCACATCGGTGCAGTTTTATTACCAGACGCATTGGTTCTATTAATTAACAAACGCATCGAATATTGGGAAAAAAAACAACTTTATTTTTTTGAAGTGAAAAAAAAACGGTAAATTGAAAAATGAGCGGCAAATTATTTTCAGAAATCTAATTTCAAAAAAAAAAAAAACTTTAAATAGTACAAGTTATTCATCATTATTTTTGCAAAAAAAAACACGAAGGGATTTTCACGAGAGACATACTTGGAGCAATAGAGCACCAAAGCACTATGGAGCAGCAAAATAATTTTGAACAACAACACTATTCAAAGAATCAGAATTTGAAACCTTTGGTGATTCACACAAAAACCCTATAGTATAGTAAAATTGTTAAATTTTATTGTAATAATTGTTTTTTTTTACACTTTCTCTTAGATTTAATACATGTATAGTAAAATTTTAAATTTCACTATGCATTTTACTAATAAAATCATTTACAATCTCTATTCCTATTTACATTTAATTAAAAATCATAAAAAAAACAAACAAAACAAAATAAATAAATCCACTCTTATGTTAAACCCTTGCTTCTTCATGTTTATGTGACTTCACAATTATGCATTTTAATTTTAGATTTATAGGGTTTGTATTACTATATATATAGGTGTATGATATCTAACCCGCGGGACCACTTGCAAAGTCAGATCCCAATCCTTATCGGCCCTTGCACGATTTTTTTAAAAACATCTTTTGTTAATCAGTGCACACTCATTAAAATAGTGCATCGGTGCATGATTGTAGTATAGCCCACTGGGTGTGTATTGACAAAAAATATTGTTTGATAAAAACAGTTTTATATTAATTTACGTTTATGTTAATCGGTGCTCCATTATTAATATAGCGCACCGGACCTCCTTGTTGACAAAGAACATCGTACGGTGTTTCTATTGTATTGGTGGTGCATTTATAAGAACCTACCGCACTGCGTTTAGTGCATAAGTTGCGAAAGTCACACCGTTTTCTTGGTTTATTTATTTTTTTACCTGAAAAGTATGTGATTTATTTCTAAAATATATTAATGAATGTTACCTGTTAATGGAAAATAAATAAAGTCATCAACAAACAATGCATCAATTGTTCTAATGAAAAAGTGGCCAAACCCCAAGGATTTCATAGATACAAGGATGAATGGCCACTCACTTGGTCACATGCCTTCTCAAAACCTATCTTATAAAAATAAAATCAAGTGCAATAACACAAGCCCATTCCATGCCTTCATACATAACAATAAGATTACCTAGGATGTATCTACCTTGTATAAATAATTTATGCTCTAACATGATTATATTAGGTAATATAAGCTTCATATTGAAAACTTTATGCCCAGGCCTAAATTTTTCATGATGTGCTAAGCAAAGTGATTTTTGTATTGCATGGTATCAAGTTAGGTTTCCTAGCCTCGAGGATGAATTTTATGATACCCTAATTGAAGCCATCCACAAGTGATTAAGTTCTTACTAGTAATTGATAGACCCACAAGTATGGCCCAACCAAGTTCTGTGTTTCTTTGTGGAAATTATAATAGAATTCGTAAATCCCTTAGGCTTTGTCATGAATAATCATCGATTCCATCCATAGAAACAATCAACCAATATAAATAAAAATGCATGGTCATGAACACACCTTTTCTCCTCCATAACCTTCTTCTAGACCTCATCTTAAAATGTTGCATCACTGCTTCTCACTCGATATAAGAAATTGAGACCAAAAAAACAATTTGTAATGATCAATAAATTCTTTCTTAATCACCCTCTTTACTTCACCCTCTCATTCTTTCTCCTAGGAGCAAACATATTCTCTCTCATGCTTTTTTTTCTTTTTGTAAGCTGGGTAGGACTACATCTTCCTCACCATGTCCAATACATATCACCTCGATCGGGGCAAGGAATTGAACCGGTGACTTCATGTCAAGGAGTGCCTTTACAGAGCACCCGAGCACCGTTTATCCAATACCCCGTGGACCTCTCTCGTGCTTTTGATTCTTTCTTAATTATCCCTTTTTTAATCACTTTCTCACTCTTTCTATTAGGGGCACACATCTTCTCTCTAGTGATTTTTATTGCCAATGCCTTTAAAAATACCATAATATTTCTATCCCCTATCTTGAACAAATGTTTTCAAGCATGAAGTTATGATTCCCAATCATGCTCAAATTCATTGACCCTCATGAGGTGGAACAACATGGACCAAGCCTATTTTTCTTCATCAAAAGAGATTAGGTGAAGGTCCTTAGACATAGTTTCAAATTATTCTTAAATGCCCCATTGATGTAAACCAAAAAACTCACAGGGATGCCCTACCTACAAATTCATACTAAGCATATCCACCAAAATCATAACCATGATGAAAAATGGTAGAAATTGCGAATTCACTAGGGAGATGCTACCATAAATTTTGTTTACAGTAGAAAATGAAATGTTAAATCCAAGAAAAATAACAAAACATTGATTAGGCATGAGTCAATTACAACAAATGAAATTTTATTTGCACTGACACATTCTAATTGAATAATTGAAATTTATGAAATAAACTCCACTCACACAATATAATGGATAGATGACAGAATGACTTTTCAATTAATTTGTGTATATTATTAAAAATATTCTAGAATATTATGTGGAGGTTAAATCCCCACCATCCACCTAATAATTAATAATAGTTAAATTAAAACATAATTTATTAATTACATATAACCCAAAAAAAATGATAATTATAACAATAAAACCTAGAAAAATGCATGCATTTTTAAATTCTAAAAATAAAATGGGATGAAAAGATACCCAAAATAGAAAAAAATGAAAGCCACCAAAACTAAACCTAAGAAATCCAAATATTAAACTTAAACCTAATAAATCCCAATTAAAACCCTAAAACTAAAAATTAAAATTAAACTAAGACTAAAACTAACACTAAACTAAAACTAAACTAAATCTAAACAAAACTAAACCTAAACCTAAACTAAACCTGAGAAATGAGTTTTAGTCGGTAGTACGAAAAATGGATGTAAAAAGTGGATGAAATTTACACACATAAAGAGAGAAAGCGATAAAGTGCACGAGAGTTTGAATGAAATTTGGCGAAGCATGGGAGCGGGCACGCAATTCATCTCAAAGAAACCACACCTACAAAATCTTAGCCTAAGCCACACCTGCAAAAACGTTGGAGCTCCAAAGAAAATTGGAGAAGAGAGGGATAGACATGGGAGAGGTCATATTCAAAAAAATATTCAAAAAGCCTGCAGTTACTAGCTTGCAGGGAATTGCAAACACACAGGAGACGACTGTAGATACCTCCACTCCCACAGTGTTGGAGGCTCTGATGTCATTTTCTTAACAAAACTCGTTGGGCACAGAAACAAGGTAGGTAGCTTCTTGGTATCTTTATTTGATCTGCATATTCTTAGCTTGTTTTGGGTTTTTCCAGTTCTTTGTTGGTTTCCTTATTTTATGTGCTTTGTTTCTTGGTTTCCTTATCTTCTTTCCACATCCATTTTATTTGTTTTCTTCCCGCTCCTAGTTTATTTATTTTATTTGATTTGTTTCTTGGTTTGATTATCTTCATTGCATATCCTTTTGATTTACTTCCTTCCCACAGCCTATTTGAGGCATTTCTTTTCCATCTCATTTAGGTGTTACTACCAAACTTTGTTCCATTGGACATGTTAGCCACCTATAAAAAATGTCATATCAAATGGTGGCTAAATATTTTTAGCCTTCAAGAAACAATTCATGTCCAAATTGTGAGTTATTGAAGTCTTATTATGACCTTTTTTCCTTGGTGTAAAGCTTCACTGCTATTTCACTATTAACCCTCAAATACCTGCTATTTACTAAGAGAAAGACTGCTTAAAAACTCCATTTTTCATTATTTACACTTCTCCATTTCCTTCTTCATTTCACCCATAAACCCTTTCATTTACCTCTCATTCCCTCAAATTCCCCTTCAAAGCCTTGTGAAATCCCTTTATAAGGTTTAAAACCCTGTCTTTACCCCTATCGGAACCTCCAAATTCCTCAAAAAAACCCTTCAAAAATCCTAAAAAACCTTCATTTTTCTTTAAGGCCTTAAGCCCCTTTCGACCTTAAGCCCCAGCCCCTTTCCGCATATAACCCGCGCTATGACCGAGTGCGAAGCGCTCATCACATCACAAATATTCATCCCATCGAAATCGGTGATCGCAAATTCCCTTTATCCTTTCACTTTTCCTCTTCCGATGTCGATTCCACGATTTAATCTCAGCCATTGAATCCACAAGAACCAATGGCCTAGATTCAATCACCAGCGCTTTATCGCACATCGCAAACTCAAACACCTCGGTGCTTTGGCCTCTTTCCTTTTCTTCGATGCGATGTAATCTCAGCCGTTCATTCCGCCAAATCCGATGGTTCGTGCTTCATCACATCGCGCTCATCCATCATGTGATCCTCCACCATCCTGACCTCCGATTGAATCTCCACCATCAAACAAGTTTGATTGGACAGTCCACGCTATTTCGCATCATTGCTTTTCTCCCCTCCCCTCGCACCATTCACGTCCTGCGCGATTTTGCGATGCAATCTCCGCCGTTGATATTCTAAAATTTGACGGCCCACAATACTTATGTTTTTTAAACCTCGCCCTTCTCTTTCTCCCCCATCGACAGATCTCGGCCGTCAATCCTCATGATCCGATGGCTCCCATTGATCCTTCTCGCTGCTCTTATAAAACCTCTCTTCCTAAGTAAAAACCCTTCAGCCCTTTATAAAAATGTGCACCCTCCCTTCTCTCGTGTTTTTACCTCGCCATTACTTACCCCCTCTCAATCAATCTTCACCGTTGATTGAAGTTGATCCAACGACAATCAACACTCCCTCCCATTTCCACCTCTCTTTCTTTGTATAATCGCCCCTGCCTTGATTATAGCCCTTTAACACTATAAACCCACGATGCTCATCATTTACCTAACCTCAACCCTTTCTGCTACACAACAAAACAAATTTCGGTCCCACCATACATCCTCCGCACCCCTTTGGACTAGTCGTGCGCTATCCGCACCGCCCGATCTCCGACAATCATCCAACGGACCAGAATCCATATCGCGTAATTTTTGGCCCCTTTCCACAGTGCGCTACTTCCGCACGATAAAGTGGTTTTAGAAATCCACGTGTTGAACGCTAACATATATCGCGTTCCAAAAGCTAATACCGCTTACCCCCCAAAATGTTACGCGAAAACCGCTGTCGGTTTTCCCAAAACCACCCTTCTTCATATTCGCGCCATAATTCAAATGCGAGCTTGGTTAGCTGTTCTGCCAAGGTTTTTCTCCCTCTGCCGCTGCATTTCATCTATCCTCAAGCATTTCCGCTGCTTCCATGAACCCTCCAAAGCAGTTTAAACCAATTTCGCAGGATTTAAATAATGTTTGTTCGTCTTTTATGCAGGTTTAGATGAAGTTAAAGTTAAACCCTCCCGCAGATGATTACAATGTTATTGGCCAAGGATGATGATCCTTACGGCCTTTGATACATATTAAAGGGTTTAAAAGGGATAATTAAACATTTTTAGGGAATCGATAAGTCATGATTATCGGTTTTCTGAACAAAAACTCTGATGAACCCTCTGCGCACCTGCAAACAGCAAACACAGTCAACAATCAATTAATGAAAGGGTATCAGTGTCAAATATGAATATTATGGCTTAATCAAGCCTAAAAAAAGATCCGAAGATAAATCATTGTGTTTATGAAAGAGAGAAATATCAGTCGAAGGACACCTTAGAGCCACATCAAAGGGGCTAATTGATTCCCTAGCTACTATATTGCCACCTTGCAGCTTTTTGCCTCAAAGGCATACCCAGATCAAATCTCAGTCCGAAACATTAACACTAAAGGCAGCTGACAGTTATTACAAACAAAGGAAGATATTTCAAACTGTCAGTAAATTTATTGAAAAGATAAGAAAATTCCTTAAAGTCAATCTTTTTACCCACTAAGCCTAAAAAGCAGAAACAGAGTAAATGAAACAAAGTTGTAATTTGATGCTTTCCTGCTTTATGTCTTGCATGGTTTTCAAGGCTAGGAGTTGCATTTAGTATGGAATTAATGATACTCAACCCTAGAACTCTTCCACCTCCACATTTTCTTGTAAAATCTCCCTAAGAAGTACATTGTAAAGGGTTGGTCGCTGGATATCTGTTGCATGTAAATAGTTTCCTGAAGTTGTTGTAGCCATGTTTATAATTGAAGATACATAAGCTGAGATGAGAAGTTTGAAGTTGTAGAAACCTACTAGACTTGATGATTGTAACTGGTTTGAACATCAAATACAAATAGATGATTTATGGGATCCTGGTCTATGTCAATGGTGATGTGTTTCTCACTGTAATTGTTATTTTTCTTTATGTTTCCATTATGTCCATTTTTCTATGATAAATAACAGAAAATATAGAGCTAGGATTTACTCTTACAAGTACCCTGCTCTCACTGATAAGCTTTATCTTTATGTTTTCCTCCTTTGTTTATTTAAGAATGATTTAATATAGTCCAAGCAGTCAAGGAATGTTGGTGAGCCCATGTCTTACTTTCTAAAATTTAAACATTGTTCTTGAATGATATTTTCATTACATGCTAAGTAGAGTTGGACTAGGAAAGTTTATTGTTTGCCCTGTCTTCTAGTTCTTTCTCCAAAGGTTGTTTGAAATTTTCCCTAAGAGTATGTTAAAAGCAGGCGAGTTTCAAAGTACTTACCTAATCTTAGACTACTTTTTATGTTTATCATGAATGTTTTCCTTTTGAATACGCTGAAAGCAGGCTAAGTTAAAATTATTTACTTGATCTTAAGCTATTCTAAGTGTTTTAAATGTTTTCTATTGAAATTACATCAATATTAGGCTAGTTTAAAAGTACTTACCTGATCTTAGATTACTTTTTTGTATTTTCTTAAGTGCATTCCAAAAGCAGGATAGTTTCAAAGTACTTACTTGATCTTACGCTGCTCTTTGTTTCTTGATTTGTTCGATTTCCCTTACTCCATTTCTTATTGTTCCATTCCATAAAATCAACTTAAAGAGATCCTTTGACATAGATGACTTGCCCCATGGACCACTCTTGAACCTTTTTGTTTCAATTAAATCCTCTTATGACTCCATAGCCCAATGGATTAAAGCTTCTCCTTACCTATCTTATTAGTTGAACCATTATTCTATCTATTTACTCCTTCACCCTTCATATAGACTTCCTTCACCTTCATTATATCCTTTTCCAACCAAAACCAAACAAAACCCTTGTTCTTAATAACTAGCCTAAAATCACATTCCAAAACCTTAAAAGATAAATCAATCTTTGCACTTATAGAGAGATCCCTCTCTGGATTCAGGAGGGCTAGATCCTAGAATCCCAAAGTGGTTCATATGTAGGCTCTACAGCGTTTGTATTTGCCAATATTGCAAACTACAGAGACCTAAAATTCTAGCGACTCCACTGGGGACTTCTGAGTAAAATTACATCTTATACATCCTTAAAGAACTCAAAAAACCCAAAAATATTTTAGATTGGTGTCATAATAAACATGGTGGTGGACCATAGAACATTTTACCTCCAAAAGAGTTAAAAATTTCCACCTGGTGACTCCACTGGCCTCCAGTAGGCCTATTTCCCCTCCAGTATTTGTAGACTCCTTTGGGAATGCATTAAGAAAACCCAATCATACTGATTGGTGGACAGAAAAATTTAAATCATCCACCCGGTGACTTCACAACTCTTAGAAGACAAAATGAATCCACTGGTAGAAGACTCTTAATTGGTTAAATAGACACAATGACCTATTTCCCGATTTACAAACATGATTCCAAGGATACAACGAAGATATGCCTCAATGAATAGAGATCATATCCCTGGGTTTCCACATAAGATGCCCCAAGTTAATTGGGATGACAACCTGCCTATTTTTCAAGGTGAAAAGTTTGATGACCCTTTATTACATCTCATAAAATTTCATATACATGTATGGAGGTTGAAAGTGGAATGGCATGAATATTTCCTTATGAAAATGTTTATGTTAACATTAGAAGGAAAAGCTAGGGATTGGTATGAATAGTTGAAATCTGGTAGTTTGTTTTCTTTGAAAGACCTTGAATATGTGTTTTATGAGAACTATAAAGGAAACAATACATCATTATCATGGGGTGGAATACATTATGACCCATCACAAAACATCACCCAACACATTATAGAAAATGATGAGGATTTGGAATAAATGCATCTTGGAGATCTTTTAACAGCCATTCATGAGTTTAATATATTATTGAAAAATTATAAGAATATAGATGAATCAGTTGAGTAAGAAATCAACCAAGAAATAAAGGACATTCCTCAAGATATTCCTGAAAACCCAAATAATGATTCATCATCCCTTATAGCTGAGGCTCAAGAAGACATCCAGCCTCAAAATCAGTCTTCACAAGAGACAGAGAACTGTTGTACTTCTATTCAAAGGAACTTAGAAACATCTTCCCCTTTGACAGAAAAAGAGATAGATCAGACTATTAATAAACAGCCAGTCTCTGAAACTTTTTACAAAACAAATACTCTTGCCCATTCACATAGAGAACTTTGTTGTACAGATTTAGAAAGTTCTTTTGTAGATAAGAATAAAGAAGGACCTGTTGATAACCCAATATGTTTGATTGGTAGTATTACTTATATTTGTGATTTTCCTAACTTTGATCTATCTAGTGATGATGCTCCCCAAACAACAGTTAATCTTGCAGGACCATCATTAGCAGATTTATGGGAGGAAGATCAGTTCCTTCAAAGAAGTAATGATCCAATGCAGACTATCTATGATACTGATGAAGAAAGTTATGAAAGCTTGGAAGTAAGTAAATATTTGTTGGATCTTTGCTCTTCATCTCAGACCATCAGTAATAGTTTCCATGTGATTGGGAATCAACAACCTTTCAGCTCAAAGGTTGAGAAGGAAAGCAATGAATAAATTTTTGATCAAATTGAAACCAAGGAGCCTTCCCTTGAAAAAGAGGAAGCAATTGAACATACCCCTGCTCAAGAATATAATAACCTCCTCACAGAGTTCATCCCATTAAATCAGAATATCTTTGGATTTCAAGAGGACAGTACTGCTAAATATGATGAGTCCTCTAGTTCAGAAGATAATGAAGATAAGGAAGTTTTTCTTTCTCAAGAGAATCTTTACCTTGATCCAGTGGAGAAAGAAGAGATGATCCTAGTGGAACCATGTCTTCCAAATACTCCTAACCAGGCATTATTCAAGATCCCTATCTTGATTTCCTGAAGACATCTGAAGAAGGGATAAAGGTTACAAACAACAGTATATCACCAAGTGCAAAAAAAAAATTCAGAGCTGCTGCTAAAAAACAAAGAGAATGGGAGTGGCCTTGTTTGTCTTGCATGCTCAAAGAGATGAGCAAAGACCAGTCATGGAATCATCTGATTGACTAGATGCATTGGAAAAGAGAATTTGTCAGATAGTTATGTAAATATTTCAAGTTAAAATAGGTTAGACAGGAATGTCAATAAAGCTCAGCTTTGAGCATTTATGTTAGTTGTTGATTTTTGCTTTGAAGGAAAAAAGAAAAATACAAAAACAATAGAAAAGAGAAAAGAGGGCAGAATGAAAACAAGAAAGGTACAGCCTCATACCAAAAAAAAAAAAAAAAAATCTGAAAGTGTGCAAACTCAAATGCCACTCCTAAAAACACACTTCTAGTTAGTCATACAGCCTAATCATGACTAATTAGTTTTTTCAATTTACTGCTGATAGGTTAGTGAATTAGATCAGCCACATAGCATAATCTTGGCTTATCAGTAATGTAGATTACGATAGAGGAAACAAAGGTTCAAACCAATTCAATATCTGAACCTATCAATCTCAAAAGAAGAATGGCTCTAATTAGATTAAATCTTGAGCCAAATATAGAAAATAAATTGGTTCCAATATGCTCAAAACTTGAACCAGATGAGAAAGGAATCATAGCTCAAACGAATTCAAAACAGAGTTGAAGAAATAATGAAGGATGTTTTTAAATTTTCGGATCTTAAGCCTTCACAATTTTGTTTTATTTTTCTGCAAATAACAGTCTATGTGCAGCTTGTTTTTATGCCATAGATCTACAGCAAGTCAGACTGCTTAATCCTGACTTGGATGTTTTTAAATTTATGTTCTAGAAAATAGAGAATAAAGGTCTGTTAAACTGTCTAATCCCGACAGATAGTAGTTAGGTAGAGAAACTTATGAGTTCCACTTCTTAATCTGAACTCATGGAGGAATAAGAGTAGACTTAGACTAGTTTTATGTTTTCAAAAAGAATAAAATGCCGATGTTTAAGGTCTGCAAGTCCAAATGCACCTTATGAAGAAAAGATGTTAGGAAGTAGGTTGTGTAGGTAATTATTTGGGAAATAATTTTCTACTGATATATCAAATGTTCTACTCATCTTTCAAGCAACTGATCAGAGAACAGGAAAAGGTTGTAAAAAATGCAAGATATTGATCTACATTCTAGAGATGAATTTATGTGGTTCTTGACACCTCCAAGGAGCTGCCATCCCAAGTTGGAGCCGTTGTTAGCCACCTATAAAAATTTGTCATATCAAATGGTGGCTAAATATTTGTAGCCTTGAAGAAATCATTCATGTCCAAATTGTGAGTTCTTGAAGTCTTATGATGACCTTTTTTCCTTGGTGTAAATCTTCATTGATGTTTCACTATTAACCCTCAAATACCTGCTGTTTACTAAGAGAAAGACTGCTTAAAAAATCCATTTTTCATTATTTACACTTCTCCATTTCCTTCTTCATTTCACCCATAACCCCTTTCATTTACCTCTCATTCCCTCAAATTCCCCTTCAAAGCCTTGTGAAATACATTTATAAGGTTTAAAACCCCATCTTTACCCCTATACGGACATAATTATAAACCCAACTTTGAAAGATACAAAAATGACATTTTATTAATTTTCAATCATTTTATTCAAATTTAATTATTAATAAACACGTATTACTGATGACAGGCATCATAGCATAAATATTAATACCATGTGATGGTGATCACAATTCCTTTATCCCCCCTTTTCCCTTAAGTCTTTGTGCACCAAATTATCACCATCGCCACAATCCGTATAAGAGGTTGGAGGGCTTGTTCTGTAATATGTGAGCGATGACTGAGGCAGAAGCACTTGTTCACAGACCAGACAATCATTCCCCTGAAGACAATTCCTTGTGAAAAACCCTAAAAATAGCCTTTTTGGCCTTGGTACGACTACCCAGTTCAACCCTCGTGCCAATAAGGGAAATCCTCCAAAGAGGGCGCGCCAGCTGGCGCACTGTCCCAGTGTTGTACCCACGCTAGGCTTATTAAGGAATGTTTTTTAAAAATAAATGGCAGAATTTTGACTCCAACCAATTCTTGAACTAGTCTCTAAATTGAGTTGGGAGGTTTGGCTCCAGATCTCCATGTAGAGGAAGTGGTTTTCCACCTCTCATGGAAGCTTCCTTGAGGATAGGGCCAATCCCATGATTATAGGGATCCCAACTCCCCTTCCACTATCTATATAAGCTTTCCATTTTCCTTTTGCAAGCTAGCCTTTAAGAGCCCTCAATAGCCTAGATAATGTTGAAAGAGCCTTGATAGTCCTCATATAGCCAAATTAGTAGCAAGGAGATTATTGTCAAGACAACCGAAGAGAGAGGCTTGTCCCATTCCCGATGAACTTTATCGAGACGTACTCCGATGTCGACCCGCTGAAGGAAGATCTAGTGTCATAGCACAGGTTGTATCTTTCTTTGTATTGATTAATGATAAGCGACTTTGGTTATGGTTCCACTCGTATGTTCATACTTTGTGATTATGGGTTGTATCTTCTCTGACTGATACATAATTGCATATATTAGGTTTTACGCTTGTGTGTTCGTTGTTTCTTCTTGTATGTCAAGGTGTTAGATCGTGCCAAGCAACAAAATTATGATCTGCCAGTGCAAGGAATGGAAGTGCTATCCTCTCCGCAAACGACAATAGCGTTGGACTTAAGGTAGGCCTTTCTCGCAATTTGGTCTATTGTAATTAGGAACTTGTGCCTTAGCGTGACACGATTGTTGCTAGACCCGATCTAGGCTAGTAGGGATCGCCTCTGTCCGCAGAGGGGATTTACCTCTAAAAAAAATTTGCGACTCCACTGGGGAGAAGTTGATTTGAGTATTGTCTTGTCCTTTCGGTCGATTGTTGTCTTTGCTTGCTCGATCAACTCTTTTGGTTGGCTCTTTTCTGAATGTTTGGCTTTTGTTTACCCCCACCATCACTGGTCTGCTTCTTGGATTACTCTTTTTTATTTTTTCTTAGTAAACTCGACTGGCGCGCTTATTAGCCTGACAGTTGCGCCAATTGGCACAAGTTTCTAGCGTATTACCCGCGACAATCCTGTTCTGGCACTAGATGCAGCCTGATAGTCGTGCCAACCCTATAAGGTGCTAGGGTTTGCTCTGTCTTGAGCTTTCTAAGCTTGATCTGTGATTTTGGTTTCATTTTTACGACTGCCTAAGTGTTCTGGAGCCTTGTTTGACTGAGTGTGACCTTCATACTCCGGTTCTTTGCCTTCTACCATCGATTTTACATTCTAGCCCTAGGGCATCTAGGTGCTACAGTGTGTCGAGCCTCCCGTGGGAGTTTTTGGTTTCTATCTGTTCAGTCAACTTTGTAATTGCTTCTCCGTGTTCATCTGGTGGTTTTATATTAGTTTTTTTGCATTGTTTGAGTGATTGGCTTCTTTCTCATTCGAATTCCACCTTACCTCGTTTTGGGCCTAGATTACACGGTTCATTTGAGTCTTTGGGATTCCTCTTGGTTTTGAGGGATTTTTTCAGTCAATTTGAGGTCTGATTGGGTGCTTGCATTTTGTGAAACTTGCTTGTCTTTTCTCCTTTTCCATCGCTTCTCAAATTGTTCATTTCATTAGTTTTCATTTTGTTTAGTGCACTTTTCCCTCAAACACTGAAAATACACAAAAAAAAAAATCTCTTTTTCTCTTGATTAGTTAATGCAAATCGAATCTTTTCTGTGTTATTAGTGATTTATAACTCTGAAAGAAAATATTTTTAGTTTTCATTATCTTGCATTAGAGACATTAGTGATTGTTTTCTGGTCATTTTGTTATTGTATGAAAATCTCTTAACTCTCTCATAATTAGCTTTCATCAAATGAAATGATATACTGTGGCATGTAGTGTGCATCTAGGAGATTTTGAGACACAACATTCGCTAGGGCCTGAAAATTGAAACATAATTGAAGATTAACATTAAAATTTATTCAATTTACACTAAGGCAACATTGAAACATTAACGAAACATTTAGAGGTCTAGGTTAGAGACGTGTTTCGGCGTCATTAAACCTAGTAGTTGTCGTTCGCCTCTTGGCTTTAGACAGCGCTAGTACGGACTTGTGCTCCCCGTACCGTTGCGTATATAAAGGGATACCCCACTAGGTTGCTATCCTTTATCCATAGGAAGCCGAATCTGCCGCCCTATACCCATGATACACTAGACACAACATTCATGGAGATTTCCTACACGTACGTTAAGTCATTGGTTGATTTCTCTTTCATTTTGAAACCAAGGTGTATATTGCAGTTCACAGTTATTTGGTACACCCTTTGCCTAGAATTCCTGAGAAGTCATTTTGATCTTGTCTGACTCCTTAAATTTGAAAATATCACCAAGCGCTTGTCCTTTCACGCTGGCTTCAAAACTGAAAGAGATAGAGTCACCTTTCATCCATTTCTCGACTCTTAAAACATGAAACAATGAAGTTTCTAAGTTTCAATGTGGTAAAATAAATCACCTGCGATCACACACCCTTTTAGATTTTGCTTGTCGGCCGTTTGATTGTGTGCCTTGGATTTTTAGCCCGTGTGTTTGTTTGATATTTTCCTCTTGTCATTATTGTCACAGTGGCGGAACCCTCAGTTTCGTCTACTGGTAGTCCATATATAGATGATTCATCAGAGGTCTCTCAATCCTCTGTTGAACCTCAGCAGCCCATTGTTTCCGAGTTTCCCGACGAGGGACCGGTTCTATCTAAGCTTCCCTTTGGAGGAACAGTTGAGTTCAATTGGCCCTTATCCGATGCTTGGTATGGATTTGGAGTAGGGGAACATTTCCCTCCTCTTACATCGGTTTCTCCTTTTCTAGCTGTTGTTATTCCTCCTAGTCCTCGCTGTCTGCTACAAGATCTAGCAGCAGGTTCAGATATGGGCTCATCCAGCCATTCTCCTAGTGAGGAAATCCCCACGTCTGGTGAAGATTACCAGTTATTCCCAGAATACAACCCTAAGTTATCTATCATGTCTTCACTCGGTCCTTCACTTCCAGCGGGCTATAGATCCTTAAGTCAGATTATGACCATTTTTGCCTCTATGGGGATATCAACTCCTTCCACAAGGCCGGTTATTCCTTAATTGGGGATGTCTCCAAGGAAACCCATCACGTCATCCCCTCAGGTCACCTCTGTACCTGTCAGGCCCACTGTCTGTGTGGCCACATCTACACCCACTGTTACCACTCAGTCCGTAAGGACTACGTCGCTTCCCGAAGATGTCTATATAGAATCCGCTATTCTGGAGCGCATTTCTCCTGAAGAGTATCGATTGTCCCTACAGAAATCGAACCCTAGGTTGGTCAATCCTCCCAAGATCCCAACCGTCTGTATTTTTCGCATTATGCACAGGATGGTACACCTGTTTACATTTTTCCATATCAATATGATGAGCAGGGAAACTCTTTACGTTTACCTGCTCTAGAGGCTTATCTCCATGGTCAAGGTTTTCCATATAACCAGGCTGGGAAATCTCACAACCCGCAAGGACAACCCTTTCAGGGCCAACCTTTGGGTCATCCTGGTTATCTTTATGACCCACAAGGGCAACCTTTACAAGGGCAACCTTCGGGCCAACAGAGGTTGTCATACGGTCTGCAAGGACAGTCTTACAAACCTTCAGGTCAACCTATCCAGCCTCACCCTGTGGTCCAACCAAGGCAACCTCAAGGACCCACAGGTCAACTGGGGTACCAACCGAGGCTTTTGTATGGTCCTGGGGGGCAAGTCCAACCTTCTCAACCTCTAGTGCAACCTCTGCAACCTCAGTATCCTATTGGTCCGAATGTTGCACAGCCAGGATCATCTTATGGTCCTGTTGCAGGTCAAACCAGTTATTAGGCACAACCTGGCCCCATTCCACCACCAGGCCAACCGGCCCATCCGGCACAGCCTGGTGTCCCACATCAACCAGGTCAACCTGTACAACCTGTGCAACCTGTTCAACCAGGTCAACCTGTTCAACCAGGGCAACCCGTTCAGCCAGGTCAACCTGTCCAACCAAGCCAACCTGCACATCCTGTCAACCTTGCTCAACAGTTGATTTATTCGATGCTGCAACCGAATCAACCAGTGCACCCTACTTATCAGGCTCAGCAAGGCCCGACCTATCAGCATCCCGTTCAACCCCAAGGTGGTTATTCTCCTCAAGGTAAATCACGACCGGTTTACAACCCGCCCCAAGGTTCCCATTATTATCCTCAACAACCAGGCTATACCTATACTCAGCAGCCAAATCTGCATACTTCTCAAACGGGGCCAACATATAATCAGGGTCCATACCCCAGTTATCGACCCTCGTACACTGGTTACCAGCAACCGTATCAAACTAGTTATACGGCCTACACCCCCTATAGTCAGAATCCTTCGGGACAGAACCCATGGGGGCAAGGTTATGCTCAACCAGGGTGGAGTACAGGTACAGGTTCTTATCGAGGGCCTGTCATGCCTTTCAATCCACAATTTCCATTCTTGGATACCTTGGAGTTACTGGACGTTTCTAAATTAACCAATGATCTGATTCTTCACAATCCTTATTGGCCTCCGGTTCTGACCAAGGTACCTGGAGACTGTCCTAAGTTTGAAGGTAAAGCTGGAGAGGACCCTCAAGCTCATGTAATGACCTACCATATGTGGTGTTCATCTAACTCTTTGGTGGATGATTCAATTCGTCTACGTCTCTTCTAGTGCACTCTTACTAGTGTTGCCGCTAAGTGGTATATAGAATTACCTCATGGCATCTTTCAAGACTTCAATACGTTAGCTATGGCTTTTCTGACTCGCTTCCAGTTACCGGTTCGCTGCGAAGTCGGGACGCATCTCCTGACTTCTTTGAAGCAGGATAAAGCCACCCACATATCCGAGCATATTCACGAGTGGCGACGTCGTCGTAGATTGATCAAGTTTGATATACTTGATCAGCTACTAACTCATTGGTTCACCACCTCCTTCGTTAAAAAAATCTCTCAAGATATTTCTATGGGGGCATGTGTGACTGAAGAACAAGCCATCGCGCGTGCCCAGTACCTAGATCTGGTGTACTCTCAGTCTGGCACGCTTTATGACATTTTGACTGATGCTCCACGGCCGGGAACCTCTAAAGCACCACCTACCCCAACGGTGGATGGTGTTATTGGTTATGTTTCTCAAAATTCTCGGAAATCCTCGAATGGGAAGCAGAAGTCCAATTCTTCCAGTAATTCTGCTCTTCCCGCCCCTCCAGATTCTGGCAAAACTGTGGAGGTCAACGCCGTTTAGGCTAATCCTACATAAAATACCTCCAAAGGAAAGAATAAGGGTAAGGGAAAATCCAAACCCGACGCCCCAAAACCAGAGTCTTCTAAACCTCGTACTGATGACGGTTCCCAACGTAAACCGAAGTACCCCTGCTTTATCTGTGAAGGAGACCATTATACCAAAGATTGTCCTCGACAATCTGAAGTTAGTCAACTTTTGAAAGGCTCCAAAGGGACTTCAGCAGTTCTCAAAGAACCGTTCCCGTCTCAGCAGACCCAGATGGTTGAACAACCTTCGCCATCTGCACCATTTGGATCCCAGGTCTTTATAATGAATGGTGTTGCACCTGTCTCAATTGCTACGCATTCAAAGGATTATGCCGGATCACGTCAGGCAGCTGGGAAGGAAGTCATGGATGGCCCACCTCCCCCATCTTTCTCTGGTCCTTTGGAAATTGAGAAGCCCAGTGTTGAACCTGTTGTGAGGCCACCTTCTGAAGGTGTTCTGCGAAGATCTTCCTACAACCCAAACGCCCGTGCCGCTCAACACTACAGTATTGTTGAGGATTTGGCACAAGCGCCTTCTGCAATGTCTACATTGGAAGTACTTCAAAGTTGTCCATCACAATGGAAAGCTCTCTTGTCTGCGATCAGTGGAATTGATCCTACCGATTCTAATCTTCTCACCTTTGACTTGGAAAATTTCATCCCCCGGCTTCCTCATCAGATTGCTCTTGTTATCCAAGTCGGGATCAACGGTCTTAACATCCATAGGGCCGTTGTGGATGAAGGTGCTTCCAGCTGTGTTATGTCATCCACCTGCTGGAAGGCCATTGGCTCTCCAGCTCTTTCATCGTCTCCCAATGCCTTAGAGGCATTCGATGGTCGGGAATCAAAACCCTTGGCCATTTCGTCCTCTTCTCCATGTTCCCTCTCCTTCCATTCAATCACCATTGTGCTTGGATATCTGCACCAACATGGTCAAAAATGCCTTATTAGATCTATGTTACACTTAAAAAATCAATTGAGTGGCTCACATTTTGGAAAATTAAGGCGGAAAATTGCGTTGCACCATTGGCGCGACCCCTTTGTAAGCAAGAGCCAATTGCCGCGGGTCCGTGCCCGATACCCGGGCCAATTGGCTGAGCCCTAAATTTCCAAAGGGTTCCCCCAAAGATCAAATACACAATGGAAATCTACAAAAAATGGATCAAAATAGAGCTTAAGGGAGTGCCTCTTACCTGGAATGGACGAGAACCCAGATGATGTACTGGATTGGTCACTATCACCGCCGCAAGTTCGCACACCAAAAGACCACTGTTGCTCTCCAAATGAGGTAAAAAGTAAAAGTGAAAATGTTTTACTATTTTTGGCATTTTATAACTTTTTCAAAGTCAAATTAGGTTTTGAAAGTCATTTTTGTTAAATATTTGGTCATATTTCGTCGAAAATGGATTTTACACTCGCTTTTATGTGCAGCAACATGTTTTTTTGCAGCTTTGACGGTGATGCAAGTTGTATTTTATACTTTTTCGAACTCGGTAAAAACACGAAAAAGTCATTTTGGAGTCAGCTTTCAGCTCTTTTCTGACTCTCTAAACATGAAAAGATTGCCGAGTTGCTTGTCATTTTGATCTCGTTAAAGTGGTTAGGAAACGACATCTACCCAGTATACGTTTACCCCTTTTTCGGGCTGGGATAGATTATTTACGAAAAAGGAATACCCTAGCCTATCGCGACTAGGATGTTTTCTCAGACACAATTTTCTACCTTTTCGGATATGAGGAACTATTTACGAAAAGGGACCATCGGAGTTTACTTTTCTGCTATCTTTTCAAACTCTCTAAACATGAAAAGATGCCGAGTTCTCCCTTTGTCAGACTTGTTAAACCCTGATGACATCGGATTCAGTTGCAATGATGATATTCGAGTTCCTCCTTCCTAGGGCTCGTTAAATGTACTAGGATGGATTCGTCTGAAGGACGGAATTATATTACAAGCATATGCTATCCCCTTCAAGCTTGTTGTCAAAAATAATTGGGGTACTAGCCAGAAATGGTGGGGAAAATGGAACCAGTATCATCGTTGTGTCGGAAATATGTCTCTCTTAAACATGGCACTTGTCTGCATTCGTGTCGGGTTGGGGACATCTCATCTCGTTTTCTGCTTGCCTCCGTGGGTTTGGGTAATCCATTTTGACCTCTCATCTGCTCTTTGCCTCATCATCATGACCTCAGATCCTTTGATGTCAAATACTGCCAAATCCAATGTCGTGCCACCGATATGTTCAAGAGAAGTTGACCTATGCAAAGTTTCAACCCTCCTCTGATTCTCATTTGATCCCGATTCACAAAACATTATGTTCCTCTATCTCGTGTCGATGATGTGGGAAACACTATGGCCCACCTTCGATCAAGGTCACTTCCTGTCGACTTCAGCTCATTATCCAGGAAGCTGATCTAGAGACTCCCTTCTGGTACCTTGGAGCCTGCATGCCTCAATGGCGGGTTCTTCGCATTCGACGTGAGGTTTTCATCATTGGCCTCCGATCGAGTGATTCTGCGGGTGTTCGACGTCAGCTCATTGTTCACATGCCATAGATTGTACCTGTAGTACCTTGAGGACCATTGGCATTAATGGTGGTACCTCTCGCATCTGTTAACAGCTTTCATCATTGGCTGGTAATCAGACGATGTTCTTGCATGTTCGACTTCAGCTCACATATTCGCATGCTTGATCAGCTTATTTGTTGAGTCGAGATGACATGAACCACAGGTTTTGTATTCAGTCCGGGCTTGATTTTGTGGATTATTATGATTGGTTGCATGACTCATTCATTGGATGGATACGACCATGCCTGAGTCTATTTATCGATCCTCATTGGATGGTTGCGTTGATGCCTTGGATCTGGATTATTATATACTCTGTTATGGATGGCTACGCCCATACCACATATATCATGTATTTGAGATATCAGTTGTACTTGTCTACACAGGTTTTCCGATGGCGGTGTTTTCAGTTGGACACATTCTCGTAAAGCATTTCAACCCTCTCTCTCTCTCGGGCCTCATGCTTTAAGGGGCATCTGTTACATAACAATTTGTCACCATCCCTGCAATTCCCTGTCCCGCACATTAGAGGGCTTATTCCGTGACCTGTGAGCAGTGACATGACCTGAAACCACTTTCATGGCATCCCCCTGGACAAGGGAATTCATTCCCCTGAAGACAATTCCTTGTGAAAAACCCTAAAAAATAGCCTTTTGGCCTTATGTGACTATTGCGTTTTAGCCCTCGCGCTGATAGGGAAATCTCAAAGAGGGCGGTGTGACTAGTGCCTTGTCCCGGTGTTAACCCACACAGGCTCATTAAGATGTTTTAAAAATAAATGGCGAAAGTTTTGTCCTAACCAATCCATAAACTGGTATCTAATTCGAGTTGGGAGGTTTGGCTCCAGATCTCCATGTAGAGGAAGTGGTTTGCCACCTCTCATGGAAGCTTCCTTGAGGATAGGGCCAATCCCATGATTATAGGGATCCCAACTCCCCTTCCACCATCTATATAAGCTTGCCATTTTCCTTTTGCAAGCTAGCATTCAAGAGCCCTCAATAGCCTAGAGAATGCTAAAAGAGCCTTGATAGTCCTCATAGAGCCAAATCAGTAGCAAGGAGATTATTTTCAAGACAACCAAAGAGAGAGGCTTGTCCCATTCCCGACGAGCTTTATCGAGACGTACTCCGCTGTTAAACTGTTGAAGGAAGATCTAGCGTCAGAGCGTAGGTTGTATCTTTCTTTGTATTGATTAATGATAAGCGACTTTGGTTATGGTTCCACTCATATGTTCATACTTTGTGATTATGGGTTGTATCTTCTCTGACTAATACATAATTGCATGTATTAGGTTTTACGCTTGTGTGTTCATTGTTTCTTCTTGTATGTGCAGGTGTTCGATCGCGCCAAGCGAGAGAATTGTGATCTGCTAGAGCAAGGAACGAAAGCGCTATCCCCTCCGCAAACGACAACAGCGTTGGACTTAAGGTAGGCCTTTCTCGCAATTTGGTCTATTGTAATTAGGAACTTGCGCCTTAGCGTGACACGAATGTTGCTAGACTCGATCTAGGCTAGTAGGGATCGCTTCTGTCCGCAGAGGGGATTTACCTCTACAGCAGATGCTAATTCCCTGATTTAATCTCTGCCGTTGAATCCACAAGAACCAACGGCCCAGATTCAATCACCAACGCTTAATCGCAAATTGCAAACTCAAACACCCTGGTGCTTTGGCCTCTTTCCTATTCTCCGATGCGATGTAATCCCAGTCGTTCATTATGCCAGATCCAATGGTTCGCGCTTCATCGCATCGCGCTCATCCATCATGTGATCCTCCACTATCCCGACCTCCGATTGAATCTCCACCATTGATTAAGTTTGATCAGACGGTCCGCGCTATTTCGCATCATCGCTTTTCTCCCCTCCCCTTGCACCATTCATGTCCTGCACAATTCTGCGATGCAATATCCGTCGTTGATCTTCTAAAATCTGACGGCCCACAATAATTTTATTTTTTAAACCCCACCCTTCTCTTTCTCCCCCATCGACAGATCTCGGCCATCGATCCTCATGATCCGACGGCTCCCATTGATCCTTCCTGCCGCTCTTATAAAACCTCTCTTCCTAAGTAAAAACCCTTCAGCCCTTTATAAAAATATGGGCCCTCCCTTGTCTCGTGTTTTTACCACGCCATTACTTCCCCCCTCTGAATCAATCTCCACTGTTGATTGAAGTTGATCCAACGGCAATCAGCACTCCCTCCCATTTCCACCTCTCTTTCTTTGTATAATCGTCCATGCCTTGATTATAGCCCTTTAACACTATAAACCCACGATGCTCATCATTTACCCAACCTCAAGCCTTTCTACTACACGACAAAACAAATTTCGGTCCCACCATACATCCTCCGCACACTTTTGGACCGTTCGCATGCTATCTGCATCGTCCGATCTCCTGACGATCATCCAATAGACCAGAATCCATATCGCATAATTTTTGGCCCCTTTCCACAGTGCGCTACTTCAGCATGATAAAAATGGTTTTAGAAATCCACGTGTCGAACGCTAACATATATCCCATTCCAAAATATAATACCGCTTACCCCCCCAAATGCTACGCGAAAACCGCTGCCAGTTTTCCCAAAACCACCCTTCTTCATATTCGCGCCATAATTCAAATGCAAGCCTGGTTAGCTGTTCTGCCAGGGTTTTTCTCGCTCCGCTGCTGCATTTCATCTATCCTCAAGCATTTCTGCTGCTTCCATGAACCCTCCAAAATAGTTTAAACCAATTTCGCAGGATTTAAATAACGTTTGTTGGTCTTTTATGCTGGTTTAGATGAAGTTAAAGTTAAACCCTCCCGCAGATGATTACACTGTTATTGGCCAAGGATGACGATCCTTACAGGCTTTGATACATATTAAAGGGTTTAAAAGGGATAATTAAATGTTTTTAGGGAATCAATAAGTCATGATTATCGGTTTTTTGAACAAAAACTCCAATGAACCCTCTGCACACCTGCAAAAAACAAACACAGTCAGCAATCAATTAATGAAAGGGTATCAGTGTCACAGATGAAGATTATGGCTTAATCAAGCCTAAACACAGATCTGAAGATAAATCATTGTGTTTATGAAACAGATAAATATCAGTCGAAGGACACCTCAGAGCCACATCAAAGGGGCTAATTGATTTCCCAACTACTATATTGCCACCTTGCAGCTTTTTGCCTCAAAGGCATACCCAGATCAAATCTCAGTCCGAAACATTAAGACTAAAGGCAACTGACAGTTATTACAAACAAAGGAAGATATTTCAAACTGTCAGTAAAGTTATTGAAAAGATAAGAAAATGCCTTAAAGTCAATCTTTTTACCCACTAAGCCTAAAAAGAAGAAACGGAGTAAATGAAACAGAGTTGTAATTCGATGCTTTCCTACCTTATTCCTTGAATGGTTTTCAAGGCTAGGAGTTGCATTTAGTATGGAATTAATGATACTCAACCCTAGAACTCTTCCATCTCATTTTCTTATAAAATATCCCTAAGGAGTACATTGTAAAGGGTTAGTCGTTGGATATTTGTTGCATGTAAATAGTTTCTTGAAGTTGTTGTATTACCTACTACTCTTTCTATGATGAAGATACCAGTTGAGATGAAGGTTAATTTGTGAAACCTCTTTGGACTTGATGATTATGGCAGTTTGGACATCTGAAATATAAATATTTTAGTTGTGGGATCGTCTGTCTCGATGGTGATGTGTTTCTCTTGCTGGCTCAATTTGTTAATTTTTCTTTATGTTTCCATTAAGTACACTTTTTCTCATGATAAAAATAAAATATAATTAGGTTATATACAAACCCCCCTACTCTCTCCTTTAATCAGCTTTATGTTGTGTTTTACTCCTTTTATTTTCTTTAGATGATTTAATCGGTCAATTGGTGAGAATATTGGTTGATACAATCTTCTTGTCTAAACTTTAAACATTGTTCTTGAATGATATTTTCATTACATGCTAAGTAGAGTTGGACTAGGAAAGTTTATGGTTTTCCCTGTCTTATAGTTCTTTCTCCAAAGTTTGTTTGAAAGTTTCCCTAAGAGTATGTTAAAAGCAGGCTAGTTTCAAAGTACTTACCTGATCTTAGACTACTTTTTAGGTTTATCATGAATGTTTTCCTTTTGAATACGCTGAAATCGGGATAAGTTAAAAGTATTTACTTGATCTTAAGCTATTCTAAATGTTTTCTATTGAAAGTACATCAAAAGAAAGCTAGTTTAAAAGTACTTACCTGATCTTAGATTACTTTTGTGTCTTTTCTTAAGTGCATGCCAAAAGCAGGATAGTTTCAAAGTACTTACTTGATCTTAGGCTGCTCTTTGTTTCTTCATTTGTTCAATTTCCCTCACTCCATTTCTTATTGTTCCATTCCATAAAATCAACTTAAAGAGATCCTTTGACATAGATGACTTGCCCCATGGACCACTCTTGAACCTTGTTGTTTCAATTAAATCCTCTTATGACTCCATATCCCAATGGATTAAAGCTACTCCTTGCCTATATTATTAGCTGAACCATTATTCTATCTATTTACACCTTCACCCTTAATATAGACTTCCTTCACCTTCATCATATCCTTACCCAACCAAAACCGAACAAAACCCTTGTTCTTAATAACTAGCCTAAAATCACATTCCAAAACCTTAAAAGATAAATCAATATTTACACTTATAGAGAGATCCCTCTCTGGATTCAGGAGGGCTAGATCCTAGAATCCCAAAGTGGTTCATATGTAGGCTCTGCAGCATTTGTATTTTCCAATCTTGCAAACTACAGAGACCTAACAAGACAAGACAACAAGCTTATGGTCTGGGAATGCCATACATGCCAGGTAATCTAAGCTTTTATTTACACTCAACTCTTCTATTGTCTATTAATTTCTTCATCGAATCTTACCATCTTCTTTCTTCAATAGGGTACAGATATTCATTTACATGGCGTTAGTGAAGTTCGATGCCCCTTAGTGAAGGCCCTTGGTTTTTTGTTGGCGTTCCTAACGTTGTCAAGGTAATTGAATGAGATTAAACTTAGTATTAGAATTGATTTTTTCAAAGTGATTTTCTTCAGATTTCTAACACAGTGGATTTATATTTCAAGCTTAGAATACTCTCACATCCATGGAACAATATTTAGATGCCCCATGGGAAAATTTCATTCCCTAAGTGTCGTTAATCAAATGCAAATGCTTTTTGCTGGAACAGAAGTGAGTCTCCTAAACTGCCTTGGCTTATGTAGTCATATTTTTTGTGACAAACCCCCTAGTCTAACCAGAGTTGGCCACTGTGTTACTTGAATCTCCTGCGGTTTTACAGTTTTTTTTTTAAATATATAATTCCAAAAAGAGAATTTCCTTCATATGTGTAGATTACACCATTTGACCTAACAATTCCTCACTCATGAGACTTCTTGACACCACCGCATATCCTAACATGGAAAAATATATCTGATCCCCTACAAAAATACAGTGGCCAAAGGAATCCAAATTTTGACATTGTTTACTAAGAAATTCCCTAATAATGATAGACAACCACGTGTGGATGTCACCATTTCTTTATAAAACTAGCAGATGTAGCATTTTTTGTTATATACTGAAAGTACACTATTTGTATATATTATGGTAACCATAATGATTAGAATAAGGACAGTCCTTCAGCTCAAACCTAATCCTTGTCCTATCCATCTCTAACACATCCCCTTAAGGATGATTTCTTCATTATGTCTGGTTTTTACAATTGAAGAGTGGATGAGGCCCATGTACTAGCCAATATGTTCTCGATGTGCTATCCTGGCAAGAATAGAGACCTAAAAGCTTAATTTTCCATTAAATACCCACTAATATGATGGTGCAATCTACAAGCCTACTCCAAGGAAGGCTAAAGTGACATTTATGCTAACCCCCAGTAGATTAGGTTGTATGCTTAAGTCCTACTGAACCATAATGTATATCTACTAATATAAGAGATTTGTAAAGTCTTCACGAAGAAGTTCTAGTTAATCATGAAATTTATCACCTAAAGGAAAATTTCCCCTTCACTAGTCTACCATGTCAAATAATCTTAGGAATTCAAGAATTGCGCAAGGATAAAAACAACTAAAATCTACCATAGAATCAAACCCAATGAGTTGCACACAACAAGGTCCTCTTTCATTCGTAAACCTTACCTTATTTTTTTAACTTTGACAACGATGGGGATAAATTGGTGGATTTGCATGGATTCAACTACGAAGGTCACAAGGTAGTGGAAACATTAATGTTTGGACCAACAGATTCAGTGCTTCAACCAAAATTGGACCTAGAGTTCAATGTACAATTTCAGCAAGGCAACCATTTTTTCATACTATTATGACACCTAGATTTTTAACTCTGAAATTTAAGACATTATGTCAATTAGAATTGGATATATCAATGTAGATTTTTTAGCAAGGAAATCAATCTATCATGTTGTCTTTTCCCTTATTGGACAACACCTATACAATATTTTGACACCTAGATTTTGAACTCAGAAATTTAATACGTTCTGTCATCTAGAATTGGATATATCAATGTACAATTTTCAGCAACACAATCGTTCTGGCATGTTGTCTTTTCCCTTATTGGGCAACACCTATACAATATTTTGACATCTAGATCTTGAACTTATGAATTTAGGGCCTCAACATAAGCTATCAATAGTGATATTATTATTACTATCATTCTCATGCTATCAATTCCATGCAAAGGGTAATTTTTTTTTTTACCCCAAATTGATTGGAATTTCACAGCCAAATTAAAAATCTAGCCAAACAAACAAAATAATGTGCAACCATTTAATGTTACAAGAAGAGGATTATTGTAAGGGCATACAATCATGTATCTATTATTCATTCATGTAGAAGGAACATGGAATTATGTAAGGAAAACTATGATCATTTGGGAGAAACTTTGCCTTCATCAAGAAAGTGAAAAAAAAAATCACACAGTATAGTTATTGGCTCCATCATCTCTATTTCCTCCTAGTTTATGCCTCCTTCAGTATTATTTCTTTGTTAACTTCAGCTCATGATTCCAATTATTACATGTGGCATAAACTATTGGTTGATGTTTATCTAGGTTTACCATGTTTTCTCGAAGAGAAAATATTTAAAACACTTGGACGCTATAACCAATAGCAAACTAAAATCTGATGTGCAATTTAGCATATTTTGGTACTGATTTTGAACAAACATAAAGATTTAACAAAAGGAATAACTTTGAATTTTGAACATCAGAAAAAAGTGAGGCAACAATATGGAATAAAAACACTGAAGATCATTGAAACCTAATCAGAAACATGTGTCATGTTACGAAAGGTGTTCACTACGGTCCTTATTGGTATGAAATCGGTTTCAAAGGGGCAAGGTTATTTTAAGCCATCGACAAATTATATGCCACCAGATTGGAACATGTCCAAGGCTGGAACATAATTCAACAACATCTGAGACATCATGTACTATTTTCATATCCTGAATTTCTTCAAGAGTCAGGCACCACTATCTGAAGCTTGGTGACCTATTCTTAAGTGAACCTAATGTTTTTCTTCATGTCTGTTGTCTCATGTGTGGGTCATTCAACCTATGGAGGCACCTTAAATATCTCTCTCTCTCTCTCTCTCTCTCTCTCTCTCTATATATATATATATATATATATATATATATATACACAACAGAATTGAATATCACAGAAACATACATAAATATACAACATTGTCCTGGTTGCAGTTTCTGCCTCATATTTGAGATATACAGCATAACCCATGCCTACATATGGCTTCAATTCATATCATCCTTGGACATTAGATGCACACGCCTTGTAGTTGTATGCCAATTTTGTGCACACGGGGAGTGTTTCTTTATTATTGAATAATTTGAGTTATTCATGTGTTATTATTTCTTGTGATTTCATGAGAAGATTTAGCATTTCAATGCACGGAATCATGCATGCATGTATGATTAATTTACCATCACTGTATATAGGAAAATTAATAGTTTCACAGTCTTTAAAAGGAACACATGTTACTAGAGAAAATGAAAGAGGATTTCTGGGTTGAAAATTCCCCAAAGCAAAATTATATTATGTTACAGCCAATGCACATAAGCTCCCACCCACTCCCTTACTATACCCAGTAGGAAAGAATTTACAATAATATCTAGATTAGTATAAGCATAAGGTCCCTAATTCTCCTCCCGTCCTTTGACAATTTTCCCATGAAGCAATGGCCACCCTCTAGCTTGGGACCAAACCATGGGTTCCAAAATTGCTTTTCCACCTCCACCCTGCCCGTTTATGTGGCTTATACAGGGATTCTAGAGGAAATCCTCCTCCACCCATCAACCACTAAATTTTGAAATTATGGTACCTCTACCCTATATTGGGAATTCATAGGACACCAATTTTAATTATTGAACAAGGGAAACTAGTGTAGAACTCCACCCACTGGATGTCAAGGGAATCCAAAGTCTGATACTATTCCACCCTCAGTACAGTTAAGAACCCTAGATATCCAAACAATAACTATGCTTAATGGAAGACAAGAAGGTCCAAAGTCAGTTGTGGTGTTATGGAGTAATAGAATTATCCCCGACATTCTCACATTTCTCCTATTAGTAGTAACTAGCCAATGGAATGGTTGCTACCTCTCTGCCTTGAGAAAAAAAATCACCAGAAAAACAAGAACATACTAAAATATGTGATAACTCATTGATTGAAGAATCAATTAATGCACAATGAGTAGAGTAAATGAATCATCCATGTATATAAGTAGCCAAGAAAACAATGCCCAGATAGGTTTCAGGTATTAGTCAAAACGCCCTCTAATTTTAATGAACAGGTAAATATGAAGGATGAATTTGAATAGTTCGAATGCACCTCTGTTGTTGTGAATTCCAAGTCAAGAAAATATATCCTCCTGCCTTTATGTCCTTCATGCTTTCTTTATCTCCTGCCATAAATACCCTTGGATTTTGTTCATCTCTTACTTCTCGCTTATTTTTCAGAAGTCTTATCACCTGGTATTTTTGGACTTAATTCACTAGGTTCAGTTTTGATTTATAACTCAGCTCATGGGTGAATATGTTCTCTACTTGGTAATCTCATCAGTCCCATTTCATTTCTCCAAAAAACCAGTTCTCTCCTCCCTTAAGCCCATGTATCTTCGTGTGTTATGAAATCCATCTTCCCCCCAAAATAAATATCCCCGGGACATCTCCTCTTACCAAAATATAACCGCTCCCTCCCCTCCTTGAATCCCTCCCTTCACGTAGGTAAATTGCATTATGCGAGATCATGAGGATAGGTTAATTTTTTTGCTTTGCCTTGATGGCCCAAGATATTTTTTTTCCAGCCAATTATATACTACGCATTAAATGTTTAGTTTCAGATTCTTTAAGGTTGTTGGCCTTGTCACTCCCTAGAGTCATGTTGGCCATTGATCTCGTGCCACTTGATTCTTTTTTCTTTGCATCCCTCCTTTCAGCCTCTTTTGGTCCATGATGACCACAAGTCCACCAAGAAACAATCCCCCTTTGACCTTGGAATATATGTCCCATGACCCATTCCTCCCTTTTTTTTCTCACCAAATACTTACCGTATTTAAAATCCATGAAGGAAATAACTGAGGTGGGAGGGGATATTTACCTTATTTAAAATCAATGAAGGAAATATCTGAAGGGGGTGGGGGCATTGTCACATTTGTAGCATGTTTTATTTTATTAGCTAAATCTAAGTCATAACCAGTGTTATCTGAACCAATGGAACCTAAATGTCCATCGGTTTCGATCGGGTTGGGGGTCGAACTAGTCTGGTTCAAGGTCTGGAACCAGAAATTGACGGTTCGGTACCGAACTAGAAATTTTCAACCAAAGCGAATATTTTGTACAATTTGACCAAAGACATTAGGTAACCTAATATATATATATATATATATATATATATATATATATATATATATATATATATATGTATATATATATATATATATATATATATATTGGAGTGGGGTAGTGTAATATTCCAGCCTATGGCTATTGAATACTTATCCAATTCATGGTATTGTTCTCCTTTATTTTTTTATTTTCATCCTTTTACTTAAATTTTTATCATTGTCATGAAATGACTGAGGATTTTTGAGATTGGTTCCAACTTCATTGGATTTAATATGGGGAAATCAAATTTTTAGAGCTCACTCAAAATCTAGTAGACTTAACAATTTTTCATAATTTCAAGATTGGGGGGATTGCAATGTTTCCATTGGATTTTTTTCATGTACGAGGGTATGGAACTAATATTTAATCAAGATAATCAAGCCCCCTCTATGTACCCTGATGTTAGTGGCGATGGTTTTCAAACCCTTTTCCCATGACCCTATAAAAAATGTATCCATCGCTCAAACAAAATCTTGACTCGACATGCTATATTTTTTCTATCTTATTTTAATGCTTAGAGTGTGATATTGATGACAAAGATCCTAATAGAAGCAATGAATATGATGATATGTATGTATTTTTTGTCACATAATTTTAATTTTTAATGCTAGAGCCTATTTGTTGATGTATTTTTCTTTCAGAGATGAATTGCACTCAATGCTATTTTGGTTATGTGCACCCTTACATGCTATATAAATGAGGGGTTTTTAACTCAGAAATTTAAGACATTCTGTCAGTGAGAATTGAATATATCAATGTACATTTTTTAGCAAGGAAATCATTCTGTCATGTTGTCTTTTCCCTTACTGGACAACACCTATACAATATTTTGACACCTAGATTTTGAACTCAGAAATTTAAGACATTTTTTCAGCTAGAATTGGATATATCAATGTACAATTTTTAGCAAGACAATCGCTTTGTCATGCTGTCTTTTCCCTTACTGGGAAACACCTATACAATATTTTGACCTCTAGATCTTGAACTTAGAAATGTAAGGCCTCAACGTAAATTATCAATAGTGAGATTATTATTATTATCATTCTTATTCTATCAATTCCATGCAAAGGGTATCTTTTTTTAACTCCAAATTGATTGGAATTTCATAGCCAAATTAAAAATCTAGCGAAACGAACAAAATAACGTGCAACCATTTAATGTTTTAGAAGAGGATTATTGTAAGGGAATACAATCATGTATCTATTATAAGTGCATGTATAAGGAACATGGAATTATGTAAAGAAAACTATGATCGTTTTGGAGAAACTTTGCCTTCATCAAGAAAGTGAAAAAAAATCACACAATATAGTCATCAGCTCCATCATCTCTATTTCCTTCTTTTTTTCCAAGGAAAAAATTGTAATTTTCACTATGAGAGAAAATTACATGTTGTATAAGCAACGTAATTATCTATGCATAGATCATAATCACTTACAGTCATATAGTTCAGTTGTACACAAGTAAACTTGTAAAAATAGTGTTGTGCAAAAAACAAAAATATCTACATAATCACATGTGTTAACAATAAAAACCGGCCATAGCCCTACCAAAAATAACCCAAAAACTGATAGTCTGGTTAGACTGTCCCCTAACCCTCCATATCCTCTATGAAGGGTCTATGGAAATACTGATACTCATTATGTCCATCCCGTTTGATAATGAACTAGTGACCCCACTCTAACTGTGACGCTTCTTTGGATAGTTGATCAGCCACTTGGTTCCTTTTCTTGTAAATGTGAGAAACAATAATGGAGTCAAAAAAGTATTTGAGTACCATAACCTCATCCAGCAAAGATCTAAGAGTATGAACATGACATTGTGCTTCATTTTTGAACCAATTAATAATAATTTTGAAATCCCCAAATATCTAAATCCTATTGCAACTCTTCTCTTGGGAAAAGGTGAGGAGGAGTCTGAGACTATTGATCTGACATAGTTGTTTGTCCTCAGGCCTAATCCCATTTTAATCTTATAATAGTGATATTCAGAGAGATAGAGAGTAGCTCCCCCTCCATAGCCATGGATGTTTGAAGCCCCATCAAAATATGCCCATGGGAAGGAATTATCAATAGCTTCTGGTGTTATAATTCTACCCTATGCTCCAGGCTCGTCGATTAGAATTGAGTGGAAGAGTGTCAAAATGGTGCTACTAATGCGAGGCCAACCTGTCACCGCACTTTGAAAAATAGCTTTATTCCGCGCTAACCAGGTGCCCCAAGATATCAGGAGGGGCAGATTACGTTCTTTTGGGCAGTATGTTGATTGCCACCAGTTAGACCAGGCCTCAAATACAAGATTTCCATGCCAATGATATGTAATACCCAGGGTATTTGTGGTAAGGTGCCAGATGATATTTCTAGATGGGCAGGTGAGGAAGAGGTGATCCACTTCCTCGGCTTGAGATTTTCAGAGACAGCATCATGAGGGACCGTGGATGGATCGCCTGGTGAGGTTGTCTTCCATTGGGGCACAATTGGTGAGTATGCACCACATGAAAAAGTTTTCCTTTAGTGGAGCCTTCAACTTCCAAAGGTGTCTCTACCACCACTATTTGTTTTGGGGTTCAAGTTCTGCACATAGAGAGACATACCCTTCCTTAGGAGAGTATTTTCCCTTGGGAGATAAAGTCCATAAAATTTCATCCTCCCTCTCAGTGATTATGATGTTGGTGACACAGGGATCCTTGAGATAATTGTTCCAAGTCGAATGCCAAATATATGGGATGTCGAGATATTGAGCCAATTTCCAGGACTGAGAGATCCAAGAGGAATTAATATTGTCAGCAATTTGAAAAATGGTTTGAATTCCATCATTCATTAAGTGTTTTCTGATGGCCAGAGGTAATAGATATGTCTGACCACAGCTAGACCAAGCATCCACACCAATATTTAAATTTTCACCTGATCCAATGCTTCAAGCAAGGCCTTTCTTGATGATGTGGATGGATCTGGTGATAGCACGTCAGATAATGGAGGATCCAGGAATGTATAATGTGGGGCCTCTGATCCACTCGATGGTAGTCCAAGGAGAAATATATTTGAAATGGGTTACCTCTTTCCAAAGACTATTGGCGCTGATTAAGTGCCACCCCATTTTTGTTGCCAATGTTATTGAAAAACGATTAAGGTGTTTTAGCCCCTAGCCCCCCATAGCTTTTGGGCTTGGAAATCCTCTTCCATCTGATCCAAGAAAAAATATTTCCATATTGATTTCCCCTCCAAAGGAATCCTCTGCAGATTTTTTGAATTCTGGCCGTCACACCTTTGGGAATCCAAGCCAATGCCATCCAGTATACAGGAATTACCTCCAGCACTGATTTTATTAGAACTAGTCACCCAGATTTGGATATCCATCTCTGCTGCCAAATGTTTACCCTCCTCTTGAATTTTGAAATTAACTAGTTCCAATCAGTGGTGCGGTAGTCATTTAGATTTAGACAGAAACCGAGATATTTGATACCATCCTCTAATTCCCTGCGACCAAAATGAAAATGGGCAAGGGCATTCCTACTTTCATGTTCTATGCACTTCACCAATATGATAGTAGATTTACTATGATTGGGGTCCATACCAATAGCCTTACAAAAAACCTCAAGAATATTTGTGACGCTGATGGTGTCTTGGTTGGTTCCATTAAGAAAAATAAGTGCATCATCCACGAATAAGAGATGGGTCAGTTGTATAAATTGAGATAATTTGACACCTTTTATAGTCCCATCCGCCTTGGAATTTGCCAAAATTTTGATCAGCCCCTCCATGATTAATAAAAATAGCAACGGGGATAGTGGGCATCCTTGATGAAGCCCTCTACCTGCATGAAAAAATTCAGATGTTGCTCCATTAATAAGAATGTTGAAGTTGGCATTTGAGATACAACCCATGATCCTATTGATGAAGGAAACGAGGAAGCTAGTATGAAGAAGGATGAGTTGTAACAAGTTCCATAAAGTGCAATCAAAATACTTTGCTAGGTCAATATTGAGGATGGTGCTCTTGAGACTTTTGAGCTTGATAGAGTGCAAGGCTTCCTGAGCAGTGCCTATAGCTTCATGAATTTGTCTCTAGTTAAGGAAGGAAAATTGTTCATTGGATATGTGCTGAGATAATATAGGCTTAATGTGGTCGGAAGTGATCTTAGATATGACCTTGTAGATACAATTGCAGAGGGATATGGGCTGGTAGTCATTGAAGGTTAAGTGATTATCAATCTTGGGTATGAGGGCTATGAAAGTAGCATTGAAACCATCATAAATACGACCAGTCATCCGACTCTCTTCGATGACTTGGAGGAGGTCCCTCGAAATGCCTTCAAAGAAAGTGAGATAGAATTCAATGGGTCACCCATCCGAATTAGTGCTCTTGTCCTTCTTAAACCATTTCAAAACTACTTCAACTTCCCCTAAGGAGACATGTGCATTTAGATTTTCAATATCGTCATCCTCCATGAATCTGTGCATAGACGTGGCTATCTAGAGTATTTATGAAATATTTGCAACCCTAGGGTCCCTATAGAGATGGGAGAAATGTCTAGTCCCGATATCCACTAGTTGAACGTGGTTTTTGGCCACCCTTCTAGCCTAGTCCCTCAGATCCCAAATTGTGTTGATACACCTTCTGCCTTTTGCACATTGCTGGAAGAATTTAGTGTTGTCATCTCACGCTTTGAGCCAAATGGCCCTACTTTTGAGCCTCCACTCTTCCTCATGTTGCCTTAACAATTTGGATTTCTCCAATTCCAGTTGAATGTGATGTCCCTTGGCTTTAGTGGTCTGGAATCCAAGGCATTCCAAACCCATCAGGCTCCCTAACTCAATCTCAAAAAATTTCAATGTCTCTTCATCATGTTTTTTCTTTTCTCTGGCCCGTGTTATTGTGATGTATTTTAATATTGTCACGTTTTTGTAGAAAACACGGGCCGGCTCGCAATCGGGCATCTGATCACAACGAGTCCACGTTATTTTAACCAGTAGGTGGAAATCATGATCCTCTAGCCAAATTAAGTTGAATTTAAAGGGGGAGTATATTCTACCAGTAGGTGGAAATCAGGATCCCATCCCCACCCATTTTCTGGCCTTGTATATTCTATCAGCCAACCTATTCTTGATCAAGAATCGGTCTAGTATTCTCATCAGGGCAGCCTCACGAGTCCTTCTGTTGCACCATGTGGGGAATTTTTTGGGCATGGCCAAATCAAACATATCAGCATCATCGATTAGATGCTCAAAATATTCCGAAAAGGGGTCTAGGACTACATTCAGCCACCAAGATTCAAAAAGTCCTATGGAGAAGCTTAAATCACCACCATTGATAGTGTGTTCCTCCTTCATGATATTAGTGGCCATAGACATTGATCATGAAAATGGGCATATCGAGCCCATTTAAAGTGATGTCATCCCCAAGAATCCCTTCTCTGCCCCACCAGTTACCTACTTTGATAGTCCTATATTGAATCCCATAACACAGCCTCCAAATCTCCCTCTAACATCTAGTGTCTAAAAAATTCAGTTCGTGAACATATGTAATATCCCAAAATAGGATTGCTCAGCAAGGCATGCCCGAAAAACACATTTTTTAGGAAAGGCTGCTACAGGATTTGAAACCAAGACATGTATCCCTTATATCAATGTATCTAAGACCGAAATACAAGAGGAGGCTCAAAATAAATCACTCTAGGTGGGTTAAACAGGTCTCCCACACCTAGTTGTCTTGAGAAAGTGCCCAATGAAGGGAGCTGAAGCAATGTATCAACATACAATGGAGTATCAAAATTATTTTAATGAGCCAGCATACATGAAGATCTGAATAGCCATAAAATTTATATTATAGTAGCAAATGTATACAAATACTTGAGGAAACAATCACTCAAGCAAGGAAATGCAGCCTCAAAGGAGCATGTACATGAAAATAGATGAATACTGCTACACAGGAATTTATGCAGGCTGAAAGGACGCAGTTTATTGGAGATACTACATCATACTGAATAATAATAGAAATATATGACAATGTATGGCTTAATAAATGAGGGGGAGCAAGCTATTACCCCCTGAAAACAATAATACAACAATCCTTAGAAGGATTGGCTAAAATATACAAAAATGGAAAAATGTCGGAGTTGTTGGGTGGCAGCTACAACTCAAAACTGGAAATGAATAGAGAAGGCTAAATATGATGAAAAATCTGAGTATACCTCCTCCAATGGATCTTCCAAGTGAAAGGTTGATCCTATCACTGAAGATCTAACCCTCTAATCAATCACTGCAAACCCTGACCGCAGATGCACTCTGAAAATAACACAGTCACTGAGGGAAACTACGCTATAGATGGAATAGAAAGTGTTGGCCAAGTGCCAAGATCTGAAATATGCTCTGAATCCTTCCTTATTGATCTCCCAAAGTAAATAAGGCCTCTTCCTCTAAAAAACAAGCCAAGGAATGGTGTTGTGGAACCTCCACTGCAACACCCTGCAACACAACATTATACTTCAGCAGAAATAAGGATGTAGCTGGAGGAAGTGGCTTGGCCTTGAGCCTGAATGTGGAGAAATGAAGTGCAATCCCTCGAGAGGCCTCTCAAGAAGGAGAAGGAATCCTAAACAGGAATTCCTTGTGCTAAATAGCACTGCAACTCTGTTAAACAGCAAGAGACTGCAAATAGTCTAAGCAGACAAGAAATCAATAATCCTATGCATGTGTAATAATGGCTGCCTTGCCCTCCTTTTAAACAAATGTAAGCTCCCTTTCCATGGGTCCCACTCATTAGGGTTTCCTCCATCAAGGAAACTTCCCTCCTCTTTCACTGCGTTGTCCCACAAGATGATTCCACCTCTTATCATTGCATTGTTTGACTTGGTCAAACTTGACCTTGTCTTCATGAAAATGTCCTCTTTCACACATGAGGGTGCGAAATCCAACTCCACTGATGATCCCCTTTCATACTAAGAGGGATTTTATTCTTATTTCTGAAATTTATGGGCCTCCTTACCCATTTATTCATCTCCTAAGTGCAAACAGCAAAAATTAATATTCCATTTAGTTGCATGCTAAAAGTGGAATATTACAGTCCTCCCCTCCCAAATGTTGCTTGTCCTCAAGAAACTGCAAGAATAGGATTGAGAATTTGTCTCCAAGGCATGGGGACTGAAAATTATTAGGAAAAAACCTCTCCCCAAGTGGATCCTCCATCCCCAAGCAATCATCCATACAAAATGAGTCACCTCCCATCATGGTAACTCTTGAAAATATTCCTCCACCTTTGGCTCATGCAAAGTAGGTGGGCTGAAAATTTGATCATGGTAGACAAGGTAGTATACCCACACTGTCCTTCTCTCCACTCATGATGAGTGTAGAGCATCTGTTGATCTAGGGCTGAAAAAGTATTTCCCTTATGTGGCAAAATAAAGAACAATCCTCTAAGGATCTCCCCTCCAACATTGAAGAACAAGTTGGCCCAAAACATTTCATCCATGATGAATAGGACATGGTCATCATAGTGTATACAAATGATAAGTTTGTTGAAGGTTTCACTTGATGATGCATGATACAAACAATGTCTCAAGAGGACACAACGCAGTCTCATCCACTGCAACTTCAGAAAATGGCATGGCAAGTAATATACAAAAATCATCACATCTACTAATGAATAGTAAATGGTTGAATGTGTCAACAATACATGATCTCCCCTCAAGGACACACCCAACTCATGTGTCAACTCCCCAATCATGTTCTCAACAAGAATAGAAACAATATCAGCAAATGAATACATGATCAGTACAATAATGAAGAACATACTGATGGCTTCATATGGTGCTTGAAGATACCAACAACCTCCTAAGTATGTATAGTGCAGTGTTACCAACTGCTGCTTCAGAAAATTACAAGGCAAGATGTTTCTTGATACATAGTTAATCATGTATGTCATCATATGGCAAATAGTTGGATATAAAAACTGAACATACATGTAATGAGAAAACATTTACCCAAGGCCGCATAAAATATGGTTGCCTCCATCATATATTTTAGCCCAACAGTGAACATGGAGCAATGTGAAAAGCTTGCCCTCTTGTGGAGCAATGCACTGCATAGTAATGGTAAGAGTATGCAAATCAATAAATGTAAAAACAGATTTCTTACCATATGCCAGAAGTAAGATGATACATGGATCCATGAGTGAGTCCTCCATAGTTTTTTGGCATACTATGAAGAGGGATGAACCATATGCTGCAAGAAGACCCTCCTTCTCATGCTTGGGAACCCAAGTCAAGAAGAATATGTCATAGTAATATATGTCTCCATCCACTACCCCATCATTTTTACCTTCTCCTTGTTCACTAAGTGCATCCAATGTGAAGTGATCCTGGGAACACTCCATCCATAAGTCTCTGCTCCAAAGTGACAGCGTTGTGAGCTCTGTAGATAAGCTCCTATCAATACAAAGCTCTATTCTTTGACATGCTCCTTGTCAAAGAATCCTATAGTAAGGCTATTGAAAATATGGAATACCTTCCAAGATGGAAGTGCTTCCTGATCATCCAAGGCCAAGGAGTAGCCCCTTTGCACTATGAGAGTGCTCTCTTCTACTCCTGTAACATCACACAACATGTGAGAGAAAATGTGCTCTTTCTCTCTCAAATACCACTCAAGCAACCAAAGTGCTTGCTGCCTCCTTATGCTCCCATCATACAACTCATGTGATGAAGACACAATGAATTATATGAATGTCACATCATCACCATGCATCCATACTCCTTGCTACCCAATGATGCAAGCATCCTGCCATCTCTTCTCCATCCCTATCCCCCTTGGAAGAGGATATTCCAAGTGATGGCCAAACTCCTTCAAGAGGAGCCAGCGCAGCCAAGCCTCTTGCTGCCCAGTGTCATACAATTGCAAGTAGCCTTATAGGTTCTTGCTCATCAACCACATCCACTCAATCACTTGTGGATGCCTCCTTATTTCCTTTCCCTTGGTACTCCTCTCATGAGGACTACCCTTCTCCCAAACCAAATATCTCCCTTTGCATTTCTTGAAAGTTTGAAATGAAGCTCTTTGGAGACCTCCTAGAGAAGATCTCTCACCCATGACTATGTTGAATCCACAAGGATCCAAATGTGATGAAGATAAAATCTCCTCCCTATCACTGTTTGAAAGTGCTGTTAATCTCTCCAAGGATGTAGTGGTTGTCTCATACTCCAACTTAAGGATGGTCTCATGGTTTTTCATAGGGGTGTCATGGTTTGTTTCATCCTCCAAAAGTTCACACACCAACCTCAAGGGTTGTGTGCAACTCAAAAAAGGTGCATGAGGATGATGGTTCACCTCTTTCTTGAACCATTCAAGTTTGCACAGCACAGTGCAATCCTGTTGTTTTAGATTAGCAGTGTGATGTGACCCTTGGTCATGCAAAAGCAAATTTCCACAACTTTCAAAAGGTTTTGTTGGAAATGCAATCATAACTTGCTGAACTTTGGGAACACCTTGCATGGCTACAAGAGTTCTTTCTTTCATTGTATTGGCTCCCTTAACTTCTGATATAAGTGGCTACTCCTCCATGAATGTGACGGTGTTAGTACAAGGCTCCTAAAGTGGTGGTGAGGACTCCTCCTTTTCTGATCCTCTACTATCAAACTCTTTGATCATCTTTTGAGAAAACTTAGCAAGAGTAGACACTCTTGCATGGCTCAAATGGCTGAACCACCAAATGTGGGCTTCACCCTCTAGGTGCAGCACTGACATATCAACAGCCTCTTTCTCCACTACAGGATGTAGTAGGAAAAATTCTTCCAGCTTCCTCACCCAAGCTCTTGCTGAAGATGACCCATCAAATGCAAACAAAAAAAACCTATTGCCTTTGATTTCTCTTTTGTTGCATGGTCTCTTCTCTTTTTTCAACTGGATGAATGGTGGAAAAGCTAGAGTCTCCTTGAAGGCTCTAGGTTGAGATTTGAACTCAATAAGGTAATCACTTAGAATCTAATGATCCAAGTATCCTTCATGCTTGTATTCTTCTTCTACATGAGAATAGGAAGTGCATGGTCCTTCCTCTTCTTCTTGCTCCTCCTCTTTGGAGAGGCTCTTCTTATTTTTAAAAACTAATGAGAGTAATTTGATATTCTTCATAATTCTGATCTTCTTCTTCTTCTTGGGTTGAAACTCACAGGTTGAGCCAAGAAATATGCTTTGATACCACTGTAATATCCCAAAATAGGATTGCTCATCAAGGCATGCCTAAAAAACACATTTTTCAGAAATGACTGCTACAGGATTTGAAACCAAGACCTGGATCCCTTAGATCAATGTATCTAAGACCGAAATCCAATAGGAGGCTCAAAATAAATTACTCTAGGTGGGTTAAACAGGTCTCCCACACCTAGTTGTCTTGAGAAAGTGCCCAATGAAGGGGGCTGCAGCAATGTATGAACATAGAATGGAGTATCAACGTTATTTTAATGAGCTAGCATACATGAAGATCTGAATAGCCATAAAATGTATATTATAGCAGCAAATATATACAAATCCTTGAGGAAACAATCACTCAAGCAAGGCAATGCAGCCTCAAAGGAACATGTACATGAAAATAGATGAATATTGCTACATAGGATTTTTTGCAGGTTAAAAGGACGCAGTTTACTGGAGATACTGCATTGTACTGAATAATAATAGAAATATATGACAATTTATGGATTAAGAAATGAGGGGGAGCAAGCTCTCAACCCCTGAAAATAATAACACAACAGTCCTTAGGAGGATTGGCTGAAATATACAAAAATGGAAAAATGTCAGGGTTGTTGGGTGGCAGCTGCAACTCAAAATTGGAAATGAATAGAGAAGCCTGAAGATGATGAAAATTTTGAGTAGACCTCCTCCAATGGATCTTCCAAGTGAAAGGCTTATCCTATCACTGAAGATCTCACCCTCCAATCAATCACTGCAAACCCTCACTGCAGATGCACTCTGAAAATAACATAGTCACTGAGGGAAACTGCGCTGTAGATGGAATATAAAGTGTTGGCCAAGTTACAAGATCTGAAATATGCTCTGAATCCTTCCTTACTTATCTCCCAAAGGAAAGAAGGCCTCTTCCTCTGAAAAAGAAGCCAATGAATGGTGTTGTGGAACCTCCACTGCAACACCCTGCAACACAACGTTATACTTCAGCAGAAATAATGTTGTAGATGGAGGAAGTGGCTTGGCCTTGAGCCTGAATGTGGAGAAATGAAGTGCAATCCCTCAAGAGGCCTCTCAAGAAGGAGAAGAAATCCTAAACAGGAATTTCTTGTGCTAAACAGCACTGCAACTCTGCTAAACAGCAGGAGACTGCAAATAGTCTAAGCAAATAAGAAATCAATAATCCTATTCATGTGTAACAATGGATGCCTTGCCCTCCTTTTAAACAAATGTAAGCTCCCTCTCCATGGGTCCCACTCATTAGGGTTTCCTCCATCAAGGAAACTTCCCTCCTTTTTCACTGCGCTGTCCCACAAGATGATCTCCACCTCCTATCACTGCACCGTTTGACTTGGTCAAACTTAACCTTGTCTTCATGCAAATGTCCTCTTTCACACATGAAGGTGCAAAATCCAGCTCCACTGATGATCCCATTTCATACTAAGAGGGATTTTATTCTTATTTCTGAAATGTATGGGCCTCCTTACCTATTTATTCATCTCCTAAGTGCAAACAGCAAAAAATAATATTCCATTTAGCTGCATGTTAAAAGTGGAATATTACAGCAGAGAGGTGAGAAATTTTAGTATATAATCTCCATCCCCCAAAGTTTCTTGAAGAAGAAGATCATCCACTCTCACAAGAGCCAACAACGTTCCAAGTGCTAGTTTTTTTTCGGTACTGGCTAAACCCCTATAGTTGAAGAGAGGCAGATCATGGATCACCCATGTTAGGGTTGTCCTTTTCTCTAAGAACCCTATCAATTGAAGATTGTTTCCCTGATGCTACATCCTTACCATCCCTGAGTATATCCTTAAATAGAGATTATGGTCTGCACCTAACCGCTTTAGGTTGGGAACCTATAAGATCAGGGCGAGGCCATAGGCATGGGCTATAGTGGCCTTAGATGAGGATATAAGGTTTTAATGGTGGCTAGAAGTATTGCCATAGAATTCAAAAATGGATTGGGACTTAGATTCGCCTACAAGGGGTATGAGGGTTCGACTGTGAGACAGAGGGAGGAGAAGTTGCAACAGGACAGACAATGGGATCCATATTGCATCTAATTAAATTGATTTGAGATGTAACTAGTGATATTATCGAAGATATGTTGAGATTAAAATTAGAATTGAAGGCAAGTGAAGTAGCGAGAGGAGTACCTAGGATCAGACTAATATCATCCTCATGAAGTTGAGAGTTGCAAGCCTGTGATGTTGGTGGTGCTTGATAGGTCGGTGCTTTCCTGGGGGTGTTCAGCAGCATAGGCTCCATTGGGGGTCTCTCCTGAGAAGAGTTTGATTCTCTAATACCCATGTTTTGGGTCCCTGCGTGCACCAGGACTTTTGCAGGTTCAGCGTTTTCCGCCAGGATTAGTGAGAATTCCTCATCAATATGTTGGCTTCCTGACAGCGACGACATCGAAATGGTACCCCTTCATAATCCAATATTTTCCATCTAGTAATGTCTCTGAACTACATGTTGTAGCTCTCCACCAGACCTTCACTCATGTCCAAATGGACTAGAATCCAAGCTACAAAGATATTTCCAATCTCTAAGTAGGACCTGTCATGGTCCAAATAAATCCTAAGTCTTATCCTATGAAATGAAGAGCTTCCTCTGTCCAGAATTGCAATGGGAGACCTAGCAGTCACACCCAAATGGGTCATGCTCTCATCTTTTCCTTGTTTGGATCAAACAGGGAGTCCATCGCTTGAGTGGAACTGTTGTCATTTCTATATGCCAATATTTAGTAAGCATCCAATTTTCCATATCTGGGTGAGGGGAAATTAGGGCAAACTACCCCCTATTCATCGTGAGCACCCAAAGTAGTTGCTCCAAAATGTTTCCCCAAATTTTTGCTATCCATATCTTGAGTCTGGCAGTGGTGTAGTTCCTCCCTTGAACATGTCTTACCAGAACTGTTTGCGAGGTTTCCTCCAACTTATCCATACCAATGCCCTCACTGAAGAACAAGTCCCTCTTCTGTTCACAGCTCTTTGTGCACCTATTTTTTTTCTTTCCAGTCTTGTGGGTGGTCTTGTCTCGGATGTGCCCTTCTCCTTCCAGTGTGTCGTTCGAATCAGACGTTCTGATTTTCTCCAGTGGTGGAATAGACTATGTGATTCCTTTAAAGAAACCAGATGCTGCCACAAAAGGGTGCTCCCTAAAATTGTTTGTGGGTGTAATTTCATCCACTGTGTGTTTAATGCCTAACCGCTTGAAACCAAATGACGCTTCCAAGTTACCATCATTTTCCTCTAAACCTTATGTTATCGGACCCAAAACATCCAAGGTAACTTGGGCTTGTTTCTCCCAAAGTATGAGGACCGACGGCGAGGGGATAAAGTACATTGGTGAGGCCAGTGTCATCGAGAAAGGTTTTGAATAAACCTCTTAAGCTGCCAGATAGGGTTCCTTTGAGGAAAACGAAGTATTTGATGACTCACCTATCTCCACATCCACGTGTTCCTTCCCTGCAAGGTTAGCTCCATGAGTCCTTCCACTAGTCTATTGAGGCGTTAACCCTGCCCAAATCTGTGATGGTTCCAGGTTGTCAGATAAGTAGTCCAACTCAACCTCATCCATCTCTTTGTTCTTAGAGGTTCTCCATTGTTCCAAGAGCTCTTGCTCCTTGTCGTGAAACCCTTATATGTTCTGAGGTGTTGGCTTAGAGGCTTTGATCGTTAGCAGTATCTTATGGGGTTCAGAAGGAAAATAAGGGTCATAATAATAACCCACTGTCAGGTTGTTGGAGCCATTAAGATAGCACTAAGGCTTGCAACTGATGTGTATCCTGTGACCGTTGGTGACATACCACCTTAAAACTTGAGTAGTGAGCGTTGAGATGCCTTAAATGGTCGCGAGGAAAACTCCCCTATGCAATGTCTAAGTTGTCAACAGGATCTCATGATGCCAGAGTAAAACGAAGCAGCTGACTTGAACCTATACCATGCACCACCCTGTGCACAGTCAAGCTCTCATGCTGTCTGCTGACATTCTAGGGTTTGTTACAGTTAGGGTTCCACCATCGCTCCATCGCCTCCTCTATTCTCCATCAGTCATCCATATCTATTTACTTATAGTTTATGACCCCTTCAATATTATTTATTTGTTAACTTCAGTTCATTAGTCCAATAATTTCCTGAGGTAGAAACTATTGGTTGATATTTATCTAGGTTTACCATGTTTTCTCAAAGAGAAAATATTTAAAGCACTTGGACTCTATAACCAATAGAAAACTAAAATCTATTATGCAATTTAGCATATCTTGGTATTGATTTTGAACACACATAAATATTGAACAAAAGGAAGAGCTTTGAAGTTTGAACATCAAACAAAAGTGAGGCAACAATATGGACTAAAAATACTAAAGAGCATTGAAGCCTAATCAGAAGCTCATGTCATGTTACAAAAGTTGTTCACTACAATCCTTATTGTTATGAAATCAGTTTCGAAGGGGTAGGGTTATTTTAAGTCATCGTCAAATTATATGCCACCAAATTGGAACATGTCCAAGGCTGGAACATAATTCAACAACATCTGAGACATCATGTACTATTTTGATATCTTGAATTTTTTCAAGTTTCAGGCACCACTATCTAAAGTTTGTGACCTAGTCTTAAGTGGACCTAATGTTTTTTCTTCATGTCTGTTGTCTCATGTGTGAGTCATTCAATGAATGGAGGCACATTATATATATAATGTGCCTCTATTCATTGAATGATATATATATATATATATATATATATATATATATATATATATATATATATATATATATGTACATATGTACATATATATATATATGTATATATATATATATATGTATATATGTACATATATATATCTGTGTGTGTGTGTACATACATATATATATATATATATGTGTACATATATATATATATATATATATATATATATGTGTGTGTGTGTATATATATATATATATATATATATATATATATATATATATATATATATATATATATATATATACATATATATATATATATATATATATATATATATATACCTTGGGAATTGAATATCACATACCCATACCTGAACATAACATTGTCATGGTTGCAGTTTCTAACTCATATTTAAGATATAAGCATAAGCCATGCCTACATATGGCTTCAATTAATAGCCTTCTTGGACATAAAATGTACATACCTTGTAGTTGGATGCCAATTTTGTCCACAAGGAGGGTATTTCTTTCTTGTTGAATAAGTTGAGTTAGTCATGTGTTATTATTTCTTGTGATTTCATGAGATGATTTAGCATTTCAGTGCATGAAATCATGCATGCATGTATGATTAATTTACCTTCACTGTATATAGGAAAATTAATAGTTTCACAGTCTTTAAAAGGAACACATGTTACTAGAGGAAATGAAAGAGGATTTCTGGGCTAAACATTGCCCAGAACAAAATTATATTATGTTACAGCCAATGCACATAAGCTACCACCCACTCCCTTATTTTACCCAGTAGGAAATAATTTACAATAATGTCTATATTGGTATAAGCATAAGGTCCCTAATTCTCCTCCCGTCCTTTGACAGTTTTCCCATAGAGAAGTGGCCACCCCCTAGCTTGGGACCAAATGATGGATTCCAAAAGTGATTTTCCACCTCCACCCTGCCTATTTATGTGGCTTATACCGGGATTCTAGAGGAAATCCTCCTTCACCTATCAACCACTAAAATTTTAAATTGTGGTGCCTCCACCCTATATTGGGAATGCAGAGGACACCAATTTTAATTATTGAACAAGGGAAAGCAGTGTAGACCTCCAACAATTAGATGTCAAGGGACTCCAGAGTATGATCCTCCACCATCAGTATTGTTAAGAACCCTAGATATCCAAACAATAACTATGCTTACTGGAAGACAAGAAGGTTACAAAGTCAGTTGTGGTGTTATGGAGTAAGGGAATTATCCCTGACATTCTCACATTTCGCCTATTAGCAGTAACCAGCCAATTGAATGGCTATTACCTCTCTGCCTTGAGAAAAATAATCACCAGAAAAACAAGAACATACTAAAATATGTGATAACTCATTGATTGAAGGATCAATTAATGCACAAGGAGTAGAGGAAATGCATCATCCATGTGTATAAGCAACAAAGAAAACAATGCCGAGATAGGCTTTCAGGTATCATTCAAAACGCCCTCTAATTTCAATACACTGGTAAATATCAAAGATGAATTTGAATAGTTCAAACTCACCTCTGTTGTTGCGATATCCAATTCAAGCAAATATATCCTCTTGCTTTTATGTAGTGCATGCTTTCTTAATCTCCTGCCATTAATACCTTTGGATTTTGTTCATCCCTTACTTCTCGCTTATTTTTCAGAAGTCTTATTACCTGGTATTTTTGGACTTCACTTGCTGGGTTCAGTTCTGAGTTATAACTCAGCTCGTGGGTGAAGAATTTCTTTGCTTGGTAATCTCACCAGTCCCATTTCCTTTCTCCAAAAAACCAATTCTCTCCTCCCTTAAGCCCCTATATCTCCGTGTGTTACCAAATCCATCTTTCCCCCAAAAAAATATCCTGGGACATCCCCTCTTACCAAAATGTAACCGCTCCCACCTCTCCTTGAATCCCTCCCTTCACACATGTAAAATTCATTATGGAAGATCATGAGGGGAGGTTAATTGGTTTGTTTTTCCTTACTATCCCAAGTTATTTTTTTTCAACCAATTATTACTACGCAGAAAATTCTTAGTTTTAGATTCTTTAAGGTTGTTGGCCTTGTGAAATCCTAGAGTCTTGCTGGAAAATGATCCCATGCCACTTGATTCTTTTTTCTTTGCATCCTTCCTTTCAGCCTATTTTGGTCCATGACAAACACAATTCCTCTAAGCAACAATCTCGCTTTGACCTTGGAATATATGTCCCATGACCCAGTCCTCTCTTTTTTTTCTTCTCGTCAAATACTTACCTTATTTAAAAACCATGAAGTAAATATTTGAGGTAGGAGGGAATATTTACCTTATTTAAAATCAATGAAGGAAATAAATTGGTTGTGGCGGGGGGGGGGGGGGGGGTTTGGGGGTGGCGTTGTCACATTTATAGTGACATTTTTTCTTTTTTTAGCTAAATCTAGGTCATTACCAATGTTATCGGAATTGGTGAAACCTAATTGTCTATCGGGTTGGGGGTCGAACTAGTCTGGTTCAAGGTCTGGAACCAGAAATGGTCGATTCGGTAGCGAACTGGAAATTTTCCAACCGAAGCGACTATTTCTATAAAATTTGACCAAATATATTCCAAATGTAATTTATAAACAAAAACAAAAAAAAACAAAATTTTTTGAGTGGGGCAGTGTAATATTCAAGCCTTTGGTTCTTGAATCCTTATCCAATTCATGGTATTATTCTCCTTTATTTTTTTATTTTCATCCTTTTACTTAAATTTTTAACATTATAATGAAATTACTAAGGATGTTTGAGAGTGGTTCCAAATTCATTGGATTTAATATGGAGAAAGAAAAATTTTAGAGGTCACTCAAAATCTAGTAGACTTAATAGTTTTTCAAGATTTCAATATTGGGGGGATTGCAATGTTTCCATTGGATTTGTCATGTACGAGGATATGGAACTAATATTTAATAAATATCACCAAGCCCCCTCTATGTACCCTGATGTTAGTGGCGATGGTTGTTAAACTCCTTTCTCATGACCCTAAAAAAAATGTATCCATCGCTCAAACAAAATCTTGAGTCGACATGCTATATTTTTCCTATCTTATTTTAATGCTTAGAGTGTGATATTGATGACAAAGATCCCAACATAGGCAATTAATATGATGATATGTATGTATTTTTTGTAGCATTATTTTATTTTAATGCCAGAGCCTATTTTTTGATGTATCTTTGTTTCAGAGATGAAATGCACTCGACGTTATTTTGGTTATGTGCACCCTTACATGCTATATAAATGAGAATTTTTTCTTGTTTATGTATAAATGATTTGGATTCATATGGGATGCACATGAATATATATGGTTTTCTTTAAAATTTGAATGTTTTGTGTTTTTGGTCGACCAATTTTTTGGTCTGGTTTTTTAGTGGTTCTGGTCCAGCTTCAACTGATTCTCTATTCACCAATTTGGTTCCGATAACATTGGTCGTGACTTTATCACATTATATATACACGTTGATTATGTTGACTTACCATTTTACAAGATGGCACTATTTTTGCATGGAAATTTTAATTCTCCAGCCAATTCCTTTGAACCTGTAGTTTCCCTCACAGGGCATACCCTGGCTGTTGTCTCATTGGTCTCAGGGGAAGGCAAACTCTACTCTGCTTCCATGGACCAAACAATAAGGGTATGTTTTTTTTCTTCTTGTCCGCTACTTTTATTTTAATTTGTTTACACAATAAGATAATTTTTTTTTTGGGGCTAAACTGGTTAATATAAGCACAAATAAACATTACTTTCCTTGCAAGCTTTCACGTTTTTCATGCACCTACAATTTTAGAAAATGAACTATGTACCCAATTCCACATGATTTTATATTTGACAGTTGTAAGCAAATTCACAGGTTTGGGATGTGGAAATTTTTCAATTTATACAGTTCCTAAGGGATCGCAAGTCAGTTGTAATGTCTCTTCTCTATTGGTATGAATATCTCTTGTCGTGATCATTGAAGGTAAGAAAGGCTTCATCATATGTCCTTGTGTCATTCAGAAAATAAAATGGTGCAAAAACTTCATTGGAGATTCTAACTCATCAAATGCAATAAAGGTATGTGCCACCACATCAAGTGGAGCCTTGGAACTGACTTACACTCATCATGAAGAACATGTAAGTTTTGGACGTGACGCAACATCTTATCTGACGTGCCATCTCAATTTTATTTCAATTGTTGCAGGGAAATTTTATTCTATTTTATTGGAAAATCAACTACCCTTAAGAGAATCTCTGACATTTAGCAAAATTGAACTTGTTTGTTTTATTATTTTCATTATTATTTTAATGCAATAGGTCCTTGCATATAAGTGAATTTTTTTTTGTGTATGGTTGTAAGAATGGAGTCAAACAATCCTACTGAGTCACTAGATATTGCAAGGTTTATGTTTCTTTTCTCATAATTAAGTGGAGTTAATTTATTTTGATTTTTCTTGTGACAAGGTGTTCTTGTGCTATGTGGAATGAATGATGAACAATCCAAGCTTATCTTGTTTTTTTCCTGCAACGATAACATTGTGAACCTCTACGACTTGCCATCATAAGTATAACTGCTCTCTAATTCATACTACTAAAATATTGGAAAATGTAAAGTCATTTTTGGTCATTCTTAGAATGAAAACAATTTGGGGTTCGGAATACCTTTGGGATATTTAAGGGTAATTTTGTCCTCGTTTTAAAAGTATTTCATGGACTAGGAAATTGTTCATGTGCTCATTATGGAGTTACATGAATGTGCTAATATTGTTTGTTTTTTGGTAAAATAACATTTATGCGTTTCGTCTCAAGTTTAAAGAACGATTTAGATTCTTCTGGATAAATGAGGTACAAGTATTCCAGATTGGATTTGGTGGATTGTTTTTCATTGGTGATGGAGAGGGGGAACTTAAAGTATGGAAATGGTATACCCAGACTCTATGAGAGGCTGAGATAACCTATAAAATTTTTGTTGTAATTCACAGTATGCAGTTGAAATGCTACTGTGGGTCACTCCTTATAAAAGTGACACTTGTTCATATATCCCACATGTGAAGCTCCTCTTGTACTCTTTTCACTCAGCATACTCTCACTACATCCACGCAGTTGTGATCCTATTGGTCTGTGGAATAAACTCACATTGACAAAGGTATCTTTAGATGGCCTTGGGGACAAATTCATTCCCTGGTTTTCTCTCTATTTATATGCCTTTCACTGGAACACAAGTAATTTTCCTGATTTTATTTCTATAATCATTTGTGTCATGTATTTTTCTTTATTAAGTAAAAGCTAGTTATAAGTATGGAATCTTATTTTACTCTAGATATATGTGTCCAAAATTTATAGTTTTCTCCATGTTAATTTCTTCTATAACATTATTTTGTTGACAGTGAAGTGAAGGACATTTTCCATCCCATCAGATGTGCATCACATACAAGCTAATTTTGTTTCCACCCACAATCATTTATTGGATTTTGGTAGTATTTGGGACCATATTTATCATGTTAAGGTCTTATCAAAGTTTTCTATACCTTCAGTTTCATTTCAGATCCATTTATACTTTTTATGAAATACGGTGATGCACTTTTAGAAGATGATGACATATTTCTCCAAGAGTAGACTTTCATAATTGTATTGTCATTTATCTACATATTTTGAGGGACATATTTCTTTTGCAGGTGGGTTATGATATTTTCCATCTCTTCATATGTGCATTGTGAAAACTGATTTTATTTCCTCCTGCAATAATTTACTAGCCCTCAGTGAGGTTTGGGACCATATTTATCATTTTATGGTGTTATCAAAGCTTCCAATACGTTCAATTTCATTTCAGATCCATTTATACCTTTTTTATGAATTGTTGTAATGGATTTTTGGAATTAGATGATATATTCTCCTGAAACTCTTCATTGTCGTATTGTCATTTATCTACATGTTTTGAGGGACATGTTTCTTTTGCAGGTGGGCTATGACATTTTCAGTCTTATAAAATGCGCAAACTAGATTTTCTTTTCCATCCACAATAATTTACTGGCCCTTGGTACGCTTTGGGATGATATTTATCAATTTATGGTCTTATCAAAGCTTTCTATACCTTCGGTTTCATTTCAGAATTGATCCATTTATACTTTTTACGAAGTGTGGTACTTCATTTTTTGAAATTTGATGATATATTCTCATTAGAGTAAGACTTTCATAATTCTATTGTCATTTATCCGCGGGCATTTATTTTGAAGGTGGGTTATTTTTGGGTCTGCTCCGTTTTTTACCAAGTTCCACAAGTTGTGGGATTTGTTAGTTTAGGATATCCTTTTGGTGTGGTCTCATCAAAAATATTTGGGAGGCACCACAAATATACTTTGCAGTGTCCAAAATCAAAGGCATTATTTCAGCCATTCCCTTCTTGAAAATCAAAGCCTAGTGGATGCAAAAATGGCACTTCCTATGTACTTTGGATGATGTTCGAAACATTTAGATGTGGCATACTTGGGTATAAGATACTTGTTGGTGAGGCTAATTAGGTTGTGTGACAGGTATCACATTTCTCAATCATGTAATATTTAATTCTTTCACTATTGGACTTGATTTGATTTTTTTTCCCCTTTGGTATAATGTCGAATAAGGTACAGGACTGGTTGAAAATATCGTTACTGATTAGCATTGAGTGTGAATATCTCATCTTCTTGTCAGTTTCAAGAGTAAACTTTTATTTCCTAAATTTTCCTATTGGAAAATGTTTGAATAATTTTGGTATGCAAATATCTTGTCTTCTTCTCAGTGTCAAGTGTAAACTTGTATTTTCAAAATGCACCTAGTGCAAATATTTTCAATAATTTTGGCGATCTAATAAGTATACATTGTGCAAACTTATATCTATTCTCATTAATTAGATGGTGCCTAGGATGCGTCGATTTTTACTTTTTATTACACAAATAAACATTCATCCTTGGCATGCGTACAAACATTGTTCAACATGGGGTCGAGCCTATATGGCCTTGGTTTTAGGCTGAAATTGGGGATGTCAGTTACATGAAAGATATGAGATGTAGCATTAAGCTAAGAATTGATGGAATCAAGTAGTAGTGAGAACTAAATTGTAATTGCAATGATGTTGTTGAGTTGTGGTTGTACTGAATCAGGTCTTCTTTCAAAGAAGAAATTGAAATTTTTGCGAATAGCTGCTTATTCAGTCTAACTATTAAAATTACCTTGCATATCCTCTCATAAAAAATTAGAGTGTATAGAGTGAAAATCCAATGGCATGGACCTCCGATCCTATTTAAATTTAGTCAATCTTTAACAAAGCTAGACTCCATTGGAACTTTTTGGTCATCGGGCTAACATCACTTCACATTAGATAAAAATGTTCAGGTAGACTAGAATGGACTGTAGTTACAAATTCAAAGAGTAGGATCTTTGACAGAAGCTTTTCATTGTTGTTTCTTACGATACCAAAAGATCTTGCATATTTTATGCACTCATCTCAATGTACCTATGTTCACACTTTATCTGATTGAGTTGTAGCATCGAGACAGCTTTGGTGACTTTCCTTTGTTTTTCAAATGATCCTCCACACGAAATTGCCTTGAAAAGAATCATGATCCATTTTGTACACACCGGTGAGAAGGCATAATACCATTTCAACAAGAGATGAACATGAGAACAAACAAATCCTTGTTGCACCGTACAGTATAGGACTTACATTACTCTTTGAAAACAGTCTCAGATAAGGCGTCATTGAAAGAGCCACGCAACCAAAAATCGGATTGCTAAAGCTCTCTAGCCGAGCTCCTTAGTTGCTCTTGAAAATTCTCAGAAATGATCTCCAAACACAATTTTTCTCTTGCTTTACTTAACGTAGAACAATTTTAGGAGTCTGAGTGAAATTTGTAGCGACACCGTCAATAGTAGGTTCTATGACAATTAACTTCAACAATAGGTTTTGTAGCATATGAGTGAAAATGAAATCAACATCATATTATATGAGTGAAAATGAAATGAATATCATATTATATTGCTAAGGATTGTTCCACTATATCCAAATATTCGCAATTCAAATCATTTTGGGCAATACACAGTCTGGCTGCTAAATTGAGTAAAATATCTATCTGCAAGGACGGTAGCATTTCTTGAAGTTTGAGTTGTTGTTGCTCTAGCGGAAGTTGGCTAAATATTACATACAATCTTTGAGAAGTAATCGGTAGAATATCGAGGACTTCATCCACATTAGAGAAATGATGGTTGGAGGACATTGTTATTCTTATGAAGTTAGAAGCTATGGAAATAGGCATGAGAAGATTGTATACTTGAGAGAATCTCCTTAAATTCATTATGTGAAAGGTGAAGATTCTGCCTTACATATTCCTCCATTCCACTTTTAAGTTGCTCTTCCATAGCTCGAATCAAGGTGTCTAAATTCACTTTGGGCATAAGGTGTTGTTTCTTTTCCCAAGTACCAGCCAATTTTTGGAGAAATCCCTTGGTGACACTATCCTAGCCCAAACTCATGTGAAAAGAATGAACTATCGCCTATGTCTTCAGATTTCATAAATTGTGTCCTGCCATACATCAAAAAAACTATACATGCATTATCGAGTCATATATATTAACCTTTGCATTAGGAGTTACTTCTCATAAAAACAACAAGCAGAGTGTTGTTACTAAAAAAGGTTGGGAAGATATATTCTTATGTTGAGGCAGTATTGAGCATGAAAACCATCAAATATATATATTAATATTTTTGTGTAATGTGAATCATATATATATATATATATATATATATATATATATATTTCTGCAATGGGAATCTCATACTTTATTTTCTGCAATGTGAATCATATATTCATATATATATATATGAATATATGATTCACATTGCAGAAAATAAAGTATGAGATTCCTACAATGTGAATCTCAGACTTGAGTGGTCGGAGAATTAACTTATCTCAAATGGTTGAAAAAAATAAAATATTCATCTAATCCCTGAAATCTATTCAGAAAATTGTCTTCATGCTAATGAAAATTTTATACATTGAATTGCAAATTAACCATAGAATTATTGCCATCTGTCACAATAAGGTCCAACACGTCGTTCATGATGCAAAATTATCAATTTGGCATACATCTTCCATTATATTTTGAAACTAGCCCAAAGTGTTTCTCCATGTCCCCGTTTTTTGGGAAACATGGGGAAACACCCAAGGAAACATTTCTGCAATGTGTGGAGTGAATTTCCCAAAAGCGGGTTCTTATATGCTTTCTGTGAGCCCCCACCGTGATATTTTGCTTATATCCCTTGAAATAAAGAAGGCACAAAACCTTCTAAAGACTAAAATCCATATTTAACTCAATTGTTCACATGCAAGGTTCAAGTTAAACGAAGTATGTGGATGTAGAGGAGTAGCTAATGGCCTCCTTGATGCTTATTTTGTTTCATTCTCCATTGTGAATTTTTAGTTTTAGCTTTTGAGTCATAACTCTAGAGATTGATGGCACTAGATCAAGTCTTGACATTTGAGCAATTCCAATTTATTAATTCATACTTAAATATCTACTATTTTTCTTAGTACCATTTATATTTTAGAATGAGTAACGTTGGGTTTACATCAATGAATTTCATTTATGAATTAGTATATTTCTGAACCCAAAATTGAATTTTGTTTATATCATTTGCAAACTTGAATATAGTATTAAATAAATTCAATTTGAATCGTGTTTCATTTAGTATTAGCTAAATTCAACTTGAATTTTGTTTATTAGTATTAACTAAATTTAAGTTTGCAAATAATATAATCATAATTAAAATTTGGATTAAGGAATATAGTAATCCTTTTTGTTCCATTTTCAATCTGGGTTTCTTGTCTATGGCTCTAAGCGTTTTTGTTTTGATGCGGTTGTCCCTTTTTTCCGCTCTCTTTCTCATGTTTCCAGTCGGCTATGTTTGCTCTGTTTCTTCATAAGAAGATTTCCGACGTGGAGTTGGTTAAGTTTTGACATAATTTCCATGTTGTTTAGAATCTATTATTTGCCTTTGTTTTCTTTTTTGTTGTAGCAGATGTTCTGGGATTTTGTTATGTTCGCTACTTCTGGGAGTCTTTTTGCCTAAGTATATTTCTGATGTAATCCATGTCCATATCGATCTTTCTACTCTCTGTGATGTTCTCAGGAATTGGGGATTCTAGATTCACGCATCTATAACCATCTTCTGTTCTATTAATATAAGATGGGGTGTTTTTTCCTCTTGAAAAAAAGAAAAAACTTGAATACGGTATTTAGATTGCACAAAGATGAATTTGCACCAAATGAATTATTATGGTTAGGGTTTTATCATGTCATTGTTATTTTTGTGATTTTAAATGTTGAAAAAAACACTTTATGCACAACCTTTTTATTGTATAAAACCAAAGCATATGACCAAAATTGTCTTTCAAAAACAATTAAACTATTATTAATGTAATGTAAAAATTATCAGTACAGAGATGGTTGCACAAAATATTTATAGAACATTATAAATTTACATTCAAAATAAACCCCAAAAAGACCATAAATATTATCTTCACGAAAAAAAATGGTTTGCTTGCTAATTAACTTTCTTTGTAAATTGGGTTATTTGAATGTGAGCCATTCAATTCAATTTTGTATATTTCAAGAATTTTTTATTGATATAAGGTGGATTTTATTATAATTATTTTTATAAAATTGGGAATGTTACATTGGCACTAAGGTCGATCATTATATTCATTTCATTGCCTTAGGTTGATCATGTATTAGACTATTTGTAGTATGTCATTATGCTATATGGATGTCTTCAATATGCCTCAGATTCAACAACTGTTGGAAAATTTCAATTTATATATAAGAGAGCGAATTCAAGAGGAATTATACATATTTCAAATGGTTGGTTTCGACATATAAGACAATGGGTTGTACATAACCACATACAATTTCCCTTACATCTCTGAAAGGGTAACTATTTATTTGAAATACATTATCACAAAGATAAACATATATGATTTGCATCGAAAGAACTTGAGAAATATACATTATTATCATGTACTACTAATGTATATATATATATATATATATATATATATATATATATATATATATATATATATATATATATATATATATATAATATACACATACTTGATTAATAAAGTATAACTTATTATAATTTATATACTGTTTATTTCATGGTTATATTATTTTTAGTTTATATATGTTGATAATGGTTTGTTTTAGTTAATTATGATTAATATGTTTAAACTATATTTTATGGTTAAATTATTTTTAGATTGTATATGTTGATAATGGGTGATTTTAAATCATTGTGATTAATATCTTTAAATTATGATTGACAAAGATTTGCACTGATCAACCACACATATATAACTACAACCAATTTAATATAACGTTAAGTAATATTTTTTCCAAAGAAAAAAAAAACTTATATATTCATATATAGAATAATATTTACTATTCAGTCCATTAAATTTGCTATCCTCGGAGGACTTGATAAGAAGATTTATCCTTCCCCCTGTATTCCTATTTTCAAAAAATCTCCTTTTCCTTTACATCCTATTTTTTCTATCTCATGTATTCTTTACATCCTCTGAAAACTTTGTCAAACATGGGGGAGATGTACACAAAAAAACAACAAAAGGAAAGAAAGGAAGGGAACTTGAGTGGAGGGGTTACAACTAAAAACCCCTAGCATTGGTTTCTTTCCCAATGTTGTTTTCATACATCCCAAATGTACACAGAGGAAGCTACAATGCTTCTTGGAGAGGGCATATGCTTCCACGTTTAGTTCTCACAAAATATGGTTGGAAGTAATCCACTCAAAAGTGGATGCTAAATGTTGAATATCTTGTTGAATGTGATCAAATCATATATTTTGAACAATGACCCTTCCATTGGCCCATGACCAACCTGGAGTCATCGAGAACTTGAAGTCTAATAAATGTTTTTCATGTTTGTTATTTCAATAAGAAGATAACTCCCAATAGATTCAACGTTATTGTTGTAGCCTCTATGAGGAAAGTATGTGTTGTATAGAAAATGTGTTTGATTAAGATAGATGACAACACCAACATTGTAGTGGGGAGGATCTCCTTGACTCGTGCCATCAAAATATCCCCAAGGGATGTTATGGTCGAGCTATTGAATTTGTGGAGCTGACCAAACTTGAATTCCTTTGCAAATGAAATTATTCTAGTGGCACACATATCAAAATAATTCTCTTTGTTTTGGAATAGTGTACAATTGTGAGCACACCAAATACTATATATTAGAATGCAATACAAACTATTCAAAGATTCCACTGATTTTTCTAGGATCCCTTTTCTAATGTTTCCTTCAAGAGAAGGGGAAATCCAATGAGCTTTAGGAGCGAATTATGACTGGCTCAAAGTATATACCTAAAATACAAAGGAACATTTGACGAAAAGGGGAAGTGCAGACTTTGTCTGAGATTTTCATAGCGTACATTAGCTTGGACTTTCCATCCACCATACGAGAGTACTACCCAGGTGAGTAATTTGTTGTTGATTTCTAACTAGATTGATATTTTGGATTTTAAAGGAGCATTGAGTTTCAATATGGCTTTCCACCACCATTGTTTAGGACCCTCAAAAGTGTCTTCAATCCATGCATTTATTGAGCCTGATACCTTGGCTTGTTCTTTAGTTTCCTTAACGACCTTGAGTAGATCATAATTAAATAAATCATGGAATACCAAATAGAGTTCCACCAGAAACCCATCCTATCTAAGACGTTTTATTTATGCATAGAACACAGAGTAGCTAGAATCTATTATTCTATTACTTCATGAGTCAAAGAGGCGTTAATGGATGAGGGGAAAAGAGAAATCACCTATAAAATGTCTAGAATTGGGCATATTGGAGATGTTTCAAAGATTGAATGGAAGTATTGAGCACCTGCCTCTACTTTATCCTTGAAGGAGTGTCATGGAAACATCCTTTGATTTTATCTCCCATTTTGTATTCCTTTTCTTATGAGAGTTTTGGAACTTATGAAAGAACTTGGTATTGGTGTCACCAAATTCAAGCCATACTGCACAACTCTTAAGATGCCAATGTTATTCTTCCAGCGAAATTAGGGTAGGTATTCTTTCTTCAATAGAGTGAAGCTCCTATGGATAGGTCAAATATACTGGGCCAAAATCAAGATTATAGTGAATATATAAGAGCTCTACTTCGACCTCCTCTTGTTGGTTGACTAATTTGGCTTGATGAATGTGGCCTAAGCACAAGAAACCATTTTAAGGGTAGAATTTTTTCCATGAATTGTGCCATATATCATGAATCATCCTAAGGAGTAAAGTGTGTCCACATATAGTGAATAAGTGTCTGATAGTCCTCCTCTCGTATCCATGTGGGATTGTAACAACACATACAATGAATAAGTGTGCGGTAGACCTCCTCTCATATCCATGTGGGATTGTAACAAAGAGTATAGGAATAGTTATTACCCCTGGGGCTTATATGAACTAACATGGGCTTGTGGTCAAATGTTCCCCATATTCAACCAAATATTTAAGGGCATAGCCAAACTTCCATAGCACCTCAGATATGAGGAAACGATCGACATGATTTTCTACCTCACCACCATCAGATCACCCATTACTCTGTGTTGGCATCAAATCGATAGGCTTGATTTCAATTAAACTATAACAAGAAACAAAATCCCAAAAGAAAGAACTATGGGGATCCTAACATGGGTTTGGATCCCAAACTTTCCGAGAAGAAGTAGTGAATTTTAGTCACCACCCAAGCCACTTGTCATGACCATATCCTCCGTCAAGGTGTAATCAGTATAGGGCCCATATACATTTAAGACTAAAATACAATAATTGAGATCTTTAAGTTTTAATTTCATAAGAATTGAAAAAGGTAAAAGAGAGGAAGAAAATGCAGAGTAGTAAGGGATTTGTCTTGACATGAGGCCTATAAAATGATCATCATCGTCCAAATGACTTAAATATGAGTCCTTTAAGAAGATCTCTAGTGATATCCTTGCTTTGTCTTCGAAGCACATTGTTTCCTGAATGAGAATGACGTCAGATTGGGAGAAGCAACCAATATTTTGAGCACTAAAAATTTACAGGCACTCACTAACCCTCAAGCATTGAAAGATAGAATATCCATTTGGACCGAGAGGCAAGGGATTTTCCTGCTGTAAGGGCCCTGGATATGGGAAAAAAATTTCCTAAGGTTATTTCAACTAACGCCATTTCTTGGGATTTCTGGAGGTTGGACTTGCGACCAACATGATTTGTGACTACAGGGTTTGAGGCAAGGCCTCTACAAGAAGGAGGTTTCTCCAGAGACTTGGATCGAGTGCGAAGGGAATAAGGTTTTTTATCCTTAATGAAGCCGAGGGAGGGTTGGAGGGGGCCAAAGGAGGGGAGGAGTCGGAGGGTGAGGGATTAGGGACCAAGGGATGTGCGGGGGGAGAGTTGGGAGGAGTGAGTTTAAGAAAGGAAAGGGATGATTTTAGAGGGGGACTAGGAAAGAAGAATGGACCGAGAGAGAGGAAGTCCCATCAAGGGGAAAAGTGGAAATAAAGGGGAGGGACTATAATGACATACCTAAAGAAGTGGATAAAGCATAAACATTTGTATTTGAACCATCGTTAAAAGGAGGGATAGTGACAACAGGAACACCTGGATTGGAGGCAGAAGGATCTAGCGGGGAAGAGGAGACCTTATTTGCTCATTTTTTCCTCTTTAGAGAAGAAACATAGTACAAAGGAGGAAGCTAGAAATACTCCCAAAGGTGGAAACCTCGTGGAAACTTCCAATAGACTATTTTCTTAAGCCATTTTTCGTTATTTCACTCAATATCCATGTAGCTAGAAGGCCTTTGTTTAGGCTAACTTCAACCTGGATCTAGGCCCATATAATATTGGCTTTGGTATCCCATCCAGCCTCTAAGCCGACAAAAGATCCATTTTTTTTCCTGATATAAGTCGTAGGAATATATTTTTCCCATAAAGGGAGGGAAAACATAGGAAAAATAACCCATACTTAAATGAAATCCACAGGTTCCCTTAAAGGGTTGAAGTTTACATACCAAGGTTGGAGGGAGAGGCCAAATTTTCCTAAAATTAAATTTCACTCCATAACTCTTTTACAATCCAATTCTAGCCGAAATATGAAGGCCGACCACTGCCATGGAAGTAGATGAAAAGTGGGAGAGTATCCAATTATGGGCACCCAATAATTCTTAATCTAATTGCCAAAACCTAAGATCTTGTAACTGCCACTGAAGCACCCTATGGGGTTTTTACCCAATAGGTCCAAAACCTAAGAGAAAGACATATTCTTATCGACGAAAAAACTTACCAACCCCTATCAATGCATTATGGATCTTTTCTTCCACCTCCCCGAGCTGCAATTTAGACCATGGGCCGAAGCTGCACCAGGGTCGACTATTAAAGCATAAGGGGGAAAGGGATTACAATGTGCTGAAAGGGAAAGGGATGGGGATGGAAAAGCAATGAGAGGGGATCATAGAGGTGAGTAGGAGGGCAAGGCAACCCATATTGAGGGCAGGGAAGAAGAAAATACTAGAGAGATAAAGCAGGCACAGAGGAAAGTGAGGGGCCGACAAACGTAAAATCCTTTGGAGGACAAGACAGAGCACTGACATGATGCGTTGTAATGTCCAGTTGGGAGACAAATATGGGCTGGGAGAAGATGTTGGACGTTTATTACACCTTCCCTAAAATATTCCAAATGTCAAAGAAACTGAGAAGGAGTTGTAAAAAGAAGCGGGTGATAACTGGAAGGTGGAAAAAAACTATATAGGCTTGCAGAAATCAAACACACCTCCTTCGAGGAATGGTAAGAGGACCATAGAAAAATTGACTATGACTGAAAATAGTTAAATATTTTTCAGTAATGATTGGCTTGGGCTTATTATGGTCAACATATTTGTTGACCGTGCCTATGAAACCATGAACAGTCAACTGCAGTAAACTATAGGCAACCATAGCCGTCCTTAGTCAACCATGTTCATCCATGGTCACCCGTGGTATTAGTCAATCATGTTCAACCATGGTAAAATTTGGTGATTTTGATTGATAATGTATCATCGTAGCAAACTATGGTTACTTATAATAACTATGGTTTACCATGATTGATTGTATTTGACCATGGTTATCCATAGGTTGTCACGGTCAACCATAGTTGACGATCACCATGGTTGGCCATAGTTAAACATAGTTTAGCCATAGTCAATCACTATTAACCATAGTGAACCATGGTCACCCTTAGTCATTGATAATCAATCATGGTCAAGCATGGTCATCCAAACTCAAACATGATCAACCACGATTATCTTTAGTCAACGATAACCATCATGGTCACCCATGGAAAACCATATTCCTCATGGTAAACCCATGGAAAACCATGCTCAAAATTGTAAGACATGGTCACTGTGGTCAAGCATAGTCAACCATGGTCAATCATAGTAAACCATGGGCAGTGTTAGTCAGCTATGGTTTACCACTATGCGCTATCAACAAAAATAAACCTTGATCGACCATGGTCAATCATACTAAACCATGGGCAGCATTAGTCAGCCATGGTTTACCACTATGCACTATCAACAAAAATAAACCTTGATCGACCATGGTCATTAATAGTAATCGTAGTCACCATAGTCAACCATAAATTTCCATGATCAGCCCCATGCTCGACCATGTTAAACATGGGAAACCATGGTCAAAGTTGTTAAACATGGTCAACCATTGTCTCCATGGCCAGCGATGGACATCAATTGTTAACATGGTCAACCATATTCTATCATAGAGAACTATGGTCAACCATGGTTGAAATGGGTTGACCATGGTCCCACATTGTCAACGTGGAAAACCACAGGATATCGTAGTCAATCACAATCGATCGTAGTTAGTTATAATTGAATCTGGATAACCATGGTCACCCATAGTTGATTATATGTTGACCATAATAAATCGGCCTCAACCATAACTTGACCATATTAGTCAACCATGTTCTACAAATCCTCCCCACACATGTCAATTATCAACTAGCACAACCATGTTAGTAAATGTGGTTGATATACACCGATCTATGCTATTAGTTTTTAAAAGTTTCTAAAATGGCATCGATCGACATATATGACATTTACTAATGTGGTTGTGCTAGTATGTTTTTAATAGGTTTCACTTTCAACCGAAGAGTTGAAAAACCAAAGACACCAGAACAAATGTCCTAATTTCATCTCGAATATTTCTATGCATATCCATTTCTTAGAACTTGTCATCTTCTTGTATTTTTGTGGCATTCTTATTTTACATAATAATTTTCACATTTTGTTAATTTCCTAGGTAAAAATTACTTTGGATTAAATGGATACATAACTTTTTCTTTTTAATTTCCTTTTAATCAAATGAGACATATTTGATATCTCTTGGCAATCAATGGATCTTTCTTGTCAAAATAAATATTACGAGCGTGTTCAACTCAAAAGTAGTTAACACTACTCCTTGCACTATCAAATCATGTAATACCTACACTTGGGTATATAGTCGGTCTTGCAGGTCACTAAATATTGGTGAATTCAATGTTTTCCTTAAATATGTAAACATGTATGTCGCACCCTTGACACCTTATAGATGCAACCATAGAAAGAGAAACCAAACATAATTCATTTTGCATTAAGATGGATATATGTTGGATATTATCTACAAGCTTCAACCAACGAACAAGGAAACCAAATAGAGAAGCATAACAATTAAATTTATTTTTTAACTATTTCATAACATTTTTCATATGGTCTTTAAACTTGTCGTCTTCTAGTTTGAATCTGATTAGTGTATGTCTTGCAATATTCCTAGATAAAACAAGCAAACATGCATTTGGCATAAGACGATTAAAATTTCCATGGGTATCATGCATTGGATATGAGAGGAGAAGGCTAAAACTAATATTAAAGAATCGCTTTGTAGTAGAGTTGCATATCTAGGATGTTATTCAAGTGGCTTGGTTTTGAATATCGCCTTCTCATGAGTATAGAGCTTAAGAAATAGAACTTGCAATATGCCTTTCACACTTTCAATTCCTTCATCATTATCGTTTGCTCACATGTTCCCTTGGTTCAATTTATATTTACTGCAACATTGAGGAACCTGTTCATTACTTCTCTTGGACTAATCGGGCAGAGATAGTGTTGATAGCCAGAGGATTTTATGTTTATGTTGTTCTTGAACATTTTCTTATACTTGTGTCCAAGTAGACCTTTTTTTTGTGCTCCATCCAACCTTTCATTGCAAGAAAAGGGATGTTATGATTGGGGAATATATTTTGTATTTTAGAGCATCCAATAGTTTCCCTTGGTACAAGAGTAAATTTGGGAGTCTTGGAGTGTGATTCCCATGTATTAAGGGTGTCATCTTCTTTATCATGGAGTGTTCCCACTTTCATCCCTTATTGTGTAAGAAGGATTTTACGAATTGTCCCAATGCATGCTCCCACATTTGAGGAGAACAAGGAAAGGATTTAAAAAGAAAAAATAGGAAATTAAAAGGTCCATGCTTGTTTGAATTGGCAGGGAAAGTTAAGCCCCTATGTATTGGAATGTTAGATTGCTGTTATTTTTGTAAGTGTACCCATGCAGTATCCTATAAATATACATCAAGGAAACTCATTTGAACAGACATCTTATCTTGTGGATTTAATATATTGTAAAAAGAGGTTTCCCCCTCAAAGAGGCTTCTAATTGACCCATTATTTCACTCGATTTAAGCACATATTTCTAATTTGGGCATTTTTTCATAATTATTTGGATATTTGGTCCATTACATTTTTATATAAAAAAAATGTTGTGTTTCATGAATAAAGATACTCTAAATTCCGCTACACAGGTTTGCAAAGCTTTTAGACTCAGAATACCATTGGTTCTATCCATCAATCACAATTAGAGATCCAAAAGGTATTATTGTTCAACCTACTTCAGAAGTGTATTGATTATTTTCCCCAGAGTAAAAAATATGCAAGATAAATGTTATTTGTACTTATACCTTTAAAGTAGAATTATCATGTTTATTTATAATTCTTATCATACCATATGGATTTCACACCTACTTGTAGAAATAGTGTGTTTATATCCCTCTATGTATCCCTTCAAAATAGACAACTCATTAATAATTCATAGTGTGTGTCAACGTAACATAGCTCCAAATTACACATTCTAGTGGTTATGAAAGTATCCCTTAATCCCTGTGTCCATATATGGAGGATTTCCATATGAAATTCTTTTCCTATCATTTTCTCCTTGTCTTTTGTGGATTTATCATCTTGCTTTAGGTGTTTTTAATCAATGGCTCAACATGGCTATGGTATTCAATGTATTTAGGTACATTGTAGTTACATGACTACTTATAACACTGCGTTTTGTGATGTTACTATATAATTTGAAATAGTTACACATTTTCCACATTCCCAAGACTTACATTATTTTATTTGTGATTGTTTGAAGATGTTTTGGAATAACTCATGTACCATTTCACTGTGAAAACTTGGAAACTTGCATGGGTTAATCAATTAGGAATTTTCACAAGTGTATCTCGATTTCAGACTTTGGAACATTCCGAAAATCGCATGGACACGAGAAAAATTGTCAATAAATGGACTTTGGTCATGTGCACAATATTCCTAGAATATTTTAGAATTTAGTATCAACATAAGGATAGCTTATGAATTTGCTATAATATACGGTGATTATGCATGGTATGTTTATCATAGCTTTAAACAATTTGAAATATGAATTTTAAAAAGAGTGATCCCATCTTTAATTTTCCAAACACTATTTTGAATTTAATGGGATTTCTAATTTTCTCAAAATTTCCATTTTAATTAGTTGGATTAGAGGGGGTGTTAGGTCATATGGGACATCAATGAAAATTTTAGGGGAAAAATTAGGGGGTTCCAAATTTTGGCGAGGTGAATTTTTTGGAAAGAATAAAGAAGGAAAATAAGAAAATCATACTACATGGCTTCATCGCATGTCAAACCTTGAGTTGCAAAGCATCGAGAACAAAGCTTTTTGAAGGACAGTACTATGGTATGACCTCAAGGGGAGCATATATGGGGTTATATGAATATGATATGAAACAGGGGGAGGATATATGGGGTTAAATGTACATGGGATGTTTACATTTATATGTAATATTGGTCAACAAGATAAAGAAACCACGTGTGCAATGTGTGAATAGCTATATACAGAGAGCATTCAGTCATATTTTTTTTTCTTATCCATAAGCTATTATATTTCATTAACGTAATATAAACAATGTAGTACAATGGGAAAAAATCATAATGAGAATTGGGTGATTGCACAACAAGATATCCAGACTTCCATATCATTGTAGGGAAAAGATCCCATGCATCCCGATTGAACATAGATACCATCTAGAAACAAAAAACCAAAAAAGTATTCCTTGATCAAAACCAAGTAACACTAAATCAACAGTTGGAGAGTCATAGTCGTAAGCTTATAGAAACAACGTAGATGTTTTTCCATGAAGGAAACAAAACCCTCTATGGATTGGAGATCCATGGTGCATGCAAAATTTGAAAAACCCCAAAATCTATGAAGAGAAGTTCGAGTTAGATAGTTTGGGTCTTAAACTTTCATCACAATTTTGTTTTAACCAAGGGTTGGTGTTGAATTCAAGTATATGTCGATAGAGTGTATGAGGTTTCGACTGAGAATTTAATTTCATCACATATTCACACATCCTTGCCAAAACCCATGACACGTATTCACGAGATTAACCTCACTTTAATAGAAAAGCAAGCAAAAGCATCAACAAACAATGCATCATTTTTTCTAATGAAAAAGGGGCCAAACCCCAAGGATTTCATAGATACAAGGATGAATGGCCACTCAACTTGGTCACAAGCCCTCTCAAAACCTATCTTATAAAAATAGAATCAAGTCGAATAACACAAGCCCATTCCATGCCTTCACATATAAGAATAATATTATCTAGGATGTATCTACCTTGTATAAAGCATTTATGCTCTAACATGATTAT